>JAVJAQ010003487.1:356189-699681 GCA_032362365.1 Zygogramma bicolorata
CCGGCACCCGGCGGCCTCCAGAGGGCTTGCGGCCCTCCGCGGTACTCTGCGTTGTCCTGCCGGGGCCCTCCCCCGCCCGGTCTCCCGCCACATCCGGCAATTCCCGCCGCGCGTCCCGCCCCGGGGTCCCCCCGCACCCCCCGCCGCCCCCCCCCCAGCCAATGCCCCCGAACGGGATGCAGCACGCCCCCCCCCCCAACCCATAGAACGCCCCCCCGCGCCCCCCCCCCCCCCCCCCGCCACGCCCCGAATACCCCCACCCACAAAGCAGAGAGAACGCCCCAACAAACAACGCAGCCCCCCCCCCCCCCCGCCGACTGTCCCCCAACCCGCCCCCCCCCCCCCCCCCCCCCCCCCCCCCCCCCCCGCCCGACCCACCCGCCCCCGCCCCCCCGTGCCCCGAGCCCCCCCCCCCCCCCCCGACCCCCCGCCCACCCCCCACCCGAAGGGCCCACCAGGTGGCCCCCCCGGCCTGCTCTTGCGGTGGGGCGTGGGGTGGCGTGGTGGAGTGGGGTCGGATATTGTCCGCGATTGTTGTTCTGAGATTTATTCTGTTTTATTATCCTCACTTTTCCCCCCTCTATTTCCTTTCGATTTATCTCCCCTGATTTACTCTCATATGTTTTCCCATCACGTATTCTGAATGAATTTCAAATAATTTTTGAATCAATTTTTTTAAACAATCTCTTAATAATACGGATTATGAATTATTTCGATTCGATCTAATCCTGAGGGCTTGTTGATCACGGATTTGATATTCAATCCATCTGTTGTTTATGAATAATTTATTATAATTCCTTTTTTCTCCTCCTTGTCATATTCTCCTCAAAGAAATGTCACTCAGAATAGCTCCTAACGACACCCTCCCACCATCTCCCTCTTTTAATATTCCTTTATGACACTTCTTTTTTTCGAATTTTTTTCTTTTGTTTTTGTTGTTCTTGTTTTGGGTTTTTTTTTCTCCTGGTATTTTCGCCCGAGTTTCTCTTTTTTTGGGGAGCTATTCTCTGTTGTCCGTTTGTTTTTCTATGTTCTTGTGTTGCTGGGGAATGTTCGTTTGAGTTTGTTTTGTGGTGTGTGGGGGGTTTTCTCGAATATCTCGTGAACCGTGCATCGTACGATAAAAACGTTTTTGTAGATAATGAAATTCTCTGCAACTTTTATTTGAAACTTTTTTTTGTATAAAGCATAGGTTTTTATTTATGGCGCGCCAAAATACTGCCATTTATACTGTTTCATCAACCGTTCACTATATATTCAGCAATAACCATGCTGGGAACAGTTTGGCGCGCTATAAATGAAAACCTATGCACTATACAGAAAAAAGTTTCGGATAAAAGTTGAAGAGAATTTTATTATCTACGAAAATGATCCCCACTGTTTTTGTCGTACGATGCACGGTTCACGAGATATTTGATGAAACGTGTTTTCCAAGATGGCGGCTTAAGCTCAACCCCCCCTGTCCCGCCAACTTGAATTTATATTCAGGGGACACCCCCAAACATTTTCCAACAAGAAAATCAATTCTGTAGAAGATTGCATTATGAACCTACTTTTTTTGCTCTGGCTCTTGGCGTACTAGGAATGGTGTGGTTTCTCGCGAAAAGCTTAGTTCGCCTTGAGAAACTTCCTACTCTAGGTCTGTGCGTTGATGAACTAAAGCAGAAACAGCTAAAGAATACAGAGTATCATGAGTGTGCGTCAAAACCTCATTTGATTCATAACCTGCCTGAAATCGGTTTATCAAATATCACTCACTCTTCACTCAACTAATGTTTGTCAACAAATACTGCACTTTTCAAAACACGCTGCCTTCTGAAATCAGCCCCTATTCAGCGTTGCCTCTTCTTCAAAAATTGAAAGACGCATGGAAATCGACGGTCCGAAAGTGATATATACCTTTCAATGAATATTCATAAATGCTCCTCGCGTCGCTGGCGGCAAACCTGATGAACTAATAATATACAAAAGTATTCGAAAAATTTGCACAACTATCAAGAAGGCGTCCAACGAATTTTCAAATATGTGAACTACTCTGGTGCTCTGAGTTCAGATTCTACACAGTTTTTTCAGAGCGTCCATATATGGACGCTCTGTTGGAGCCGGACGTTCGGAAGATAGTAATTTGCTAATGTACGGACGCTCGGTAGATAGTGGTATGCTTATATATATATATATATATATATATATATATATATATATATATATATATATATATATATATATATATATATATATATATATATAATACATTTGGTGACATAGATGAACAGGTGAACTTTGTAATGAAACTTGCTCTGACTACTTGTTCAAAATTAAGACATCTCTTATTCATTATTTGAATTTATAATAGTCCGCTTCCGTTTTGGTCTTTCTTCCGACAACTTTTTGCAGAGTAAAGCATGCACAAAACCACGACAGCCTCGTTGAATAGTGATCCACCAAATGCTCGAAATTTCAATGGGATGACAAGGAACGAATTTTCTGCTATCTATCCAAACTTGTAATTGATAACAGTAATGATGATAAATGGGATGTATTCGATGAAATCCAAATATTCCAGAGTAACAGCAAAGATAATCATGCAGAAAAGTTGGTTTTCGGAAAAATCAGGAAAGTTCGTCTTATGCGACTAAGAGCGTATCTTTTAAGGAAAGTAATGAATGAAGCTGAATTCAATCTCGTTATATCAGATCGGAACTGCTAGAAGGAAACAAAATTCAATTACTGTGATATATTCTGATGTGAGTAGATTTCACTCACGATAAGGAGACCGAAGTTAGTAGTTTAGTAGTGAGATCATTATTATAGGATGACTGGTAAACTCGTCGATACTTGTTGAATATCCATATTTAACATGAAATACCAGCTCGATTATCAGTAAAGAGTACCTTACAGTTTTGATTTTTGTTGAATATGGTTTTTTAATAAGCATCGGCCAGTTCAATTCAATTTCCCTTCATGTTCCTATTTATAAACTTCCCATTACCTCCGGTCCACCTTCCATTTTGGTCCTGGAATCCGTGAACATAAAATACATTAAAATGCCAGGTATATGATTTTGAGTAATTTTCGTTAATGATTTCATCCTCCATATTTTACCTACCTCCCCAGTCGATAGCTTTGTTTCAACCGATTTGAGAATCGAAATCATTCAGAAATATCTTCTATTTTTTTTCTTACTGCTATTCACGATTTATATCCCGCTGAACGTCATTTAAATTTTTATACTATCCTCTGAAACCTTCATTATTTATACCTTCCACGGAATAAATTTCTCGAATGTCACTTTAAACGTCGACAAAGCTCTCGACGTAGTCGCTCGATCTCACCCACGAAAAAAAATTCAACTGAAAAATGCTCTTGCATATTTTATGAAGCTCTTCTGACTGCATACTAATGCAACAAGTTGTAAATCACATCAGTTTTTCATCGCCAACTGTTATCCAACCTTACAAATGTGGTTCGCTTTCCGGCATAATAATGCCGTTTTTCTTATTGCCGATAACGGGTCGTTCAAAATCGATTAGAGCTGTCTGTTTCGGAGTGTGGATAGACTGATCGAAGTTTCCTTTTGTCAAGTACGAATACTCAGTAATGGATGCAAAACAGTCAGCATTGCCGATTGGAATATTGCATGGGATATTTATAAAAAACATTTTCTCTTTACCAACGAAACAAAATGTACGTGTGTATGTGATTTTTTTCAGATGCGCAATAGAACTGTATATTGAAATGATATCATGATTTGATGATATGCGAGGGAGTTGGCGCACCCGGCTCAATCCAGGGGTCGTGGGTTTGATTTCCCAACCGTGCAGAGATTGTTATTCGAGAATTATTTTCTGGTGTATTGGAAAATGACTCTAAAACATTAATAACTCCTGTGGCCTTTATTCACGGCAATAAAATAATGAAAAATTCGAAAATAATCAACATCAACTTTGTTTGAGTGTTCTGTTTTGTATGAAGTATCAACTTCATGTGTTTTCTTATTGCTCGCCCCTGTATATCGCCCATTGAAAATTCACAGCTTATTCAATCCATCTTGACACATAACTTTCATGCCCAGCAATCTCTGTGAGGTATACTAAGATGAAAATAACCTATTATATGTGTTGAAATTCATTCCTAGGAGGTGTTCTTTCCGTAATGCTCTACTCTACCAGTCTGCAACTAAAAAAGTATCTGAGCTTGTGCCATCATGGATTGGATAAGCTGTACATGATAACATGTAGAACGAAATGTTTAGCTCAAACTCTGTAAATATTTGTTCAAAAATTGTCTACCTTCAATCACAATGGGAATGTTATTCGCCTAAATTCCATAATTAAAATGGCAGATGTCTTATTCAGAATCAGACAAATGAATCTTAAATATGTATAGTATCTACCAAGGCTGAAACCTACAGTTCCCGGAACTTGTTCTGCAGAGAAAATCGCTTCAAGTAGGTAGTGATAAGTCTGATAACACTGATTTATCTGTTATTGATCATACTATAAGGAATGAGATGTGTTGCCGAACACATTCCAATGTTATAATCGAAAAAAAAAATCTGCTTTAGACATGTAGGCATGACAAGTCATAAGTCCCAAAAATAGATGAAGTGATATTTTCACTTGCGAATGGCTGATGCAGAATATTGAAAAATATCAAGGAAAATGAAATAACAGTTATTCGAAAAACGTGGGATGAAAATTGAAAAAAAAAATTCGCAATCACATGTTTCTTGGATATATTTGTATTTTTCCGGGTGGAGAAAAACCAAACCAGACCAAGTTGAGTGAATTTCTGCTGCAAATTGAACTGAAAATCATATTTTCAGGAAAATGTTCAATAGTTTGTGGATTGATGCTGGATCCAGTAATATCTATGAATCGGCAAGCAATTGTTTTATTCACTTACTGCCATTTAGGGTCTTGTCGATCTTGTCTTGAAAATGAAAGAATGGTGCTAGTAAAAAAAGTACATTACGCGACTCGAGGATAAGGTCAATTATGTGCAGTATCAAATTACCGCACTTGGCCTACGCCTCGTGCTCACAAATCTTCGCTCACAATAAGCTAGCTATCCTAATCGTTACGTGATATAGTATCATCTGCCTGTGAACACAGATAATCTATTCCTCGACTCCTATCACTGTGTTAATTTATTGAATCAACTTCTTTCAATATTTTTTGAAAATATGATCAACTGTGAGATTCGAATTATCAACTGTATAGGAATGCAAACAGTTATATGATCAATTCTTCTAATAAATATCTATTTGAAAAGTTAACATCACCTTCAGATCAAATCATTGGCTGGGAAAATAAAAAGAATAACAGTCGTAAAAATATGTATTTATTACTAAAATTACAAACAATAAAGTAGATTCATTCAGTCAACATACTTCTCACTACGTGCCCAATTGATTGGTTTCCATTCATTCATCCATATCGCCAGAATCTCTTTTGCCAATAATGTAGTGATATCATGTCTGTCCCTTTCAAGCGCCTCACGGATGAAAATTTCTCTACCATCGACGACACACAATGATCGGTCTAAAGCAGGAGGAATCCGTATCCCCTTGACATCAATGTACAACGATGCAAAATCGATTAGATTGACTGAAGTTCCAGCTGACCAAGTTCTTGATCGTTTTCCATTCATCAATGCTACACTGGTGATTATATTCTTGTACTCGAATGTGTTTCACAACAGAGACCCCAATCTCTGCTCAAGTGAATTTACATGAGAAAAGAAGTTTCTGATGATTTATGGAGGTTATCTGGTATATACCTCTTGAATCTGGGGATATTTCGAGGAAACGATTGGTTTGACATTGAATGCAGTAAATCTGTGGATTACAAATATATCAAAAAGTTTCGAATTGATCGTGGAAATGTGGCTAAAATAATTCAATAAGCTTCTGAAACTAATATATTCTCTTGATGCAATAGAATATACCCATACTTCATAAAATCATGTCAGAAATGACGTTGCATATCTTCAGTGCAAATTTGATCGAAATTCCACATTCAAGTTCATTCCATGTAAAACAGACACTCGGGTATCGGAGGACACCCAATAACGCTTGAAAATGTTCAATCTATAGAACACCAAATATTTTTGCTGAAAAACTATGTGTGATAGTTAGCATCTTCATGACGCAACCTACAATTATTTTGCAAAAACTCCCGGAGTGAGCAATGTTCAATTTGAAAATTGGTAGATTAATCAATGCAACGACCTGTCGAGAACTTATATAGGTGTATACAACACTTTGCTTTTCACTTCAAGATCAATATTATCATTACTGTTATAACAGCCAATACGTACCTGTTGAAATATTGTCACGTGGTGTCCCTAAGGGATGGAATCTTTTACTTCTGAACAATACTGTGCGAAATATTCATTGGTGATGAGGTGGAAAAGTCAAAGAGTGAGTCCAATAATGACAGGAGAAATCCATTCCACATGTTGAATAGGAGTGGTTAAAAATAATTTTATTCCCGAATACATGTTTTTCAATGGAGAAATTTTATATTATCGCACAGAGTGCCATATTCAAAAATAAAATAATTGAGTAAGCTTCTTCAGACACCTCTCGAATGATTTCCTAACTAAAAACCTTTCACAACTGCACAATTAGATGTACTTATTCACCATATAGTGTTGTGTGGTTAAACCCGATCTCTTCTCCATATATAGGTTGGAAATTGTGGGTTCAATCTCGAGTGAATGACAAAGGAAAAGAATGTAGCTGTGACGTGGTGCATCAAGAAATGTGATACTCATTTCTTATAAGGGTTTCTGAAAATCATCAGTCAACAACAGGGTGAGTATATAAATATTGTTTTTTCAATGAACAATAGCGGGATCGTATGAAGTTGCTTAAAACACAAAAGATGTGTGTATTTTGAAAAGATGGTTGAACTGTGAAAGTGTTCTGACCACATGAATATGATAGCGGAAGGACAGCTGAGAATGATCAATTCTAAACGAGAACAATACAGGGTGGGGCACCGAAAACAAAATATCGAATATCTCAAAAAAAATTGTGTGAAAGAAATTAAAAAACTTATCAATAATTTTTATTTCAAGGGGGCATCTCAACTGTCATGCCTCTTCTCCCGTCCCTTGATCACCACCACCCAAATAATTTGAATAGGGAAAGTAGTAAGTGTGTCACATCGTAAAAAAGGTAATCTTATATGGATTTAGCAGTATCAATTTTTGCTACGTTACTTTTTATCTGGTGCCCTCTCGAGGAGAAAATAACTGTTCCGTATTCCAAATTTCAATACTTCATTTGCAAGCTAATTTGACAAAAATTTGGTGACAATGCATGGAATTTTTTTAAGGGAAGAACACAATGGCGGCTCCAAAGAGGTAGACAGGATTTGCAATTATTATGGTCCGGTTCATTTCAAAATTGATGTGTTGCTTTTCAGGGTCGGGAATTATGATCCTTATAATAACACAATGCTTCTGCCATCTTGTGGCTCCACCACCAACTCGTTCTTTTGCTTTGATAGAATAGATCATATTTTCTTTAACGTGGTTACGGAATGAAAATTCCTTTACTATCGACGAATTGGTGCTTGGCATTCAATGCTCTGTCCTAAATATCTGAGAAACTGAAAAGCTGTACGAATCTGTATCCTCTAGATCTGAATGTACAACGATGCGAAATCCTGTTTGTAAGTTATTCATTTCAGACCGTGAACAAGCATGTCTTCCTCCATCATCGAAATCGTAGTGGCGATCAGTTTGACTTGAAGTTAGTTGAACCAAGCTCATGATGGTGATAGTATTTTATGGGATCAGTCAATTTGTAGCAATCGATAGTACTCAGCCTCAATCGAGTTATAACTCTGATTCATGATGATAATTCTGGAACAAGGTGGGGTAGGTATATATTTCGAATACAATACTAGTAAAGGAATTTCAATACAAATCGTCTAAGGTCAATTATCAAAAAGTCAATATGTCATTGAAAGAGATGTTCATTATATTGTAGAATATATTCGATTGGGGAGCTGAAATCTTTTCGTTCAAAACGAGTGACAAATCAATCATCATTGGAGGTTAGCTTAGGTATTTGATATTAGAAATGAGACTATAATTCATTGAGGTCAATATTGAAACAATTGCAACTCACTTCATGCAACCTCACTAATATTGTAAGTAACACTTTGTATTATTGTTTCATCCACTGTATAAATTAGCACTTTTTTCTGATGATGGCAATGAATAGTTTCGAAATATTGGAATCGATGTCATCAGAGTTTTCTTTATGCATGTTGCATACCCCAAGGTTTCATAGACCGAAATGGGCATCTCTGAGGAACGCCTGTTGACGAGACACAATCAAACATTAACCAGTTTTTATTTTCTTTGAGATCGTCAATATGACATAGGTACACCAGGCGAGAAACTTGTTATTTGAAATAAAGGTAAGGTTTCATTCTAACAAATAACAATTGAAAGTCACTTCCAGTTTGCTCGGAAGTAAACCATAGTTGAGAATATTCGATGAGATTGAGTATTTTTGCAGAACATAAAATTTTCTCTTCATCCACATCTCACAAGTGATCATGTCACACATAATGGCATCGTAGGACCATTTTTCGAATTCGATATGGCTCTGCTAAAAAGTAACTTATAAAACGATAGCCAAAAAACTCGATGTCAGAAAAAATAAAACCCGATAGTTGCCAAATCCAAAGCGAAAACCTCAAAGATTATTATTTTCATAAGAATTCTAACTTGAGTTTTCGACGTTCTCCTCGGTTGAGCAAATTTCATCTTTTATTTCCCACTCCATCAAAATATTTTATGTTTCATAGATGCCGCTATCAAATTAGGAAAAACCGCTACAATAATACTCCGATTCCAGATAATAGATTTTGATCCCTTCGAACAACTTTATGTCGACTTGTATTATTATTTCCTTGTAGACCCGATACATAGGATGGTTTGGTTTTCGTTAGGACACTTTGTACAAAGAAACTTCACTGTAAATAAAACTAATCATTCCGAAACGTCATGACCATTAACATAATTTCAGAAACCCTTCGACAGATTATCGTCAAATGAAATGGCCGCTATCACTATTAATTATCATCATTTGCCGGTGTACAGTTAAATGGTGAGAGTGAAAATGAAAGGAACAAAATTTTGCAACTTTGTTTTCATCAAAAAGGGGTATTGGAAAGTACAGACCGTTGTTCTTGTTTGTGTTTTTGGTTCGATAGCTAACATTTTGAACATTTGTTTCCTAACGACGAATGCAATATACTTCAACTTGGAAGGTAGAGACTACATTCAATATTGTTCCTATAACGGAGCAATTTTCATGGAATTCCATGCACTCTTCAGTCAAATGTTCCATTTAATATCATGTTACCTGACAGTAATTTTGGCTATAAGAGGTCCAAACAACACGAGAAAACGACACCAGAAAAACAAATAGAGTTATTATATCAACTTACTTGACCTGTCCTTTAATATGCGTTTCATTATACATATCCTTCCATATAATAATAATTGATACCGATACCGGGATAATGCACCTGAATAGTTCGGCCGTATTTCACAAAACAATCTATGTGACAATATACATCACAGGTAGTTTTTGGATCTACAAAGTAATTAGCAAATTAGTGCCTTGTTTGGTCCTAACATACTCGTCCCAGAAAATTGTAGTGTTACTTCTAGAGACAAAGAAAAGGAAGAATAAGTTTCTGCACCATACCTAAAAAATCTGGAATATTACAAATCAATAGTGAATGTGAGAAAGAAAGATGGACAGGCTGATCGAATGTCTGGAATGCTGGTGGCAGTTCTTCTATTGTTCCTAATAACCGAATTCCCTCAAGCTATTCTTGGATTTTTGGATGCAATCATAAGATCGAAGTTTAGAAGCAGTTATAATCCACTAGGTGAGTGACAACTGTTCAGAAAAATACTATAGGCGGTAAAGTTGATCAGATCTGAGCGAAATAATTAACATTCTGTTGGATCGCTATATTGACAAAGTTGAATAGTAACTTCACAAGACAACATAGGTCTTAGCTATCTGGAATCATTTGATAACATGATTAACATATATCAAACACAACGAAATACAGTATATCCATACTGTATTCCTCCTCGGGTAAAATAAATCAATTATATCAATTACAATATTGTTGTGAATGTCTGCTGCTTCTAGAAGTACTTCTCATAGGAATGATATCTGGACTCAGAACATATAGATGATACCTGACCATTGAACGGTTCAAATGATCTCTTGTCATTACATCTCGCAGTGTTTGCACTGTTATGGGGAATTGGTGGTGGTTCTGCCGGTGATTGCTCTGTGCTTGATAAAGGTAAACGAGACAAGGCGTCATGACACATGTACATAGGCATTATCTTTCCTCGCCTGATGCGCTATGTCATAGCCATAACTATTCAATATATATCTGCCCATCTGAATAGTATATTGCTAGCCACTTCGAGTGTTTGCCAAATATTCGCTCTAAAGGTTTATGGTCGGTGTTGAAAGTGAAATGAAGGTATTGATGAAATCTGTACAATAGTGTGTTTCAGTTGGACATCCTTGATGCAATAGATTTCGAAATGTCTTCTGAATAGTTATGAAAAATAACTGTTTCGGCACCTTTGCTGCTTGCATTTCTTGTGACCACTCCCGGCAAGTTAGGATTTCAGTGAACCAATGTATCAGATGAATCAGTTTCTTTCAGAAAAAAAAACTTTGTCGTGCATTATCAAGTGAATTGAAATAGGTATCGACATTGTGGAGTGGAGAGATTTTCTTCATACAGATATTGACTAGCTACCCTATAATTCTTTTAAAAATAGTATGAATATAGAGACATATGTAAAAATCCTCTTTCTGGATTAGCGGGGAAAATAAAAAGGACTCTTTTTCATCTCCTCCATATTTTATTACGTATACATTTTTCTGAAGTTATTCAAATCAGTCATCTGTTCATAGAATGGTATATGATATATCATTTCAAGTAAAACGGAAATATTGACATTATGGTATAGACGGCGTGATAAAAACGCTTCAGATTTTTTTCACACAGACTATCCTATTTTTCTTTAAACAATAGTATGAATATAGAGACATATGTAAGATATGTTCACATCCATTTTACAATCACTTTTGTCTGAAACTATACGACACTTGAGGGTTGTAGATGTTTTTTCTTTGCTATTGAAATGAATGTATTGATTTTGGAAATACGTTAGAAATTTGTACATTGTTATACTATTCTCAATTTGTTACATATTACAAGGATTCACTTGGTAAGATAGATGTCCACAAAATGTTTCCCCGTATTCCTCGTTCGTCCCCCACCCATTTCGGTGGCCATTTTTGAGTTACATGTGCAAAGATCAGATTAACTGACCAAAATTGCAAGTATCTTCGGAAATGAACCATTGTGATTGATTGGTAGTATGACCTAGGTATTTCGAGCAAGAATATTCGCCCAGGTTCTCCAAAACCCACGTAATACAAGAGTCCACATTACTTTCGCCAAGAACAGAGAAAACTACCGTCCGCCAAATTCGAAAGAGTACCTCAGATCAGCTCCGGTAAAAACTAACATGCACAATTCAAGACTTCACAGAAGAAAGTAGATACTCTGTGTTTCAACGTATTCTTCATTTTTCAATCACCCACTACTACTCTGGGCTGTTCGATCTATTGTCCGGTAACAAATATAGTAGTATATTCTATTCGAAATAAAATACTGTACTTTCCTGTAAAATTCTCACTAACAATTTCTATTTTATTTCACCTCAGCCGCCTGATTTCTCATTCTGGCAATAATTTTTGAACTTCCCTTGTTTTCGATATCAGTGAACTGTCTATTATCATCAGAATCCGACTGAATAATATGTTCTGCTAATTATACCTTGCTAATTGGTACAATTTGAACAATGTCGAAATGAAATACTGAATTAATCATATTCACAAAATGTTTGTCATCATTTCCGAGAAATAATCATTCCAGACATTGTTCAAAATACACAGGAATGAACCTGGACTGCATAAACAAGCCGATTTAAATAGAGTGAGTTTATGTCAGTAGGTATATTATGGAACTAGTTTGCATTGAAAGGGGTTTAGTTATTTCTGGAGCACGAATGCAATGCGTAGGTAGATCAAAGATGCGAGTGGGTTCCATTTATTGTATTCAGGGCCAGTTTTTCAATACAAGGATCAATGAGTTATCTCTCAGGTAGATGGCGGAAATGTGAAGGTGAGCGTGAGTAATGATTGGCAGTGGTAAAGATAAAAACTGTAGGTTCTTTGTATCTGACAGGTATCTTGCATTGAAAAAGCGGTCGTCAATCGCCAATCATAACATTTGTATACTCCACTACTCCTTTGCAAAATGTTCTCTCTGTTATCGCGAGCTTTTCTTTCATTTTCGATTTCCATCTATATAAGAACCAATAAAGGAAAGTTGGTGAAGCTCAAACTTCAAACTCTCATAATAAAAACTTTGCACAATGGTGCAAATGTATATAACTTACAGTTTTCCACCGTTTTTTGTCTTTCTCGCTCCATTTTGAACTCCTTAACACTTTTCTTCCAGTTCATCTGTATGTAAATGGTGAGTTTGTACGATTACCAATATAAGGTTCGTTTCTAGGAAATTGATCAATAACTCCATATGAGTCTTATGAGTTTTTCGGCTACGACATATTTTTATTATTTTCTCTCGAATAACGATTAACTGTTGTCCTTACTGCTATACCCGAAAAAACATTTGATGCTGCCATACATCGACGGATACATTACCTTCATTGAGTTTATGAAAGGTTATAGCGATTTCTGTATTGAAAAGAACATCTGACATCGTCTGAAATGTCACATTCATTTGATAAGTCATCATGTGAATTGAAAAGAAATGAGTTTGAATAATTTCTCATTCAATTTTTTCCAATAAGAATCTGGTCCACACACGGCGTGTGGAGTGGACTAATGGCATTCCAAGCAGCGTCCAGACCAAGCTCGCGAACAGTTGGCTAACAGATCAAAAACATCGCGCGAACTTAGTGTTCAATTTTTCATGTGAACACGTAGCTCCAGTGCAGCTCTCAAGCAGTTCGCGAATAGTTTCAGAACTCCACTTTTGGTCTGGATGGGCCTCAAGAAGTTTTCGATTACAGAAAACAGCAATTGCGGATAATCGGTAGGTTCCAACGTTGAAATAATTTGTGGCTAAATTGTACTTTATGGAATACTCACATTCTTCAGTTGATAAAGCGGTTTTTTCTCTCTGATAATTTTTTCGTGCGGTCGACAGCGGTTCACTCGTATCTGTCTCATATATTATAAAAAGTGAATACCGAACATACTCCCTATTAGTTTTGATAAATATGAATTTAGCAAAAAAAAACAAATATGAATTTAGAAAAAAAATGAAAAATTGTACAAAATAAAAAGAAAAAAAAGCAGCATAATTAAAGGAAAGATATAAGGCCTCTGGTAAAGGGCAAAGTTTTACCAGAGGTCGGGTAAATATCCCCGCTTTACACCGTACTTCAGCAACTCTTGCAATACCGTCAGCGCCCGGGAAAAATTTTATTATTCTAGCCAGATTCCATTTTAATGGAGGAACATTATCTCCTTTGATAACCACTAACGCCCCTTCTTTGAGTGGTTTACCTGGAAGCGTCCATTTTCCTCTCTGATGAAGAGTATGGAGGTACTCACGATGCCACCTTTGCCGAAAGTTTGAATGCAACTGTAGAAGAAGCTGAAAGCGGTCAAGTCTGTCAATTTTCAGATGAGATGTATCAGGATCAGGAAGTGTGGTTAGTGATTCAAGTGTTAGGAAATGACCCGGGGTAAGAGCTTTTAGATCGTTAGGATCCGAGCACTAAAAGTGTATTCAGCTCTTCATAGCTCAGAATTTGGTTACCAATGACGCGAGCCAAATGGGATTCAACGGATTTTATGCCTGCTTCAGCTAGACCGGCAAAATGAGAACCATATGGCGGATGAAAGGTAAATTTAATTTTTTCTTCAGTGAAAGCCTCATTCATAATAGTCAATAAATATTTATTAGCGCCAACAAAATTTGTTCCATTATCAGATACTATTTCTGAACAACGACCATTTCTTGCAATAAAGCGTGGAAGAGCGCATAAAAATACATTTGTTGATAGATCTGAAACTAATTCAATATGAATGGCCTTTGTGGCAAAACAAACAAAAATACAAATGTGAGCTTTTAGAATTTTAGATCCTCGAGAACGATGCAAAAACATCGTAAAAGGTCCTCCAAGGTCACATCCAATAATACTGAATGTTTTAATTTGAGTTATACGTTTAGTAGGTAGATTACCCATAATAGGTTGACATGAAATTGGATCTAAACGCCAGCACTTCAAACATTTTGAAACGACACTGCAAATAGCTTGTCGAGCAGACAAGATCCAAAAGTTTTGTGCCAATAAAAAATATAGTGTCTGTGGACCAGGATGAAAGTATTTATTATGAGTATAAATAATAATAAGTTCTGTAAGTTTGCATGATTTAGGTAGTAATATAGGATGTTTCGTATCATAGTTAAGCAGATAATTTTTTAAACGACCTGCAACTCTCAAAATATCCTTTTCGTCTAGAAATATACTCAATTTTTTCAAAATTTTACATAAAACCTCTTTATTTTTCAATTTACAAATTTCGTTAGAGAAATATTGAAGCTGAACATGTTTGATAAGTAATAACAAAGCAGCATGTAAATCCTCATTAGAAAATGTATGGGTTTCCTTAGATGTAGGATTCAAGCAATCATAAATGAAGCGGGTAATATAAGCAATAATTCCTTTGATTTTATCAAAAGAAGAATAATTCTTGAGAAGTGTATCGAAAAGGTTATCGTGAATAGAAGCTGACAACACAATCTTTCTCACTTCAGTATATGCTTTTGAGTTCGGTTGAAGGTCTTGAATTGAAGTAACAGGCCAATTTTCTTGATTAGAATGTAACCAAGTAGGACCCTTCCACCATTCATGAAATTTTATGAATCCATCAGGGTTTAAACCTCTACTAGCACAATCAGAAATATTATTTTTAGACTGAACGTATTACCATTGAGCCATCGAAAGTCTCTTTTTTTATTCATTTATTTATTCATTTATTGCCCAACAATATCAAAAAGCTCTATATGTAGGTACATAATCGAACAAGAAAGTACTATCAACAGCCATCACTCCTATTGTTTTGAAACATAATACAAACCTTTTGAATATCAAGTGAGATATGTCGTAGATTTCAACATAACATTGAACTTATCTAGAATTACAGAAATACTATCATGAAAGATGTCACAATCCTTTGAAATCAGATTAAAATTTGAAAACATATATTATAACTGTTACACGATTACCAACAAAAGGTTTTCATTTATGTGGTGAGGAATTCAACCAATGTAGAACAACAGTACTGTCAGAAAAGGTATATAATATCTTTTCAATTGATATTTTCTCTCCATAGGTTTTAACAACGAACTCCATGCGTTTAGAAAGAAGAAGTGCAGCACACAATTCTATTCGAGGAACTGAAAGTTGTTTTAAGGGAGTTACTTTTGATTTAGCATAAATTAAAAATATTTGCACAGACTCATTTGGTATTGTTACGATATATCCTTGGGTTCTTCGATTGAAACAGCAAACAACACTAAACTTCTTTTATTAAAACTCTCTATCACAATACAATACAACACAATCACCTAAATCGCTCCGATAACTTTCCAATGCTCGGTACTAAACTCTCTGTACTAAAAGTTCTGCCGTCGGCCTGAGCGGCTCCCGCTTTTATAGGCGCTCATACAGTGGCGAATGACAATCGAATATTCTAGGTGAGCCGCGATCACGCAGGTATAATCTTTCTCGGAACCGTCGCACCAATTCGCATCTATAGTCGGCAGGGCCGGCGCCAGCACATATCGTAATACTACCCCCCTCTCAATTTTGATCGTCCCGATCAAACAATACGTCATTATCGCCATTATAACGTTTAAGTCTTTCTAGGTGAACGACCTTCATTTTTATCTGGGGCTACGATGAATCCTGTACACCACGTCATTTATTCTCTTGACTATCGAATAGGGTCCTTCCCAGCATGGTGTTAGTTTTGGGGAAATTCCTTTTTTACGACGATGGTTGTACAGCCACACTCGATCTCCTTCTTTGAATCTACCAGTATTTGCCTTGAGATCGTATCGAGCCTTCATCCTGTCCTGTCTTCAATCTTCTTCTCGCAATTTCGTGAATCCTTATCAGGCTGTCTCGCAGTTCATCTGCATAATCCTGTACCTCTTTTTCCTCAGTACTTGGGGATTCGAACACAGGGCAAACGAAGATCTCTCCCGGAGATGATAATGGCTGGGGTGAGCTTTGTGGAATCGTGCACAGCTGCCCGGTAAGCCATCAAAAATAGTTGAAGGTGTCGATCCCAGTCTTTTTGATGCTCTTCTACTACTTCGGGAAGGTGTTCTTCCATAGTCTTGTTGAACCTCTCGAGCATGCCATCAGACTGTGGGTGGAGGGCAGTTGTTCTGGTCTTGCTAATTCCCATCAATTCACAAACTTTCCTGAATAAATTCGATTCGAAATTTCGTCCTTGATCGGAATGTAGCTCCATTGGTACTCCAAACCCTGTAAACATGTTGTCCACCAGGGCTCTTGCAACGGTGGATGCTTCTTGATTCGGCAAGGCGTAAGCTTCAACCCATTCACTGAAATAATCCATGGCAACGAGAATGTATTTATTGGCATCATTCGTCATCGGGAACGGTCCAGCTACATCGATGGCGATTCGTTCGAAAGGAGCACCAACATTGTATTGTTTCATCTCGCCCCTTGATCTTGTTCTAGGACCTTTGCTTGCTTTGCATTTTTGGCATCTTCGGCACCATCTCTCCACATCTTCTCGACATTGGACCCAGTAGAACCTTTGCCGTATTTTATCCAAGGTCTTGTTAACTACTAGATGTCCACCTGATTCACCACCATGAATCTCTAACAAAACATCCTCTATTCTCGACATGGGCACCACCAGTTGGGAACTCACTTTCTTGTCATCGGCTGACTCTCAAGCCCTGTTCAGTAGGCCATTCTCCACAATCAAGGAATCCCATTGTGCCCACAATGCTTTGAACGTTGGTGATCGATCTGAGATGTCCTTCCAGGTGGGCGTTTTCGCTCCATTTTCTTCCCGTTTCAAAAATTCTGCAAAGTTTGGATCATTCTCCTGGTCTTGTCGCATTTTCGCTGTCGTCCAATTGTCTTCTACTATGAATCTCACTTGGTTGATTCCTTCGCGACGTTCAATTCGCTCACAGTGTTTACAAGTATCCGAACAAGGTCTTCTTGACAAGGCATCTGCGTTGTTATGCAATCGTCCTGGTCGATGTTTTATCCTCAAGTGATACTGGTTCAACTTCTCAATCCACCTTGCTACTTGTCCTTCAGAATTCTTCATTTCGAGTAACCACTTCAGAGCTGCATGATCTGTTCTGATTAGGAACTCTCTTCCGTACAGATATTTGTGGAAGTGGTCTACAGCCTTGAATATTGCCAGTAGCTCTTTTCTCGTTATGCAATAATTTCTTTCTGGCTTCGTGAGTACTTTGCTGTAGAACTCAATTATTTTTTCCTGACCACCTTGCTTCTGTGATAGTACGGCTCCAATCCCATTATTACTGGCATCTGTGTCCAAAACAAATAGGCCTCGTTGACGTGGAAAACTGAAAATGGGGCTGGAACATAGAGCAACTTTCAGTTTCCCAAATGCTCGTTCACTTTCGTTGGACCAGACGAATTTGACTCGATCTTCTGTCAACTTATGTAGGGGTGCCACAATATCAGCAAATCCTTTTACGAAACAACGGTAGTAGGTGCAGAGACCTAGAAAACTCCTCACTTCACGTTTGTCTCTTGGTCTCGGCCAGTCTTTAATTGCCTGTATCTTCTTTTGGTCTGTTCGGATACCGTCTGATGAAACTGTGTGACCTAGAAAATCCACCTTTTTCTGGAACAATGAACATTTCTGAAGATTCAGTTCGAGGTTGGCGTCCCTGAATCGTTGAAAGACTTCTTGCAGACTGTGCAGATGTTTTTCGAATATCTTCCCCATGACCAAAACGTCGTCGAGGTATACAAGACAAGTTTTCCAAGTGAGCCCACGAAGGAACTGCTCCATTAGTCCCTTAAATGTTGCTGGAGCATTGCACAATCCAAACGGCATAACAGTAACTGGTAAAGTCCACTCCCAGTCGAGAATGCAGTCTTCTCCTTATCGTCTTCATGTATGCCCACTTGCCAGTATCCGCTCTTCAGATCTAATGTTGAGAACCAACGGAAACCTGCCAATGTTGTTGATGTGGCATCTATTCTTGATAGAGGGTGGCTGTCCTTCTTGGTGACATCATTCAATTTCCTGTAATCGACACAAAATCTCGTAGATCCATCCTTCTTGGAAACCAACAACAGGTGCAGACCAAGGGCTCGATGACTCTTCAATCACACCGTCCTTCATCATCTTGTCGACAAGCTCTTCCACCTCCAGTTGCTTGGCGAATGGGATTCTTCTTGGTGGTTTCCAAATCGGATGAGCTTGGCCAGTATCGATTCTGTGTAAGACCAAATCAGTTCTTCCTGTCGTTGTCGAATCAAAAATGTCACTTTCACTCCTGATGAAGTTTTTGGTAGCTTTCAGTTCCTCTGTTGATAAGTGTTGACATGATTTTTCAAGAGTTGATATCACACTCTCAGAGTCTGCCTTTATTTCTTGATGTTCATTTGAATTACAGTTTGCTTCCCAAGTAACAGGTTCACATGTTCCAATGACATCACCTGCCTTAACAGTTATTTCTCCAGGAAACACGTTGGCAACTCTCACAGGAATCGTTTGGTTCGTTTTAACTAAGGCTCGTGCAATTACCACGTAAACGTGTTTCTATGATGGTGAGTCGTCCAAGAATCAATGTAATTTCAGCCTCTCCTCGAATAGGTGCGTTTTCACCAGTGACTGTCCGAAGCACGATGTTGGAAGGAAAATGCCTCACTCTTCCAGGCCGAAGAATGTCGCTGCGTACCAAGGAAACTGCAGCACCGGTGTCTATGGTGCATATAACGTCGATTTTATTCAATTTTCCTGGAATGGTAAGGCTGTCAGATGTTCTTTTCAGCCTGTTAACATGGATGACCCTAGGGGCTCTGTTATTGCTAGCCAGCATGTGCCCCGATATGCTGGCTAAGTCTCGTTTTCCTGCCGCCAATTTGAGGACTCGCTGGATAACCTTGTCCTCACAGGTGATTGCGTACGAGATGAAACCTTTGCAGGAGAGCTAGATCTTGATGGCATTCTCACCCTACAGTCTTTGATGAGATGTCCGTGTTTTCCACGTCTATAGCATGTCTTTTTTTTAATCTTTGTTCCGGTTCTTCTATTGAAACTGCACGCACTTTCGGCCTCGACGTGTTGAAGGCCGCCTCCACTTCCAGAGAGCGAACCAAAGCATCGCTACTTCTCTTGAAACTCGTCAATCGTAAAGTTCTTTGTATTTCTGGGTCTCTCAGTCCGTCTATAAATATCTGCACAGCCAACTGCTCCTTGAAATCTCCGGGTGCTTCTGGATATGCCAGCTGGATTAGGCGTCGAACATCTGCCTCAAATTCTTGCAGACTTTCACCTGATTTTTGTGTGCGAGTCTTCATTTGGGCCCGGTACAGCTGTTCTCGGTGTTAGCCGCCATACCTCAACTCCAGTGCAGAAATCAGGTCCTGATCCCACACAGCACACTATATCCTCAGGATATCCCAGAATGATCCTGGATATCCAATAATGGGATAATCCTCCTAGAATATCCGTAGGTTATCCTCAGGCTTTCCCTTAGTCGTCATCATAACCCAGGTTGAGCCAAATGTATATATCCCAGGGATAACCTTTTTGTATATCCTGAGTATATACTATATGGTTACATATTATCCCAATGAGATCCAGTTTTCCACATCCCTGGGATAACGTTCAAATATATCCCACGGCCGTTCCTCTGGGCCAATGGTGGGATAAACATTTTGTTTGCCGAAAAGAAAAAGCAGATGGAAATTTGAGTATTGAAAAATTTTACTTTCCAAAATTAATAAAACACCACACCGACCTTATTAAGACGAAGATATTGGTTATTGAAAAAATTCTATTAATTTTTGGAAAATGTAATTACCTGAAGTGAGACAGTCGTGTTTATTTCAACGAGAAATATCGAATATGTACGTCTGAATAAGACTGATTAATCTTATTGACTATCAGAATGATATAATCTGCTGATTACTTTTGAAGAATATTTTTTTGCAAAGTACATTCAATTTTATTGTTCAGTGGTTAAGTTCTCTTTCAACTTTCCTCTATTTTTTGCTATATGTTCATTTGTAGAGACATCAGCTTTGAGAATACAGCATACTCTCTTCTGATTGGCTCTGAATGACAAGTTCCCATTCAGCAGCCAACCAGGAAACAGTATTATAACACCAGGTGCGTTATCCTTCTGCATGCGATGGTGTGCCGTGGTCACAGAAAACATTTCGTTTTTCGTGGTTAGGTTAGATTCAGTGATAGGTGATAGTGATTCGCGTGTGTTGTGGTGTTTCAAGTTTTAAGACGTCTCAGTTGTAGTCTGTGGTTATTGTTGTGTATTGTTTTCATAATATATCTACTTAGAGTGAAGAATACAGGTCAGACATTAGTCATTGTTACTGCTTGAATTATTAAACGTTAAAAAACCTACCTACTGTCTTTTATTCATTATATATCGTTGAATGTGAGTACGAATTATAAAAATGTCGAGAGCAAAAAGAAAGAAAAGCAGAGCATCTTACTTTCGGTACGCACAGAATGATATGGATAGAATACTTGCTCTCAATCAAAATTATGGGAATGATAATGAAGACACCATATCTTTGAGAGAAACCGATACAGATACATTATCATCTCATATGAATTCAGATTGTTCCCTTTCAAATGATTCTCATAGTGATCCTGAAAGAGATTCAGTAATCGATGAACCTAATGAAAATTTGTTAGGACAAACTAATACTCATCAGATTGCCTGAATGCAAGAAGTCTCGAATTCTTAATTCTCTGAATGCCGCTGCAATTCAGTTTCATTGATATATATTATATCCTGTTGGGGGCCTTATGAAAACCAGAAGACATCCTCAGGATGAATCAGTACATTGCCTATGGCAATATTGAGGATGATCCTGAGATTGACCCATGTACATCCTCAGGATACAGAAAGAGGACCACTGAAGGTTATCCTGAGGATGAAGAAGAAAGTCTCACTTCTACATCCTCAGGATATCCTTGGTACAAAGTGCACATATCCTGGTGATATCCTCAAATCCTAGACATATATCCTCAGTTTATCCCACGGATAGCTTTGTGCTGTCTGGGATGTTGCTTCTGCTGTTCCATGTGTATCGTTTGTAATATACCTAAAGCTGGCCCTCTCAAAGCTACTATTAGTGCCGTAGCTCTTCCTTCTTCGCCCTATTCATTAGTTTCTGCCGCAGCTTCAAATTGTCGACGATACATGGACCAAGACGACTGACCATCAAAAGTCGGTGGTTTCACAGAAATTCCTGACGTGGCAACCCTGTCTCGGCTCTCTTGGTTCTTGAGGAGAGCTATCTGTTTTTCTAGACCTCTCATTTCATTTCTCATCTCCTCTCGCACTATATCCACTTTCTTATTGAAGTCATCGTCGATTTTCTTGACGTCTCCCTTTAGTTGTTCTTTTAGGTCTTCTTTTAGTTCCTCCAGATCTACTCTTTGTTCTCCTTTCAGTTCTTCCATTCGACCTTTTGTTTCATGTGAAACATGCTCTAAGAACTTGTTCTGATTTTCTAGAACTTTCTGGAAGTCTGCTTCTCGTTGTTTTTCCATTTGCTCCAATTCATTCTTTTGTTGTGTTAGAATTTTCTGGATTTCTTCTTCGTTCTATTTTTTCACGTTGTTTCCTCTGCTCTTCGAGAATTCTCTGGATTCCGTCTTCTCGTTCTTTTTTCTGTTCTCCAAGAATTTTCTGGAGTGTTTCTTCCTGTTCTTTCTTTTCATTTTCTCGTTATAATTGTCGTTCTTTCTTTTCTTCCTGTCGTCGCTTTTCCTCTTCTTGTTTTTCCTCCTGCCGTTGTCTTTCATAATCCGCGAATTGGTTTTGGATTGATTTCAACATGTCCTCCATCATACCGTAAGATGTACTTCTCGTATTCACCATAAACTATTTTTATTACCAGCAAAAATTCCACTTCCGACACCACTGTTACGATATATCCTTGGGTTCGTCGATCAAAACACCGAACAACACTAAACTTCTTTCATCAAAACTCTCTATCACAATACAATACAACACAATCACTCGAATCGCTCCGATGAATTTCCAATGCTCGGTACTAAACTCTCTGTACTAAAAATTCTGCCGTCGGCGTGAGCAGCTCCCGCTTTTATAGGCGCTCGTACAGTGGAGAATCATCCAGACAATTCCTGACAATCGAATATTCTAGGTGAGCCGCGATCACGCGGGTATAATCTTTCCCGGAACCGTCGCACCAATTCGCATCCATAGTCGGCAGGGCCGGCGCCAGCACATTTCGTTACAGTATCAAGACTCCAGCGTAAATGCAAGCTGCATATGCCTTCAAGGATCATTAACAAAATACACACAAATCTATCTTCTGGAGAGGCATAGTGCATAAATATCGTGGTATTTGGATACTAGAAAGATTTGAATTTTGTGCTTTGAATTTCTTCCATTTCCTTTCAATTTGTTTGGAAGGACTTCATCCCAACCCACTTTAAGAATCCATAAACTATGAGTCAACAATTTAGCCATTGAAGAAACAGGACACAAATATCCAACCGGGTCATAAATACGTGCTAAGTCAGACAGTATAGTTCGCTCTGTACATAGTTCATTGATAGAATTTACAGAATATGAAAAGCAATCATTTAAAGGAACCATCTCAGCCATAAAATTTTCACCCCCGAATTGGGATTGTCATCAAATATCAAAGAGTTCAAACCCTGCTGTTTGAAGTAAAGATATAAGTTGTATTTGTAATGTACGAGCTTCAGTTAGATCAGAACACGACATGCATATATCATCGACATAAGTGCAATTCAGAAGAGTTTTCGAAGCTAGAGGAAAACTTTCTCGTTCCTGATTTGCTAAAAGAATGAGTGTGCGCATTGCTGGAAACGGTGGACAATTGAGTCCAAATGGAACCCTGTTCAGAGTATATTCTAATAACGGTTCATTAGAATTGAACCTCCAAATAATTTTTAAATAATTTCGGTGTTCTGGTGTAACCATAATCTGGGAAAACATGGATTTCATATCAGCAGTCATGACTATGATTCCTAGTCTCAAATTGAGCAAAAGTGCAGAAATATCCTGCTGAAGCTTTGGGCCAGTGAACAAAGTATCATTCAAAGAAACATTATTTGAATCTTTTGAGGAAGCATCATAGACTACCCGTAATGTTTCATTTTTGAAAATTGGATGATGTGGAAGATAATACGAGTTTTCATCTCCCTGAGAAGTTAAAGTCATATAATCGTTATCTAAGTAATTTTGCATAAAGGCAGAATGGGCTCCATATAAACTAGAATCTGTATCAAAACGTTTTTCTAAAAGAAGAAAACGACGAAGAGTTGGATACTGGATTATTAAATTTAATTTCATTGTGTCTAAAAGGCAATGAAACCATATACCTACCATTTTCGGTGCGAGTTGTAGTCTCACGAAATATCTCCTCACATTCATCTTCGTCTTTTGAGAAAGAAGAATTGACATCAAAACAAAACCAAACGTTGTATTGATGGCTACAGAGAGATTACTGTCTTGTGGATGTATTTTTTCATTCAATAGAATTCGTGGGAAAATATTAGCTCCAAGTAAAATTTCTATCGGGCTTGATTCGCTGAAATTTTCGTCCGCTAAGTTTAGATTGTTTATATGTTTCATAACCTCAAAACTAGTAGTTGGGAGGTTATCACAAATTTTATCCAAAACAATGGCCTCAAAATCGAGAACTGGTAAATCCCTACTGAACGGCTTGATTTCACAGAATACTCCACCAGATCTAGATGATGTTTCCATTTCACCTAAATCGTGAATAGTTATTGATAACTTTTTAATAGGCAATCCTAAGCGGCGTACACAGGAATTCGAAATGAAGCACGATTCACTGCCGGAATCCAGAATAGCGCGCGCAATTTGAAATTTGCCAGTACAATCTTTAATTTTCAATTTGAGAGTGGCCAGCAGAACCTCCGAATGAAAGGATTGCTTCTTAGCAGGGTTGGATTCAGGATTGATTGTGAAAGCGCAACTAGTAGAAGAGTCTAAATTTGCATCATTTGTGCCATGATCGTTAGAAAATGTACCCGTGTTTCTACCGTTGTTCGCGGAGCGTGAATTTTCAGATCGATCAATGTGAAGAGTAGAATGGTGATATTTGGAATTACAATGCAAACAGGACGAACTGGATTTGCAAAAACGCAATGAATGAGAACTACTGAGACAATTATTGCATAACTTGTTTTGCTTAACAAAAGTGAAGCGTTCTTGGGGCGATTTATTTAAATATTGCGGACATTTGTAAATGAGATGTTCAATACTTTTGCAGGAGATACAAGGACGATTACCAGTACGGGTGTTCGAAAAATAGGAAATACTGTTTCGTTGGGAACTACCAGGCGGGTTGATTGCTTATTACTTGTTGAAGCAATTGTTTCGTAAGCGGTGCATTGTTTATTCAAGAAATCGACTAATTGCTTAAAGCTGGGCATATCATTTGAACCATGGTTCAGTTCAAAGCGTAATGATGAAGTAGGATCTAAACGTTCGAGAAGCATTTGTGTAAGAATAAAGTGGGGAGACAGGATATTTCAAAATTTTCAAAGCGGCAATAATTTCCGTGAAGGTATCAATGATTTTCCGTAATGATGAGGAGTTTTCATTGTGAAGGCGTCAATAATTTTCAATTTCATTCCAATGGGCGGTAGCTAATAACCTTGTATTAGAATAGCGGGTTGTTGTTAATGCGTTATATGTAATAATATAATCAGAAGCAGTGAGTGGTAGCAAGTAGTCAAATTTTCCGGGGGGCCCTCCAAACAGGTATGGAGATGTGAAAATTTTTCAATGTTCGACAGCTGATCACTGTTATGTATTGAAGCGTTATAAATATCTATGAAGGAAGTAAACAACTTAATATCACCTGAGAACCTTGAAAGTTTCAACTCTGGCAACTTGACTCTTGGTTTTGTGTCTTCGCGTTTTGATTGGTCATCACGTTCAAAAAGTTCATAGTAAACAGCTTTTATTGAAAACTATTTGTCATCAAATATTTTACGAATGATTTCTTCTGCACTGGCATGATTGTGCTGATAGTGGTCAAAATTCTCGAAAATTTTATCAATAATTTGAAATCGTTGATGAAATTTTGAATGAATTGACTCGTCCGTTTGAGTCTCTATTGATACTTGGTAAAGCTCATCAATTTTATTAATTTCTATAAGTCGTTATTCTTTTGCCTTCGTGATTTTGTCTGAAGACGCCATTGTTCAGAAAATATGAAGTATGCGGATTGTTGTTTTTTTTTGAATACGGACCTGACACTCCTGACGTATAGTACAAGAGCTGCTTAGGTAAAGCGGGATTTGCGCAGTTGTGCGAATAAAAAAAATGCGAGAAAAAATTTTACTTGGTTAAAAAAAAATTACAATGAAATAGCTCTATTAAATTCAGGAAAAGTTACCCAAAATTTTCAAATATTGTGGCTAGAAGGACTGAAGTTATGTTCGATAAGGACTGTAATTATCATATGTGGGCAGGCTGTTATATTTGAAATAGACAATTCGGAAATCAAATGATTGACGACACCGCAACCTTTCGTTTCCGGAAAATCTCCCAACCTTCTGGATATTCCAATTCCTGTGTATCTTTGATCGTGAGGTACCCCGGGAACGCTCTCGTCGAAGGAGTATGAAATTGTTTCTTCAGTTGATAAAGCGGTTTTTTCTCTCTGATAATTTTTTCGTGCGGTCGACAGCGGTTTAAGGTAAGCGTCCATAGGTACGCATCGCACGTATCGTACGGATCGTACGAAACGGATTTTAGAATTATTAGTATAGTAAGTTATACATATGCGTCCACTGACCGGCAGCGGACGGATCGCACGTATCGGTCCGTCGGTAATGCCGATGAAATTTATCGAAATTTATCGAAGGGGCAACTTTTCCGACTGGTGCGGATGACAACATGCGGCTTGCCGATAAGTGGACGCATGTCACAATAGGTAGTCACTGGTCGCCTCACAGATCATTTGAATTTTGTTACATTTCGACACTAAGTACAAACACGTGCTTTAATTATATTTGTTATTACGCATATCATGGAGCAAATCAGTGAATAGTGTATGATATTCTCCAAATTGTGATCTTTTTTTGAATATGTCATGTATCCACAATCTATGTCTTCTCTTATTTCCTCTCCTTTCTTCTTCATCTAATAACAAAGCAATAATGACAAGTTCTTATCACTTTCCATGATCGGAAACATTACACACTGTAATGTTTCCGATCGTCAACTCACTACGAAAATGCGAATGTTACTTAAAAGCCGACCGTCGCATCGGCAATCCGATCTCTACGGATACAGTGGACGCACTACCACAAATCGATCCGTTTTATACGATCCGTACGATACGTACGATGCGTACCTATGGACGCTTACCTTTACTCGTATCTGTCTCCACGTTTTCATTTTCAACTATCCACCGACCCCGCGAGTGCGTATAAGGCCGATGTCACCAATAAATAATCGTGATAATAATAATAATTATAAAAATATCAAAAACATTACCGGAACCCATATATTATAAAAAGTGAATACCGAACATGAAATAATAAACGAAAGTTCTCTAATGGGGAGGGAATTATTACTCAATGAATAATAGTTTACTTCGAACATAATTCAAAGCGTATTTCTTTGATCAATAACAGTATGAGTAGGAAAAAAAAGCATGCCAATGTAAATGTTTGTGCTAGTTATACGTTTATAAATAATTACATTTCAAGAAGAATGAAAACATTTGTACTTATTCATTTTTAGTTATTTCCTGGATTTCGATTTCGGATTCACAAGGCTTTTTGAATTTGTTTCTCTACAAGGGGATCTCGTGAACAGTAATACATGGAGAGTCAGTTGAATTTTGGCAATGGAATCGAATGTAGCTCTTTTCAATCTGGATCAGAAAAAATTGAAATCAATTTCTCTGTCTGCAAATGAATTGCCAATGGCAATCCATGAAGGCTATTAGAATATATTCATTAAACTTTTATACAGAGTGCATCCGACTTGGGCTACCCCTGTCTTTGAATTTCCAAATACGAACCTGTATATTTTGTTGGAGTTTTTGGATCGCCAACGTTCACTTCAGTACTAAAATTAATATTTTGTGGTATTTCCAAATTTTTTTATATTTCATCATAACTCAGTGAATTATTGTTTTTCTTACGATCCAGAAAATTTGTTGATTAATTCGAATAAATAATATTCACGTCTTTTAGTGTACCGTAACGTTTCTCAACAAGAACAAATGATTGCTCTAATTCCTAATCATCAGGGCCTCAACTTGAAGCTTCCATGTCGAAATTGTCCTTTTCCTCAAGATTTTTGATTATTGTGACATTGATATTTTCGAATAGGTACTTTTTATAACACAAGTGTTTCGATGCAGTTGAAATTCTGGACCCATAACCTCCTGAAATGACTCCGTAAACCCACCCAATCCTCCATAGAAATCAAATTTTCGATGTGCGAACTGATTGCATTCACGAATCCAATGTCAGAGAGCTGGTTTGAAATGATTGCGTTTAAAAATGGAATGCCAGACAGCTGTTTCAAACATGACTATTCTTTCTGTAGAGGGTTGCAGCTTTCTCTGCAAGTGGACCGAAGACGATTCTCGTTCGAAGCGGTTCATTTGTTACGGCTCTGTCGTACGATGTGCCCGCTGTTAGAGGTCTCCTCTACTTGTTGTAGCAGGAGTTCACAGAGAAAGAAATACGTAGTTACAGGTGGAAACCAACATAAAATACCACTGTTGCCATCTCTCAACTCAACTCAATTGTTGAAATATACCAAGAAATTTATTAGGAGCTATAAACGAATCGAATTTTCTTTTGGAGATGGAGATCAATGATTTTTTCTTCAAACGTCAAATAATGATGACATTACTTATCTAACTTGACCCTGTCAAAGTTTGATGTCTCCGCCGGCAGCAGTTTTTTTTTCCCATTTCTTTACGGCGGCGGGAAAAATGTTGTCATGGCAACAATATGAAACATGTCACAAAGCAACAATACAAATGTCATTAACAACAATTAAACATCATTTTTATTTATAGTAATATTAGAAGTACAATCAGTTAATGAAACATTTTCAAAATTGAAACCGTGCAAAAATGTTCCCGACTCTTGATACGCATTGGTAATTGTTGATGAAACTGATGGTCGAGGACAACTTTCTGCAATCATTCCCGATGTTGGCGAATCATGAGGGTTTAAAATTTTTTGAGCATTATCGTTCTTATTTCTTATTGAATCCTCTATATATCCTTCGGCAACCGTGCTTGATTTCCAGCCCCCATGTCGTTTGAAGCATTCTAGATTTCCGCATCCATCAATTAAAAAGTGTTGCTGAAGTTCGTCGTGAACAGTGACCCGTGTATGCGCCTGCATCGTTTAAATTTAAATAACTAGCTACTTTTTGGGCTACTGCGCTGATCGAATGTATTCCCATGACACTTCGGTAACACTTTCCATTTTGGTACTTTATAAAAAATCGGTTTTCTGTGAAATTTTCAGGCCGCAGTAATGCATACTTTTTATACAGTTTAATGTAGTTTTGACCAATTATCGTAAAAGATCTAATTTGTCGTGTTTTACTGTCTGGGATTTTGATAATTATTACATTTTCTTTATCCTCAATGTCCACAGTCTTCATTTTTACCAATTCGTCGCATCGACAGGCGCCGGTAACCCCAATTAACAAAACAATCTGAAATATTTTTATAATTTAGTAGAGTATACTACATGCTTTGCAATATATTTTTTTTACCTTTAATCCTAAATACAACTTATCTGGCGCTTCAAACAAAAATTCATCAAACTCGTCTTTAGTGAAAACTTTAGACTTCTTTGCAGTATATCCTTCGCTTGTCTTTTTCAGAAAGGCACGTGACTTTAAAAATTTGCTTATATCCACATTCTTCCTAATAACTAACTCGGATTTCATCATAGAGTATCGTGACCACATTGTAGAAGATTTCCATTTATTTTCATTTTCCATTATATTAAAATATGCCAGTAACACGTCTTCGGTAACTTGCCGTACTCCTCTTGTATCGCACCACTCTTGGAATTGCTTGTACGCTAACCGATACTTTATTCCGGACTTGGAGGGCCCCAAACGTGCTACTGCATCATTAGCCGCGGACTCAATTTCGTTTAGGTTTTCCATTTTCGCACTGAATTTGCGCTTGCGGTTGCAACAACAATAAGCTGTCTTTAATACCATAAAATAACTGTCAAACAACTGTAACCAGGGAGACGCAAATCCCACCGACGACTTAATTATTTTAATTTCTAACATCTAGACGACTTTGATAGTTGTTGGTTGAAAATTGCTACGTTTGAAGAAAAAATAGTATACTTTATTCGGCCTCATAAAGTAATATACTATTTCATCCTACCCCTATCCAAAGTTTACATTTCCTGGCCTCATTGTAGGGGAAAAAGTCGTACTTCTCTTTCCTAGAGACGAAAAGTAAAAGTGACTCGGTATTGACGACCTGAACTATAGTCAATTACATAAGTTTAAATTTTATCGTTTATTTATAGAACATCCTGTATTTTGAAAAATGGTAGAAATCAGTAGAGAATGTAAGATATTTTTGAAAAGAATATTGAAAATATAGAAGTTGAACGGCAAATATTATAATAGACCTACAGCATTACGCTACGTTCATGATTCCGCTGAAGTTGCCTGTGAGTTGCGATAGCTCAACGAGCTGGTGAACCGCTCAATGTTCATGATAGGCTTGTGAGTGTTGGTTCGAGTTCCGACGTCAACAGCTTTTTTGCCTTCATTTTTTAGTTATTTTTGTTCTTGTTTTGTAGGTTCTCCTCATTTTCGGAATTTCAGGAGCCTGCTACATTATACCTACTTCTTAGTTCTTTGATAAATTTTGTTTCTCAGTTCAGTGAATAAATGATTTGAAATTGAGCTGTGATGTGAGGGTCACGGAAAAATTATATGTAAAACATGGGGGTGACTTTTTCTCCCTTCCATCATGATAACTGCCCTCCGCTACCTGTCGGGCAGAGAAATTCATCCTCAGGAGGAAAAATAGCACTTTCTTCCCTTGTTTCACAAATAGCTATTTTTTGCACAAGCGTCACAACTTACCAAATGACTGGGTTTATACGATCCTCCCTTGCAAACACAGAGGGTTAATTTGTCTGGAAAAAGGAAGAATTACGCTAATGGCGTCATTGCTTAGACTTTCAACTGAAAGGTGTCGGGAAGAACTTGAGTGAGTGCAACTTCTTTCATTTTTTTAAAGGTTTGTGAATAACTGTTTTCAATTGGGTGAAATGAACGCTAACGAACGGAATTACCTGTTATATATTGGCATACTTGTCGAGTACCACTCTGTTTGGCTACTCGACCGTATAATTATAAAAAACTATTGTTTTTATGGAAGAGCTCGACTTCGAGCCGATATATGTAATTTCTGGTGCAGTTTTAAAATAAAATCCTTCAGAATAAGAGATATTTTCTTTACTACCAGCAAATAGAATATTGGCGACGAGGATTACTTTCTTACCCATACGTGCAAGTGCAGTGTAGTGTTAGAAGTGAGGCCGAAATAATTTAAACTGTGGCGCAAATTACAAAATGACGGAAAAAACAGTAGGTGTTTTGGGCTCGTTAAATACCTTCGACCCAAAGTATTCCGACTTTACGGTTTTCTCTGAGAGACTCAAACAGTTTTTTATTGCCAATGAAATAAAAGGAGATGATCGCAAGAAAGCAATAATGTTGAATACATTGTCAGAGAATTGCTATCTGCTAATAAGAAACTTATGTGTTCCCGACCTTCCTGAAACGAAATCGTACGAAGAATTGTGCAAAATGTTAACTGAACATTTGTCTCCGGTGAAGTCCTATTTTGCCGAACGGTTGAAGTTTTACACCGCGAGACGTGATTCAAATGAAAGTGTTTCGGACTGGGAAGCGAAGGTGAAAATGTTATCATCAAATTGTAACTTTGGAGACGAATTAGAAACGGTTTTGCGGGATATATTCGTCATAGGTATAAATGATATGAAGATCATGGACCGGTTGTTCGAGGAGGATGCATCCAAAACTAGTGTCAAATTAAAAGATGTGGTAAAATTGGCATTGTCTAAGGAGTCGGCCATGAAAGAATTCAGCTTGAGGGAGAGTTCCGGATTTGTGGATGTTAAGGCGGAGCCGGTAAATTTCCATAGTTAGCGTGGAAAGGTATTGCAGCCGGCTCAGCGTTCGAGTCCAGCAGGAAATTCATCTTCCGAGGTTGGTAAATTTCATCAAGGACGACTTCAGATGGTAAGCAAGTGCGCAGTGTGTGGAAGAAAAAACCATAAATCGAGTGATTGCAATTTTAAAAATTGTACATGCTATAAATGTGGTGCGAAAGGCCATTTGGCCCCTGTATGTAAAAAAACATCACAAAATTTTTTGAGTATAGAAGAAAAAGATAATTTTGTTTCTGAGGAATCGATTTTCAATATCCGAGGTATGAATATAGATACGGAAGAAAATGGTAATGTGCAACCAACTTTTATAAAATTATTAGTAGAGAATGTTCCGATTAGCTTTGAAGCTGACTCGGGATTTGCACATGCAGCAATTTCGGAGAAGCTCTATTTGAAACATTTTCAGGATAAACCGCCGTTAGAAAATGATTTAACGTTAAAAGATTATATAGGTCTCTCTTTCAAACCTTTGGGATTCTTGGAGTTGAATATAACTTTCGAAGCTAATAAATTCATTCTCAAAACTTATGTTATCAGGAATGGAGGACCTCCACTTATCAGGAGAAATGGTTTAAAAATGTTAAAGCTAGGTATAGGAAAAATAGAATATGTTTCTTCGTATGAAAAGTTTTGGAATGACGACAAGTTGAAAAATTTAGTTTCGAAATATAATGATGTATTTGACTGAGGATTAGGAACCTTCAACAAGTTCGAAATCAACTTGAGAATCAAGGAGGGTACAGTTCCAAAATTTTTTAAAGCCCGACCAGTGCCTCTGGCATTAAAACCAAAAATTGAAAATGAAATTAGACGTTTAGTTGAAAATAAGGTTCTAATACCAACTGAATTTTCTGAATGGGCTACTCCAATAGTACCTATATTGAAATCGAATGGTGGCATTCGCATATGCGGTGATTTCAAGGTTACACTAAACCCACATCTGGAAATACCCCATTTTCCATTGCCACGTATTGAGTATTTATTTTCTCAGTTACAAGGTGGTAAGAAGTTTACTAAAATTGATCTTTCAGAGGCTTATCAACAGGTCGTCTTATCAGAGGAATCGAGGAAGCTAGTTACTATTAGCACCCACAAAGGACTTTTTTCCTACACAAGACTTCCGTATGGTATTACATCAGCTCCATCATTGGTTCAGAATATTATGGAACAGTTGATTGTAATGCCAGGGGTTGTTTGTTTTCTAGACGACATTTTGATAACTGCTGAAAATGATCAATTACATCTTGAAAAACTCGAAAAAGTTCTGAAACGACTTCAAGATTGTGGGTTGAAAGTAAAAAAAGATTAATGTAGTTTTTTTCAGAAATCAGTGAAATATTTAGGTCATATAATCGATGAAAATGGCTTACACCATCGGATGAACGAGTATTAGCTATCAAAAATGTTTTGTCTCCTAAAACGGTCACAGAATTGAAATCATTCAAAATGCATCAGATATAATGAGGCCTCTGTATAGTTTGTTAAAAAAAACATACGAAGTGGTTTTGGTCTGCAGAGTGTCAGAAAAGTTTTGATAAGGCTAAAAACATGTTATTATTCTCTTCCGTACTAGTACATTTTGACCCCCAAAAAAAAATTAAATTAACTGTGGACGCGTCACAATACGCACTGGGAGCAACATTGAGTCACATATTTGATGATAATTCAGAAAAACCAATTGCTTTCGCCTCACGATTACCTAACACAGCCGAACTTAGTTATTCTCAAATCGAAAAAGAAGCAGCGGCAATTATTTTCGGCGTAAAAAAATTTTTTCAGTACCTTTATGCTCAACATTTCTATTTGTATACCGATCACAAACCGTTGTTGACTATATTCGGGGATAAAAAAGGTTTACCAATATTTGCTGCTAATCGATTGCAAAGGTGGGCTCATATTCTTTCAGCTTTCACGTATGATATCAAATATGTTAAATCTGAGAATAATTCTGCAGATTTTTTATCTAGAAACCCTGTACATAATCCAGAAGACGAGGTTGAGACGAATAATTATTTGAATTCAGATTCAAGCACCTCGTATATTCAATTTGTAGTAGAATCAAATTTACCAATAAATTTCAAAAATATAAAAAAAGAAACGGCCACAGATGCTATTTTGAGCAAGGTTGTTTTTTATGTTAGGAATGGCTGGCCTATTGTTTGCCCTTCAGATAGCTTCAAGCCGTACTTTATACGGAAAAACGAGATAACCATTGAACAGGACTGTGTCATGTGGGGATATCGATTGATAGTTCCGCAAAAATTCCGCAAATATATATTAGATGAGTTACACAGTACACGGGGTTAGACGTCTTTGTTCGTCCCTCACTGCCTGAGCTACTGTGCCTACTACTCTGCGGGTGCATTGGCTTGGGATGTGGGGGTTGAGCAAACCGGCCATCGGATGTCTGCTTCCTCGTAGCACCCCTGGATATGGGAATGACAGAATCACTTGTGGTTCTGTTATCCCCTAACCGAAGGCATCCCAACGATGGCTTAATCCTAAGGTGTGTGTATCCGTGCCGAGAGGATGAATGACACTGAGCCCATCAGTTGTCTTTAACGGAACCTTCGAGACACCGGGCGCCCTCTCGTCGTATTTCTGCCTTGTCACGGTAATGCGGGGCTCTGCCGTGATGGACTTGTCTTCCCTAGCTACTCGTGGGACTTTCATGGACACAGTATATCAAAACATATCTGACCTTGAGTCTACAGAGGAGATGGATGTCGAGCATACGACTCCAACTGATCTCCCTGTAACTTCAGATCAGGAGCGAGAGCTTCTTAACTCTCCAACTCCTGAAACAATACCGAAACCTAGAAATAGGCTAGGTGGTGCAGCCAGGAAACGATTAAGTCGTCTCCTCAAGAGCGGAGTACCTTATGAAACCGCCTTGCACCAAATCCTTGAGCGGCGTCTGCAGAATCCGTCTCGGGAGGAGGAACAAACCCCCCCTGAGCAGATTAGTAAACGTTTGCGCTCAAATGACGATTCACCGAAACCAGAGGCGAAAAAGCCCTGCACGGTAGAATCCAAGGCATCGTCAAGTGTAGCTGACGTGCAAAAACCCTCTTATGGGAAGGTTGTTTCGGGAATCAAGGTGGGAATCTTGCACCTTGATTATCCGACCACCTTATTAAAGGCCAACCAACTGGAATCTCTGCAGGGGGCTATCTTGTCGGCTGTAGAGAATATTCCAGATGATGGGCCACAGGTACAATTCCAGAGCTGCACATTTCGGCCTGGCTGGTTACTGGTCGCCTGTGAGGATCAGGACAGCGCCGACTGGCTTGTGGGTGTAGTCAATACCCTGCAGCCGTGGGAAGGCGCTTCACTGAAATGCGTCACAGGGGACCAACTTCCAAAGCCACACATCTGTGTCGCGTACCTACCTGACGGAAGGAGTAACAGACTGACCTCCGACCAGGTCCTCACTAGATTGAGGAAAATGAACCACGGTCTGTCAACCTTGGAGTGGAATATTCTTCACAAGGAAAACTCAGGCCCTGGCCAAACATGGACCTTCGCTGTTGATGATGGATCCATGGCCGCGCTGGCGAGGATGGGTTTCAGACCACATTTTGGTTTTGGGCAGGTGTTATTCCGCCCTAAAACCCGGGCACCCTCCCAGCAGACATCTACTCAATCGAGTCACTCTAACGCACCTGTTAGAGTAGAAAAAGCGGGGCCGAGTGGCAATCCTTCTATGGGGAGGAGAACAATTAAACCTCCACCCAAACATAGGGATAAACCACCGGCACGTACCCATCCCAAGGCTGGGAAACCAGCTGGTTCTCAGGAGACGAAGACGGTTAACGTCTCGTCCAGAAAACCAGGGAGAAAGACTGGACTTGGCTCCTCGAAAGCGAAGACGCAAATCGTCTCGTCAAAGGGATCCAAGAAACCAGCCGGCAACTCAGTGACGGTAGGTGTCCTCGCCCCGTCTTCAGAGCCAAACCATCCCTCGATCCTGGGAGGGGTGGGTGGAGGTGTCGTTAGTGATCCTCCACCCTCTTTCTCTCCTAGGGTCGAGGAGTCCTAGTTTGCAAGAACGCTCTGTCACTTTCAAGTGTTTGCAGGCAAACTTGCAACATGCCAAGGCCGCTTCATACGTCCTTGGTAAAAACTTCAAGGACGAATCAATCGACCTTGCTTTCCTGCAGGAACCTTGGACAGGAAATACAGGCCGAGTAACCGGACTGAGCAATATTCCTGGTGAGGTTATAGCGTGCCCTGGGGTTAAACCCAGAGCATGTCTAGTCATCAGGAAGGATATTAATTATTTTTTGCTTACAGGCTTCTGCACCCAAGACGTGGTAGCCATCCAAATTTCCCCACCGGGTAGGACGAACATTATCGCCTGCTCTGCCTACTTTCCAGGAGATGCGGATACTTTACCTCCTCTTGCTGTAAGACGACTTATCGACTACAGCAAAAGGAACAGACTACAATTTGTAATGGGATGTGACGCCAATTCACACCATACAGCGTGGGGCAGCACGAATATTAACCATAGAGGTGAGTTACTCTTTGATTATATACTAGGGGAGGGGCTGTCTGTAATTAATGAGGGCTCGGAACCAACTTTTGTTACTAGCAATAGGCAGGAGGTATTAGACTTAACCATCAGCTCACATTCTCTGAGCAACAAGATACACCATTGGACTGTATCTACTGAACCTTCGTGTTCAGATCATAGATATATTCTTTTCAATATTGGAACAGGTCCAAGACCAGCAGTGGAATATCGTGACTCAAAATCTACTGATTGGAGTGGTTATAAAAACTCCCTCCAATCATACCTTGAGGACGGATCCATTACTATTCACAGTTGTGATGGTATAGACACAGTAGCGGAGCAACTTCGCGAAGCAGTGATCTTATCCTATCACGAGAACTGTTCACTGAGAACAAAAAGAGATAACCATAACTCTTCTTGGTGGAACAAAAGCCTTGAAAAACAAAGAAAAGAAGTTCGACGATTATTCAATCGAGCTAAAGAGTCAGGTAACTGGGAGCTTTATAAAACTTCTCTAACAACATATAACAAGGAAATCAGGAAGGCAAAACGGGATTCTTGGAGGAAGTTCTGTGAGAGTATCTCTGATTTACCTCGCAGCACAAGAATTCATAAGATTCTCTCTAGAGAGCCGACTGCTGAAATTGGGTCGCTGAAACGACCCGATGGAACTTTTACGACCTCTAGAAAAGAAACGTTAGAGCTTTTAATAGAAAACCACTTTCCTGGAAGTCTGACTCTTGATAACAACGGACCTCCCCCTTTTGAGGGCGCCAAACGCCCTAAAAAGAACGACTGGGAGGTCGTCAAGAAGGTTATCACAGCACCGGCAGTTGAATGGGCTATAAAGTCGTTTCAGCCCTTCAAATCTCCTGGAGAGGACGGCATATTTCCAGCTCTGCTTCAAAACGGACTGGAAATAATTCTACCCATTCTCATAAAATTGTATAGAGCAAGTCTGGCGTGGAACTATATACCACCCAGTTGGTTGGCAGTAAGGGTGGTATACATACCTAAAGTGGGTCGGAAAGACCCACACCCTAAATCGGTACGACCAATCAGCCTTACATCCTTCCTGTTGAAAGGACTTGAAAGGATACTGGACGAACATATCAGGAAGGTGGCTTTATCTTCAGCCCCCCTGAATAACCACCAGTATGCTTATCAAACTGGCAAATCGACAGATTTAGCACTATATAACCTCATAGAGAAAATTTCCCAATCCCTTGATAACAAGGAGATTGCGGTTGCCGCATTTCTCGATATTGAAGGAGCATTTGACAATGCACTACCAAAATCTATAGGATCAGCCCTGACTGAAAGGGCATAGAAACAACCATAACGGGTTGGATCTATGCCATGCTGGTAAACAGAATTGCAACTACGACTCTTCAAGACGAGGCCATTAAGTTCAGGGTCACCAGGGGCTGCCCTCAAGGTGGGGTACTATCTCCTCTTCTGTGGTCACTCCTGGTGGACAGTCTGCTTAATGCCTTCGAAAGAAGACAAGTAGATCTGCAAGCTTATGCAGATGACCTTGTCATTTTGGCAAGGTCCACGTCGGGAAGGGTAGCTTGTGATATCCTTCAAAGCGCGATGGATGTTGTTCACGGTTGGTGCCAGAGGGAGCAGATGTCTGTAAACCCCAGCAAAACTGTGATAATCCCCTTCACCAGGAGGAGAAAATTGGATGATTTAACGCCACTTTCTCTCAATGGTGAGGCCATTCCATTTGGAACGGAGGTGAAATATCTTGGCATTGTCCTTGATAAAAAACTCACCTGGAACGCCCACTTGGAAAAAGTTTTACACAAAGCCAAACTGTCCCTATGGACTTGTCGAAGGATTTGTGGTAAATCTTGGGGTTTAGGTCCCAAACAAATTCATTGGATTTATGTGACTATTGTCAGACCAATGATTACCTATGGGGCAATTGCCTGGTGGCCGAAGGCTTCTCAGAAAACGGCTCAGGCAAAGCTCTCTGGCTTACAGAGACAGGCCTGTTTGGCTATCTGTGGTGCCATCAGTACCACACCGTCAGCGGCCATGGAGATCCTTCTAGATCTACCTCCTCTCCACATTTTTCTGGAGAGAGAGGCTAGATGGACTGCATATAGACTTGTGCACATCGCTAATTGCACAAAACAATCTAATGCAGAGTATACTAGACTGCTGGCTGACACTAGAAGTCACAGCATTCTGGGAATGACCTCTGACATTATGACTTCAACTGTGAACTATGATCTGCCTTATACAGTTCTTTTCCCGAGTAGAGAGGACTGGATCCTCCGGGAGAAGGAAATACTGAGAGCAGATAGTTGTTGGTTCACAGATGGATCAAAAACACCTTCTGGTTCCGGTGCAGGTGTTTTCAGTCGCAAACCCAGGACAGAGATATCAACCTGCCTAGGGACCTATGCGACCGTATTTCAAGCGGAAATTTATGCTATTGAACTGTGTGCGGAGAAATTGGCAGAATCCAACCTCACACACAAGTCAATAAAAATATTCTCGGACAGTCAAGCGGCGCTGAAAGCCATTGGCTCTTACCGATCAACGTCCAAACGGGTAACAAATTGCCAAAAACGACTCTCAATAGGAAGATTTAACAAATTGTCTCTGGTCTGGATTCCGGGCCATACTGGCCTGGAAGGCAATGAGGCTGCTGACTCCCTTGCAAAGGAGGGTGCTGCAAGCAGCTTCATCGGACCAGAACCTGTCATTGGCATCGCCTTAGGCTTTGCCAAACAAACATTAAATACCTGGATGGCGAGAAGATTCATGGACTTCTGGCAAAATCTTCCAGGATTGGCTCATTCCAAGGCGTTTATTCACCCTTCGAAGTCGGAAACCAAACAGTTGTTGGACTACAGTAGGGACGAACTACGATGTCTAACTGGCCTTCTCACAGGTCACTGTCATTTGAATCATCATATGCAGAGAATCGGACTGTCAGAAGACAGCCTGTGTCGTCTCTGTCTGGAAAATGATGAAACAGCAGAGCACATAATTTGTGCCTGCCCCGCTGCGGACCGAATCAGGTTTTCAGAGTTTGGCAAGGTTTCACTCTTACCATCTGACCTGAAAGATCACTCACCACTAACAAACTAATCGGCTTCGTTAAGAAGCTGGGTTTATTTGGTCGAGTTTGAATAGGTGTGAGCCACAATAAACCCTTGTTGGTTGCAGTGGAGGGCCGAACCGACCCACTCACTTCTGACCTAACCTAACCTACACAGTACACACATGGGTATGGTAAAAATGAAATCGTTGGCCCGATCCTATGTGTGGTGGCCTTCACTTGATAGTGAAATCGAAATGAAGGCAAAAACGTGTCAATCCTGCTCAAAATATCCTAGTAATCCACCGAAAGCTTCATTAACAGTATGGGACTGGCCCAGAGAATCATGGACGAGTTTGCATGCGGATTTTTTTGGGCCGTTGATCAATAAAAATATTTTGGTTGTGGAAGACGCAACTTCCAAGTGGATTGAGTGTGTGGAAGTTCATAATATTACGACTTCCACAACTATAAAAATTTTTAGAGAAATGTTTTCCAGGTTCGGGTTACCCTTTGAACTATGCACAGATAATGCAAAAACTTTCACATCAGAAGAGTTTCAGAGCTTTTTGCGAGCCAGCGGAATTAAACATTCTACTGGAGCTCCCTACCATCCGGCCACGAACGGTTTGGGGAAGAGTGGGGTGAAAATAATGAAAAATGCTATTCTCAAGGCTAAAAATGATGACCAAAATTCTGATATACATTTGATTTTGAACATATTTCTTTTTCAATACCGTAACACACCTCAAACTACCACGGGAGAAACACCGTCAAAATTATTATTGGGCCGCACGTTACGTTCCAAATTGGATTTGATAATGCCCTCAGTGAAAGGTACAGTCGAGGAAAAACAAAATAAGCAAAAACAATATTACAAGGCAAAGAAAGATATATTTTTCAAGGAGAAGGATAAGGTATGGGTAAGAGATTTTCGACAAGGTACCCCTCCTTGGTGCTCAGGTATTATAAAGGGAGTTCTTGGTTCCAGAACATATGTGGTTCAAACAGATTGTGGAATGACATGGAAAAGGCACAAAAATCAAATAAAAGCAAATTATTCGATAAATAAGGAACCTGTGCCAGCTTCAATCACTCCACGATCTCAAATAAATGGAACGAATGATGTAAATAGTGTAGAACAGGATACTAATTTGAGCACATGTAGCGAAATTGTAAATAATAGAAATGTGAATAGTGACATTATGATAAGTGATAATTTAGATAGTGAAATGACTAATAGAAACACATTTTCACCAAAATCTTTAAGGCGTCGTAGTCAGATAGAAAAAACCAGACAGGTTTGGCATAGATTTTTGATTTTTATTTTCATTGGTGATGGTTGACAGGTTTGGCATAGATTTTTGATTTTTATTTTCATTGGTGATGGTTTTTGTGAATATCTGTGAAATTTAGGGAAGAGGTGTTATATATTGGCATACTTGTCGAGTACCACTCTGTTTGGCTACTCGACCGTATAATTATAAAAAACTATTGTTTTTATGGAAGAGCTCGACTTCGAGCCGATGAATTGTTACGTTCAAATTTAATACTAAGTCATATTCTTAAATAATGAAGGACACTATGTGGATACTACCTAACATTTTATTCAAATAATGAACATTGTACGTAGTAAAAGGATATATTTGTTAACATAACTGCTCCTCGTATAAAAGTCAATCTATGCCCGTGTATTGAATAACCCTGTAGATGGTGATCGTTAGTTGGTGCTTGCAGTCAACCGCAGATTGGTACTTGTTCGTCACTTCACCAGCCAACCTACTTCCTTCGGTCTACAGGTATTTCGTAATATACCGTTCAGTATTACCTTTCCAGGACACTGAAACCTGACGAGAACGAGTTGACTCCTTTCTTTCTACCTCTCAGATTTGCCCCAAACGTTTCAGTTCTGCTCATTACGATGATTTATCTGTAAAATATAGTGTTATAGTTATTTTTCAATTAAGGTTAGAACTCTGTGTACAGAGTCATATATATTTGGATGTCGTGATGTGGATTTTATTGGGTGTTAGTTATCACTTACCTTGAGACTGAGTCGTGGCTTGGTGTCATATTCAATTGTTTCTACGAATATTATTATGATTGTCTTTGTTTACATGTTCATTTTTCCAACTGGGTTGACAGGTCGATATTCAATCAATTTTTGAAGTTGACGTGTTCAACGGTCGGTACTTCTGCAGTGTTGCCAGCCATCAAGATGTAAATTCTGTAGGAGTCGGCATATTTTCCGTTCTGTGACTGTGCTGTGACTAACTTCGTGGTACATAAACTGGGCACGGTTTTTTTTGAAAAACCGATGGATTGTTGTTGAATTACCGATTGGTAAGGTGATGGTGTTGTTGAGCTGAATTGAGAAAATTTATGATATCTAGAATCATCCTACAATGGGATACATTTTTCGAGTCAACATTGTTGAATTTGGGTGTAACTGGTAGTGCTGGAGTGCATATTTTGATATTTACCCGATTTCTGAACTCTACGGAGGATTTGTTGTATACCTCGCCTCGCCATACGTGCAGAGAGCCAAGTCTTGTAAACCTTAGATCATTTAGATGCTTCATTGTATCCACCAGGTATGTTTCAGCATTAAAACTCTCTATTCTCTGGTTTTCGAGACCCAAAATTGAATTTTCTGAAATTTACTATAGTTTTTCCTTATTGACAGATTCCATAAGGTCGAAAATCGCTTAAACGAAGGAAATGTCCATCTGATTGACCAAATTCGATTTGGAAAAATTAAAGGAAACCCCTCACGGCCAGGGTATGTTACTTTCAGTGTCTCATTCCATTTTATTCATATTGTGAGTTGCATGACTTTTTTTGTCGCCTTTGTCAAAATGACAAATTTAATATCTCAATGTAATATTATAATTTTCTTTTGGTCGATATTGCCAATTCAACTCGTGATTGTAGATTTATTTCAATGACAGGTACTATCATTAAATCACATTTTGCGATGAAGAAGAATCGTGAAAATTAATTTGTACCATTCCTATGATGTTTTTGAAAATACGTTGTTGGCTGAATATTTCAGTTTCAGTTTGGGAAAGTATATTTTCATTCTTACTAAACAAGAAATTATCATATTTCAGGAATATATAAAATAAATAAACCTATTGATTCAGATTATTCTAAGAAACGCTTAGGAAATTAGGATAGATTGAATTTTTTTTTAACCCAAATTATACAGGGTGATACTGTTTCACTCGCACCATTTATGGTGAAATTCTATAATGGGATTTTTGGGAAAACATTCTTCATCATTTGAAAAGAATGGTAAAACCTTCACAATGTTTTTCCTATCTTTAGGGTTTTTTTGGACTTGTTAGAAGTTTTCGAATTTCTTCTTGGATTTTGGTTTCTGGTTGGAGTCAATCCTTGGTACCCGACTTTATATAGCGTGACTCACCGTCCAATATCTACAGGGTGATCCTTCCAATAGTTTGTGCACCTGTATGAAAGTTCACCTGGAGTTCCAGTACATACAGGGTGACTCGAAATTCGATATCTACAGGGTGGACCTTGCATATCCTACTGGACTGTCTGGATTTGGAGCTGCTGGATCATATATAACTACGAGTTGGACATAAGAAGATCCCTCGTATACAGGGTGCACGCAAGTGTTAAAAGTTTAGATTATTTTTCATTTACGGCATTTATACTTTCTGCAATCTGCTTGGTAGCTATTGTGTTAATTATATACTGTAGATAGGGGATATTCCCCTCTTATTTTTTATTATTGCTATTCGCGGAGCAATTCTGCTCATTATTCTGGTAGTGCTTATTCTTTACCATATTTTGTTGTTGTATTTGATAACTATTGTGAAGCGGAAATTGAAGGTAAGTTTATGGTATCTTTGACGTGATTTTAAGCGCATGCGCCTGAGCTCAAGCGACGCTTCGCTAATCGCTTACCCCTATCAATTTCTGTATTGATTATCAGGTAGTATTAATCACTGCATATACATGGACACACTTAATTAGTTGTGCTTATTGTTTATCGATACTTGATAGTATTACTTGCTAGCGCTTACAAGTTATCCAAAACTGTTCATTATTGCTTCGTTGCTCTTCACTGCTTTTACTGTTCGTTTTCGCTAGAAGGCTTGAAGTAGTCGCTTAGAGTTGTTTTTTTCAATTTGGAATTGCCTTCCAATGCACAAACTTGCCCCAATCGTTGAAGCTTACGATAATTTTTTTTAGGGAAATAATACTCAATGAAGAGTCTGAGAATATATAATGTACTTATTCTTCTCCACTCAATAAACGAAGTTTTTTTTGTACAATTGTTTATGATTCCAATTTTGTTGGTGAATTGAAAGATTGGATTACGTTGAATGGGTATTTGAATGGGAGTCAATTTGCCTGGCGCCCCTTCAACATCTTTTACTTATAGATTTGATAACTATTGATCGAACCTCCCCATCTCCACTGGAGTTAGCCGCAAATGCCCACTTGTCCTCTGACAACTGTGGCCAAGACACTTTTGTACATTTAGCTCGTCGTCGTATAGCGTGTCATTTTTGGCGCCCAACGTTTGAGGGAGAAACCTAAATAGTGATATTTAGTAATTTAGTGATATTAATAGTGATATCGTAAGTTTCTTTTGGAGATTTTTTTATTTCAATTTTTTTGAGGTAAATTTGTATGAGCATATGAAGCAATTTCTCTTATTCAAAGAAAGCATTGGAGTTTATTCACTGGATTTTTTTTTCAATAATATTCGAACATTTTCTCGTATCTCTACCTGTTGATCAGTTGATGTGATGGCTCTCAAAATGCAACCTTATCGCTTAACCCAAGATGAATTGACCTACGAATTAAAGATTAGGGGTATTGCAAGTGGGACCGTAGAAGAGATGCGACATTCTCTCTCTATGGCATTAAGACTTGAAAAGAGTGGCAGTAGTGTTAGGTATCCAACCTACCCATTCACTGTCGCAGAAGATATACAGGCGGTGAAGGATAAATTGAATGACCTGGAACCTTTGATTACGGCCTTCAATGATTCTTCTGGAAGTAATTCTTTCGCCAGACTACAGTCCAAACTGAGTCATGTCCTTAATAGGATAGACCATATCGGAATTGGAGCGGTAGGTGCGACCGACCGTCCAAATCTGTTAGCCAAAGCGCTATCACTACTTGATGAGCTTCATCAGAAGGCTAAAAGCAGTGATAAGGGTGTCCCTCCCCAACTGAGTCTTATGAATCAAAGTCAGTTATCGACTAATGTTCACAATACCCACAGGCCTCCCAGTGTTTCACCGATTCGTATTTCCTTACCCAATGTAAAACAAATCCTTCCAAATAAATGGAACCTTAAATTTTCAGGTGATAAAAAAGGAATTTCGTTGAGCGCATTTTCAGAGAGAGTGGAAGAGTTGAGCATTGCGCGTCATGTTTCTAAAGATATACTCCTTGAATCTGGGATAGATTTATTTTCCGGTAGGGCTTACCAGTTTTATGCCGCCTATAGGAAAGACGTTACGACTTGGGATGAGTTTGTGGTCTTGCTCAGGGAGAAATATCTCTCGCCTAACTATAATGAAAAACTTTTTGAAGAAATCCAAAAACGGACTCAAGGGCCAGATGAGTCAATAGGAATATATTTGGCTTTTATGACTGGATATTTTAATCGTTTAACTTGTCCTATTTCCGAGGAGACCAAATTGAAGATTTTAATGCGGAACATCGCACCTTTTTATCAGACCCAACTAGCTCTGCTTGAAGTGTCTACGATTAATCAGCTCCGCGAATTAGGAAGGCGTTTGGAGGCCAGGAAGGAGGCAGTTGAAAATTTTTCAGCACCTTCGAGGAAAAGCAATGCATTAGAACCAGATTTTGCGTATGTGGGAGGAGAGGTAAATTGCATAGATAGTTGTTCAGCATCCACTTCCAGTCTTGATGAGCGTTCCAGGAGGCCGGAGAAGGAGATTATCTGTTTCCGGTGCAATAAGCCAGAACATAGGGCAATTGGTTGTTCTGTTCGTAGGGATAAATTCTGCTATCGCTGCAAGAAGGAAGGAGTGACGGTGAAGACTTGTCCGGATTGCTGCAAGCAGGAAAATGGCGGTCGACGCTCCTAATTGATCGAGGTCGGTGCGTCGATGAGAATAACTCGGTCGATAAATTTCAGGTACTTTTAAATTATGTATTAGAGAATGTCGTCAACGATGAAAGTCCGTATTTAAAGGTTGATGTTTTGGGTAAGTCAATATTGGGATTATTGGACTCGGGAGCTCTCCGCACCATTCTTGGAAGTAAAGGCTTGGCAATTGTTAGGGAGCTAGGGTTATCACTGAACCGAAGTAATACTACTGTCTGTACTGTGGCGAATGGGAGTCTTTGTCAAAGTGTTGGAGTTGTAGAGCTACCTATGTCATTGAGAGGTCGGTTTCGGTTAGTCGAAGTGATTGTTGTACCGGAGTTGCCTCATTTATTGATTTTGGGTACAGATTTTTGGAAGGTTATGCGTATTGTGCCAGACCTCCGGCATAATGAATGGCATTTTTCGACTGAATCTGTTGTGGCCAATGCAGTGGAGCATTTGACCAATCAAACCGTTCTCTCACCCATGGAGAAGATGAGACTTGAAGCAGTTGTTAACAGGAATGTGGCGTTGATGGGTAAAGAACTAGGTTGCACCACACGGGCCGAGCATGTTATCGTTACTAGTAGCCCCCAATTAAACAAAGGTATTACAGAGTCAATCCAGTGGTTCAACGTCAAATCGACAAGGAACTTGAGGAAATGCTCAAATTGGGTATAGTAGAGCCTTCCAACAGCCCATGGTCGTCTCCAATACTGCTGGTGAAGAAGAAGGACAATACCTTTCGATTTTGTGTAGACTATCGGAAATTAAACTCTGTAACGGTACGTGATAGTTATCCCCTTCCCCTGGTGGCCGACACTTTAGATAAGCTTGGCGACGCTAAGTATTCGTCTAGCCTTGATGTCAAGTCTGCCTATTGGCAAGTGCCAATAGCAGAATCCTCGAAGAAGTACACTGCTTTTACAGTGCCCAATCGAGGTTTGTTTCAATTCAGACGGATGCAATTTGGTCTGCATAACGCGCCTGCTACATGGCAACGTCTCATTGATAATGTCCTTGGGCATGATCTTGAACCAAATCTGTTCGTTTATCTTGATGACGTGGTGATAGTGAGTCAGACATTTGAACATCACTTGTCGATCTTAGAAGAGGTGTTTCGTAGGCTGCGTGAGGCTAATATCACCGTCAGCATTGATAAATGCCAGTTTTGTCGCTCTGAGATGAAGTACCTAGGGTACGTGGTCGATCGTAATGGCTTGCACGTAGACCCCGATAAGGTCAAAGCCATGCTAGAACTGCCAATTCCGACTTGTGTCAGTGAAGTAAGGAGGGTCGTGGGAACGTTCTCGTGGTATAGGCGTTTCATCCCCAATTTTTCTTCTATTTTAGCTCCTATAACAGCTCTCCTTCGTAAGTCTTCGAAGTTTCTCCGGACAGAGGAATGTTCTGTCTCTTTTAGGCGAATTTAAGAATACTTGGTGTCCGCCCCGATCTTGAGTTGCCCAGATTACTCCAGACCCTTTGTTGTCCAGACAGATGCCTCAGGGTACGGCATTGGGGCCGTTTTAACTCAATCATACCCCGAAGGAGACAAGGTGATTTCTTATCTTAGTCGGTCACTCACTAGACAAGAAAGAAATTTCACAACTACTGAGCGAGAATGTCTCGCTGTACTCTGGGCAGTTGAGAAGCTCAGACCATATTTAGAGGGTGTACACTTCACCATAGTGACTGACCACTTTAGCCTTTTATGGCTTCATAACTTGAAGGATTTAACTGGACGTCTAGCACGTTGGGCAGTCCGCCTTCAACAGTACAATTTCACGATTGTTCACAGGAAAGGCAAAGAGCATGTCGTCCCTGATGCCCTTTCAAGATCGGTGCCAGTTATAGATTTGGTGGATGACTCATCAGATGGTGTTCCGTTAAGAGATGGTGATAGTATCGAGGAAGACAGTATCAAGAGTGATAAATGGTATCATTTGATGTTGAACAAGGTAAAGAGCAATCCGTTGAAATTTTCTTGTTGGCGAGAGCATGCTGGACGCTTGTGGAAGCATGTTGTAACCGATCATCCTGCTGTGATAACCTCAGAGGACTCTTGGAAGATCGTAGTCCCGAAGCGTGACCGCCATCATATCATTGTCGCTGCTCATGAACCTGCTACTTCCGGTCATACGGGAGTGTTCAAAACCTTTTCAAGGGTTGCGAGTAGATTCTACTGGCCTAAAATGAGAAACGACATTGCAAAGTTTGTCCGGAACTGTAATATTTGTGCAGCCCATAAAGTATCACAACAAAAACCTACCGATGAAATGATATCGCATCCCAAAGCGGAAAAACCTTGGGAAATCATATCGACTGATTTGATAGGTCCACTTCCTAGGTCTACTCGAGGTAATAAATATATTTTGGTAGTTACTGATTACCTCAGTAAATTTTCTTTGATATTCCCACTTCGGACTTCCTCGGCAGATGCAGTCATTCGTAAGTTAGAATCTGATGTTTTCTTATTGTTTGGGGTTCCGAGACTTATACTGTGTGACAATGGTCCACAATATAGTGGAGTAAAATTCAGGCGTCTTGCGGAGAAGTACCAGAGTCATATCAAGTATAATGGTCTCGGTAGTGTAGTGGTTAGCATATCTGCCTGTGAAGCGGAAGGCCGGGGTTCGAATCCTCGCCGGGCCACCGTGCTGGGTAATCGCACGTTAAAAGGTAAGGCCTCGTTGATCCATTGCTCGCACAAGTTTCGACTTCTGAGGGTTGACGTTCGTCAGCTGGTTAACGAAAACGAACAATTTTAGAACAATAATGCATCTCACCATCCTCGAGCAAATCCCACTGAAAGGGTTAACAGGACCATAAAAACTATGCTGGCCATGTATGTTTCAGACAATCATCGTCGTTGGGACGATAATATCGACCAAATTGCATGCGCAATACGAACTTCTAAGCATGAGGTGAGTTAACTCCATATTTCGTTAATTTTGAACGGAACATGGTACTGTCGGGAGCTGATTATGGGCAACGTATAGGAACAGAAGTGGAGGATGGAACACAAACCGGTGATGCTAGCCGCAATGAATGTTTCAGAAAAATGTTCATGGATGTACGAAAACGCCTGGAGGTCGCTGGACAGAAAAGTTGTGACAGGTATAACCAGATGGTCTGGAGGAAAAACTATGTGCTACCTGATGCTTCGAAGTTTTTCTCAAAGAAGTTGGCTCCTAGATATCTAGGCCCCTTCTATATCAACAAAAGGTTGTCACCATGGACTTTTGAGCTGAGAGATGAGAAGGGAAATGTGAAGGGTGTGTGGCACGCTAAGGACCTAAAGCCAGGTCCGGAGGAAGATGATTAGTTTCAAAATTTGTCTTTTACTCCATATTCGATTATGAGAAATTTACGGGGTAAATTTCTTGAGGTGAGAGGGGGAATTGTTACGTTCAAATTTAATACTAAGTCATATTCTTAAATAATGAAGGACACTATGTGGATACTACCTAACATTTAATTCAAATAATGAACATTGTACGTAGTAAAAGGATATATTTGTTAACATAACTGCTCCTCGTATAAAAGTCAATCTATGCCCGTGTATTGAATAACCCTGTAGATGGTGATCGTTAGTTGGTGCTTGCAGTCAACCGCAGATTGGTACTTGTTCGTCACTTCACCAGCCAACCTACTTCCTTCGGTCTACAGGTATTTCGTAATATACCGTTCAGTATTACCTTTCCAGGACACTGAAACCTGACGAGAACGAGTTGACTCCTTTCTTTCTACCTCTCAGATTTGCCCCAAACGTTTCAGTTCTGCTCATTACGATGATTCATCTGTAAAATATAGTGTTATAGTTATTTTTCAATTAAGGTTAGGACTCTGTGTACAGAGTCATATGTATTTGGATGTCGTGATGTGGATTTTATTGAGTGTTAGTTATCACTTACCTTGAGACTGAGTCGTGGCTTGGTGTCATATTTAATTGTTTCTACGAATATTATTATGATTGTCTTTGTTTATATGTTCATTTTTCCAACTGGGTTGACAGGTCGATATTCAATCAATTTTTGAAGTTGACGTGTTCAAAGGTTGGTACTTCTGCAGTGTTGCCAGCCATCAAGATGTAAATTCTGTAGGAGTCGGCATATTTTTTGGGCTATTGGGGGATATAGAGTTGATCATTCAATGTGTTACGTATTTAGTACGATGTCACGTAATGGTTTAACCAGATTTGGAGGTGAATACGAAGTTTCGTACCGATCGGATATTAGCGTATCTGGCTTGTTCCGTTATGTGACTGTGCTGTGACTAACTTCGTGGTACATAAACTGGGCACGTTTTTTTTTGGAAAACCGATGGATTGTTGTTGAATTACCGATTGGTAAGGTGATGGTGTTGTTGAGCTGACTAGAGAAAATTTATGATATCTAGAATCATCCTTCAATGGGATACATTTTTCGAGTCAACATTGTTGAATTTGGGTGTAACTGGTAGTGCTGGAGTGTATATTTTGATATTCACCCGATTTCTGAACTCTACGGAGGATATGTTGTATACCTCGCCTCGTCATACGTGCAGAGAGCCAAGTCTTGTAACCCTTAGATCATTTAGATGCTTCATTGTATCCACCAGGTATGTTTCAGCCTTGAAACTCTCTATTCTCTGGTTTTCGAGACCCAAAATTTAATTTTCTGAAATTTACAATAGTTTTTCCTTATTGACAGATTCCATAAGGTCGAAAATCGCTTAAACGAAGGAATTGTCCATCTGATTGACCAAATTCGATTTGGAAAAATTAAAGGAAACCCCTCACAGCCAGGGTATGTTATTTTCAGTGTCTCATTCCATTTTATTCATATTGTGAGTTGCATGACTTTTTTTGTCGCCTTTGTCAAAATGACAAATTTAATATCTCAATGTAATATTATAATTTTCTTTTGGTCGATATTGCCAATTCAATTCGTGATTGTAGATTTATTTCAGTGACAGATACTATCATTAAATCACATTTTGCGATGAAGAAGAATCGTGAAAATTAATTTGTACCATTCCTATGATGTTTTTGAAAATACGTTGTTGGCTGAATATTTCAGTTTCAGTTTGGGAAAGTATATTTTTATACTTACTAAACAAGAAATTATCATATTTCAGGAGTATATAAAATAAATAAACCTATTGATTCAGATTATTCCAAGAAACGCTTAGGAAATTAGGATAGATTGAATTTTTTTTTAACACAAATTATACAGGGTGATACTGTTTCACTCGCACCATTTATGGTGAAAGTCTATAATGGGATTTTTGGGAAAACTTGTTGGGGTAGTGGACTCGCTTATTTTTTTTTCTTACTTGGAAACCAAATGCAATTTGGTGTGCCCTATTTTTTTTATTCATTCTTCATCATTTGAAAAGAATGGTAAAACCTTCACAATGTTTTTCCTATCTTTAGGGTTTTTTTGTGACTCACCGTCCAATATCTACAGGGTGATCCTTCCAATAGTTTGTACACCTGTATGAAAGTTCACCTGGAGTTCCAGTACATACAGGGTGACTCGAAATTAGATATCTACAGGGTGGACCTTGCATATCCTACTGGACTGTCTGGATTTGGAGCTGCTGGATCATATATAACTACGAGTTGAACATAAGAAGATCCCTCGTATACAGGGTGCACGCAAGTGTTAAAAGTTTAGATTATTTTTCATTTACGGCATTTATACTTTCTGCAATCTGTTTGGTAGCTATTGTGTTAATTATATACTGTAGATAGGGGATATTCCCCTCTTATTTTTTATTATTGCTATTCGCGGAGCAATTCTGCTCATTATTTTGGTAGTGCTTATTCTTCACCATATTTTGTTGTTGTATTTGATAACTATTGTGAAGCGGAAATTGAAGGTGAGTTCATGGTATCTTTGACGTGATTTTACGCTTACCCCTATCAATTTCTGTATTGTTTATCAGGTAGTATTAATCACTGCATATAAATGGACACACTTAATTAGTTGTGCTTATTGTTTATCGATACTTGATAGTATTACTTGCTAGCGCTTACAAGTTATCCAAAACTGTTCATTATTGCTTCGTTGCTCTTCACTGCTTTTACTGTTCGTTTTCGCTAGAAGGCTTGAAGTAGTCGGTTAGAGTTGTTTTTTTTTTTAATTTGGAATTGCCTTCCAATGCACAAACTTGCCTCAATCGTTGAAGCTTAGGATTATTTTTTTTAGGGAAATAAAACTCAATGAAGAGTCCGAGAATATATAATGTACTTATTCTTCTCCACTCAATAAATGAAGTTTTTTTTGTACAATTGTTTATGATTTCAATTTTGTTGGTGAATTGAAAGATTGGATTACGTTGAATGGGTATTTGAATGGGAGTCAATTTGCCTGGCGCCCCTTCAACATCTTTTACTTATAGATTTGATAACTATTGATCGAACCTCCCCATCTCCACTGGAGTTAGCCGCAAATGCCCACTTGTCCTCTGACAACTGTGGCCAAGACACTTTTGTACATTTAGCTCGTCGTCGTATAGCGTGTCGATGTGATTTCTGGTGCAGTTTTAAAATAAAATCCTTCAGAATAAGAGATATTTTCTTTACTACCAGCAAATAGAAATTATAGTCCAGCTCATCACTCAACCAATGAATTCGAATAAAATTCGAACAAATGAATATAAAACAATTTCTGAATATAAACATAAAATCCCCAGAAGTATAGAGATTCCCTACTTGAATGCCAGATTGATGGAAAATAAAATGGAAAAACTACAAGTTATTATCAATAAAGTACAATAGCGAATGTGGTGATAATATCGGAAACATGGATGAAAGAAGAATATGAATCATATTATAACTTGAAAAATTACCAACCACTATAATAATTCATCTAGATCTCAGCGTGGAAAAGAAACATGAATTTTCGTCGATGGAGATTTTGAATCAGAAATACCGGACAAGGATATCAGAAATTCATTATGTTAAAATTAACAAAATTTGATATAAAACAAATAATATACAGTAAGATTTTCACATATAATCAAAAGCGAAAATTTACTTGAATAAACCGTTTATCGAAACCTTTTCTACTGTACATCATTCAATGTATACAGAATTCTAACTCTATAAAAAAAATTAGAAATATACTATTGAGAGAGTCAATTGTTCAGAGACAATATAGCGGTCGATACAAACTCTCATTTAACAGTAACAAACAATTCAATTCACCACGACCTCAATATGATGAAGAGACTGATATCATGAGGATAGGAAAATTTATATACCTAATTGGGGTATTTCTTTTCCTGGAAGTAATGGTTTCGTCATTACCTCTGGGTATCAAGTTGTACTGTCTTGTAAAGCTACTCCGTTCATTATTTTTGAGCCTTCAATTCATCGTTTACATTTGAGCCATTACTTGAAATCGGATTGAGTGTATACAGTAAGTCTGAGTATGATTTATTTCAATTTTTCATTCGGATCGCTCGACGAACCTTGACCGAAATTCCTGTCAAGAAAACCATATTCTATGAATTCGATTATCCAGTATATTTTTCCACGGGGAAATATGTTGCTTTGATGATGGAGAAGATATAAAAAGTGTTTATGGTGAGATTGATGTCAGATCATCTGGGACTTCATCGTTTGGGAAGAGGAAAATGGGAAACCGAAAAGGATCGATCAGAATACACATCACGACTCGTTCGACAATAACCCAAAATATCCGCTGACAACCTTATAGTTATTACTGTCGTAGTAAAGTACCTAGGAGTTCAGTTTATCGTTGTCAATATTCGCCATGTCTATCCAGAAACGGGGATGGAAACGACTCCCTATTGCTACAAACCAAGAGTTCATCTCTTTTATTTTTTGGATGCATATAACGAGAATGCAGCTTTCTATTCAGTGGAATGACATACGATACGGCCGCTTTGCAATACCTAACAACAACGATGGCGCTTGCCATACAAATTCTTATTTGTATGCTTCCTCAAGGATTTCTGTCGTTGAGAGAAATCAATGCTACTGTTTGAATGTCATTGTTTTGTAGTGGATAAATAAATTTCCCTAAGTTTTCTGGGTTCCTAACCTACCACAATATGTGAAAATAAGAATTAATATTGGAATCTATACAAGTGTAGAAGGGCTTTCTAGACATTGAAAATCTGCTCTTTTTTCTACACTTGTATAGATTCCAATATTAATTCTTATTTTTACATATTGTGGTAGGTTAGTAACCCAGAAAACTACGGAACAAAAATTAATGTTCATTCAATGCTACCCTGTTGTCGTATATCGAATTAAAATGACATGAACTGCACTATCCATCTATCGCGACATATTTGATATGAGTTGATTTTTTCAATTTGGGATTGAGTATATCACTTAGAATGATCTTGGCGTTCAAACAAATCATTTTACTTCTCATCGAAAATATTATACAGATCTTCAGGACTTCTACATCAGCTACGATGATCATTTATTCTCCATTAGCCCTGGTGGGATTCTGAAAACTTCCCATCGAACTACTCCTCAACTTTCGCGTGAGGCCTATACTATTCGACATGGACATACATTTTTAAGCGTTCTCAGGATCTCTATTTTAAAATCAAGATTTTGATATGGAATACTTCAGCGTTAACAAATTTTATCCATGCTGTAATATTCGAATTTATAATCGACTTCGCAATTTTGTTCGAATGGGTTTACGCATTTAACACTCTTGGCCCAACTTGTATGTTTTACTTTTGAATGATTGAAATATCGATACACTGCTTTCCATTCCTATTGTCCTACTACTTTCTACTTTGAAGCATTTTTTTTTCGGCGATACATTCATGAAAGTAACAAATATGTTTTGCTATCAGCCGATTCATTGTAACTGAGTTCTGCCAAAAACTTCAGTTTCCCACAACAGTCTAGATTCGACTTTGGGTGTTATTAATGGCCAGAGTGGGCTTTGACTATCAGTGGAAATATCATTCCTTTTATTCCTTTGGGGTCTCATGTTGTTCAGCCTTGCGCATTGGAAAATTGTACAATTGTTTTTCTTGAATACAGTAGTCAATTGGCCAAGCGGGTAGCTAATTCTGAATTTTTTGCCGTGCTGTTTCATATTCCGTCTCAGATCCCCCTATGAATCAGATGAACCGAGTATCTTTTAGTAGCGATTGTCTATGTGCCGCTCTTCCAAATCGAAGATCAAAGTCACTCAATCAGAAACTCACGATCCGAAATGATTTTCCTTGTTTATAATGAATAGTTATCTCAGTTAACGAACATCATTTCCCTGAAGTCATCAAAATCTTGAATGGTAAAAAATGGAAGATGCTCATAACACTCACCACAGGAGAATGTTATTAAGTATGTGAAAGGGGTAATGAAATCGGCTGTAGGGCGCCCACAAACCTAGCATTTTGATGTGGACTCTCATTTTACGCAACACTCAATGCATGAGAGTTAGCATGCACCAAGTTTTTGTTACTGATGTTTGTGTGACACTTCTGTATCATTACATCCAACAGAGTTTTCAAACGTTTTCCATTATGAACCAATTGCATTCTAGCGCATGCTTCAGGCACTAAATGAGTGTCAGGCATTTCTGTTGGAAGCGTCGAGCATCTGTCGAACTTTACCAAATTCCAATAGAAGCATGTAGTTTCTCAGAATATTGCTCTCGAGTTCAAGAGAGATGTTTTCGCTTTCTGACAAAATTTAGCAAGCAAATGAAACATTTCAGTGAAATGAGTTAGGTGTCAATATTAGATAACATGGTTTCAAGATGACGAACAAGCCAGACAAAATTGTGATTGCTGAACTAAACCAATTGACCTAAAGCGAACCATCGAACCTTTTTCTGTATAAAATAGTACCCACTAGTACTATTATGAATGCAGTTGTTGAAAAATACATAATAGAATACTGCGAATGAAGTAAACGGACGACGGTGAAATTTGCCACGATACCAGTAGTGTCATAACCTCCAATGACGACTGCAGCAGTATTCAATGTGTTAGAGAAAATTTGGAATGGAGGCGGTAAGTCGAGGAAATGACATTTTGCCTAACGTTGTGGGACATTTGGAGGAGAGAATACGTGATCAAGAAATCATCAACAAATTTAGATCGCCCATAATCTATTGACGCAAGGAAAGACATCTACTGCCCACAAAGAAAGTCAGCAGAATTCGAATGAACACACTCGGGTACCTTCGACCCAACCGCAGCCAGAGCATCTCCTTTCTGTAAATCTATCTCCCCAGGTGACGCCACCTATCAGCATCAATATCAAAAAAATAGGTATTTTTTGAACAGCAGAAGGAAACTGTCATGTTCCGATATTCCTCTACTGTACTGTCCAGTTACTTCAGTCGTTCTGATTTTACTGACATTCACTGGCAATTATTTCGCGCCAATTTTCGAGGTACCCTGTCAGAGACTAAAAAGTTACTTATTGAAAAAGGAAACACGAAGTCATCTCCACAACATATTCAATTCGTGTTTCCTTTTTCAATAAAATTGGTCTTCCACTTTGAGTATGGACTACTACCTTCATATAAAAAGTTACTGGTGCTACTGCTACAGATGTGGTCCTGTAGTCCCAGTATTCCCGCAGCCAGAGCATGTCCTTTCTGTAAATCTATCTCCCCAGGTGACGCCACCTATCAGTATCAATACCAAAACAATAGGTATTTTTTGAACAGCAGCAGGAAACTGTCATGTTCCGATATTCCTGAACAGTACTGTCCAGTTACTTCAGTCGTTCCGATTTTCCTGACATTCACTGGCAATTATTTCGCGCCAATTTTTGAGGTACCCTGTCAGAGACTAAAAAGTTACTGTTGCTACTGCTACAGAAGTGGTCCTTTATCCCAGTATTCCCCAAATTGAGTTAGGTTAGGTTGTGTTCGAATAAATGTAAACGGATAAGAGATAAAATTTGTTGTCAGATCATTGCAATTGGAGAATTATCAAAAATGTTTCGAGTTGTACTGGAAAATATTTACCTAGAAGTTGATGCTGAATTGAAATGAATCCAGCAGATCAATAAAATTTGCGGAAACCTCATTTTTCGAGATTGCAAGCCTTACTTACCTGAAATGTTGTTTGAAAATCTTAGGGATGTGAAATCCTACTACATTTTGAATGTACCTTTTCTATTCTTGGTATTTTTTCTATATGACCTCTAATTTTGTCGAGGATTATAATTTCAGTCATTATATTCTCTAAGGACTCATTATCAGAGCTTGAGCTCTCTGAATTTTCTATTTCCGCATCGCTATTGCTTAATATTTCTTCCAATATTAAATTCATTTTGGAATAAGATAGGGTACGTCACACCTGTCACCGCTGACAGTTCCTTTGACGGATGTCCGATGATGATCCGTTCCGATATCATCAGCGGTAGATTACTATCACTGCAAAAAGCGTTCCGAAAATGCTTACTGTGGCCAGTAATACCAGCAATATCGGAACATGACAAACGTATGCTATGCCGTCGACCAGCAGAACATATTCTGATGTGTCACAGACACCTGGTCATAAACGCGACGCAAAAACAAAGCTGAGAGGTAAGTAACCGACTCAAACACACAAAAACAAACGTAAACAAAACATCGTCATCGGAAGAAATAAAACGAATGACACCAAAAAAATTCCTGAGCTGGAACACTTGCACGTGTTTAGGCTTTCGTCAGAAGAAACCGAGACGTCTATCACCAAGAAATCTGCATCACAAATTAGTTTTACTTGCGAAAAACTAAAAAGAGAAGATAACCTTTCAGCGTCATTTAAAATCTCTTTTCCACTCTTCAGTGTTGAGGCGGCCTTACACCAAGGAAACAATTGGCAACATGTAGCATGCGACGTCATCGCATACCGCATGTTGCCGAGTATTGCCATTGACGCGTGCGACCTTGCTAGAAAATTTTGCCGGTTGCGACCTGTTGCTGCTGATCCACAACAAAGCGGAAAAAAGGGCAACTAGTGGTGCGATCTCAAGCATTTTTCCGTACATCCTTGAGTGATTTTGGTGTAGTTACGGAATGGTCAAACGAAAAAACGGTAATTTTTCAGATTATTATTATTATCTTGTTTTCATATGTATGGATCTAATTCAATTCATAAACAGTAGAATCATTTTAACTCATTCGTGTAAAATTCTTGACAAGGGCTCCGTCATCTGCATTCAATTTTCATGGGGTAGGTTCCGTTGTGCAGAGAACTGTCTATTCCACCACCTTCGTTTTTGTCGCTTTTTTACTTGTTGAGCCCCAGCTTCAATCACTTTGACCGACATAGTAACCATTGTTTAGTTTCGGATATACTGGATGTTGCAGACAATTTAGTTGATATAAAGGATTTCTCGTATGCAACTGAGTCGCAATGGGCTGATTTGTGCGACTGTCGACTTTCCCAAAGATTTGTTGCATGCTACAAGTTGCCAATTGTTGCCTCGGTGTGAGGCCGCCTTCAGAGAGATCTACAACCCAGATATCTGGCCAGAGGAATGTGCTCTCAAGAGATATACTCTCCCGAAAAAATTTACAATGCCAGTGTGACGAACTTAGCCACATAAGAACCCCTATGTACTGTGAAGTGCAAAGTGCCATCAATATCAACATTATTTGCCTATTTGATAATATGCACATCAATGAAAACTCCATTGAAAAGTATAATTTATCATTCCTATTGATTTGCGAGCACTGGTATACTGACACTGACTTAGAAACTATTTTCATATGAAATTTCTAACCTAAAGCCCATTTTTTCCGCAAGAGAGACCATAGACGTGGATCATCTATTTTCGTTATAAGTTCTTTATTTGCTGAATGTGTTTTCATTGACATCATCAAATGTCTGAGCATTGAAATGGTCTTCGAATACTGTGCCATATCATACAGAGGCGAATATTAAATTGTCAACATTTACAGGCCCCCTCTGTGATGGTCAAAAAACATTTTATTTAGGTTTTGAAAATACAAAAAAAATGTTTCGAAGGTTTATTGATTGTGCACTGAATGAATTCAACGAACAACTTTCCCAACTAACTTTTGATTTTGATAATGAGGCTGATGTGAACAACATTTTCGATGAGTTTTTGAGTGGGTACGAAGTTGAACACGAATTATAACCTTCTGAAAAAGAAGTAAATGAACAAATAGAAGCGGAGAAAAAGCATATTTCAAAAATATTCTTGAAAACTCTGATAACAAAAAAATTGCCTTGGCTATTGTGTACAATGCAGAAGGTGAACAAAAAAATATGAAAATAGTTGACATTAATTGTTACAATAAAGTGATCTCAGGGACCGAAGAAGAAACGAATGTATTCGGTAAATACACATATTTATTAATTTATCTGTCATACAGGGAATTTTTCCGTCTATCCTAAAATAGCCTAAGTAATAGTACTCCATAAAAAAGATGTTCCAAGTGATATTGAGAACTACCGACCAATTTCTCTGTTGAGCATATTTTCCAAAATGATAGAAAAAGTTTTCGCAAGAATCGCTCAAGCCTACCTCGACTCATTTGATAAATTAACAACCAGCCAGCATGGATTCAGAAAAGGATTTTCAACTGAACCTAGTATGATAGAGTACACTCAGCATATCTCTGACAAAATGGATCAAGGTGAATACGTGGTTGCGATCTTATTTGACTTTGACAAAAGCATTCGATACAGTCGAGAAGAAACTCATTTCCGAAAAACTCAATGGGCTTGGTATACGGGGTTGTATCAATGATTGGTTCATTTTATATCTCGCAAATAGAAAAATGAGATTGATGGTGGCCTTTCGAACGAGTTGGATGTTGACCTTGGAACTTCTCAGAGGGGAGTTCTCGGACCAAATCTTCCGGCTGATGCAAAATTGCTCATGTACGCAGACGATACCTACAGTATTATATCCGACAGCTCAAAATCTGATCTTTCCAGAACCATCTACTACTCATATGCTTACTCTTCGATTGCATACAGCATTATTGCCTGGGGACAGGGGCATGATATTCGAAGAGTTTTTGTGCTACAGAAACTAACTTCAAGACTCATATTTGACCTACCTTTCCAGACATCGTGTCGCAATACTCTCAAAGATAAGAGGATATTAACAGTTACATCAATTTATTTATTGAAATGACTTTGCTTCATATATCAAAATAAGCATAAACTTCTGATTTAATAACGAGACGACCCACAAAGACTCCCCAATTCCTGGAAACCATTATTATCCCTTCGAACGAATCCATCAATTAATCCTTCTCAAACCAGACCTGTATACAGTCCGACAGTTTCAACAACGTCGGATTCTCATACAGCTATAAATACCATCCCTCTATCAAACCTCTATCTACCAAACCACAATCTTCACTCTGCCAAGATGAGTGCTGGGGGTTAAGGAGACTTAGGCCTCGCCACCAAGTCAAGAATGGCTCCGAAACGTCGAAAGAAGAAAAATTCCAGACGCGGTTCAACCGGAAGTTCCAGAGCGCATATATATATATATATGTGTATATATATATATATATATATATATATATATATATATATACAACAACAACAACTTTTTTTGTGTTCCCTGTGTGGGTGTCGTTCTTGAGGATAGGCTTCCGCGGTCCAGTTGTGTGTTGTTGTTGAGTTCGGGTTGAACCGCGTCTGGAATTTTGATTCTCCAGGACGTTTCGGCTCCGATTATTGGAGCCATTTTCAAGAGGTGAATGTGACTTCACGCTGAGGTCTCAATCTGCCTACTCCTCAGGTGTTGTCACAGGGGGCAAGGGTTAGTGGCTTAAAAAAGACTAATGAAACCAACCGATAAATTATCATTTTTCAACATAAAAGCATTGATTGCAATTTTTCATAAAAATGCACCTCTTTCGAGTAATAGCGCAAGGAAAAGTGTGATTTTTGTCAAAAAAAAGTAAATGTTTTCAAAGTTTTTTAAATTTACTGAAAATCTGTTAGTATTACAAAAAAATCATGAATTACTTATAAAAAGTATTTCGGTTGACAAATAAAGTGGTTTTTGTTTTATTTTTGTACGATTAATATTAAAGGAGATAAGACATGGCAAAAATGGTTGCTTAACGAAAAATGAAGAAACCGGATCGTACTGGCGTAAATATCTCGAAAAATATAATTGTTACAAAAAAAATGATTCCCATCATTTTGCAAGATGACAAAATCGGAAAAATTTTGAGACCACCCAGAACCGTTTGAAATGAGAAGAAAAAAAGTTATGGGCAAAATATTTTTTTTTTTAATTTTTAATGCCAATTTTTTAGCGCCATATGGGCTAAGGTGCTTGGAAAAATATCCTTTGGTGAAAAGTCAGAACACTTTGTCCTAAATATGTCCAGCCATTTTTGGCCCTATCGGGTAATTATTGTTTATGCTTTGGCCTGCTAAAGTTGGGTAAAATCGTGTATTCTTTAAAACATTTTCAATTTTTGGCCAGCAGCGTGAACATTATTTATTTTAAATGGCCAAATTTTTCAGCATTTATTCCAGGATAATTGTATTTCAATTTTTTGTTATAATTCTTCATCTATAAGCAAATTTGTCAGTTCGAAATTGCCTATTTTTTGTTTATAACGGTAAATGCTTTTTTTTGTCGGGCTAAATAAAAAAAAATTGGCCCATTCAATTCAAATATTGCATATGACATGAAATTTTGGCGATAACGGCTTCGTTCAGCGGTGCTCAACCGTTGAGTGATGTGCCAACGTGTTCGGCTGAACGGACCGCTGCACCATTGATCACTCGAAACCGTTGAGCACCGGCTCAACACGTTTAGTGATTATTCTCAACGGTTGTGCACCGCTGAACGAAGCCAACCTTAGCTTTAAAATGGTTCCTGGTACATCTCGTTATCATCAGCCAAAAAAAAGTTATGGCCAAGAAACCTTTTTTTTCCATCAATCACATAAAATTTTCATAGTTAATCCATTGGGACCCTCTATTTATAAGTTTTATGAACATTCTGGAGCTTTGCTCAGTAACCAAACAAGGAGAGTTGAAGGCTGAGTTTTTTTTTGAGTCTACCAAGTTTCAGCTTAACCAATTTCTTTTGGATTATCCATTGATATTTATTCAATCACATAACGGATTTGGGATATTCCATTTCTCAAGAGTTCTTCATTCGTCTGCGATTGTTTGCGCTGTGTATTTCAGGAAGAATTTCTTGTCCGCTCTGCAGGATTCATTTGGGTTAGGACTTGTGTTGCCACTCTCACTGGAATAAGAGATTGATTATCGAACGGCCGAACAAGCCATCAAGGTCGTATATTTACCCTCACGCTGAATTGAGGGTCCTTCCGGCTCACCCCTGCCTCACTTTTTCAAGCTCACGTCCTATTTATCGGCCAACGTTCAGGACTATCTTCGTGACCCTACTTTTGGTTTCTATTTACCATCTCCTGCACCCCTTTGTGTGGTGTCAGACCCCCAGTGTTCATGCAGCCACTATACAAAGATCGACCTGTCGACTAGGAAGACAGAGATTGGCACCGCTAGTTCAAGAGAGTCAGCGTAAAGCAATATCACGAAGTATCCCAGTATCAGATAAGTTAAGATATTAAGCGGAGACTGCCTATCAGGCTCATTCACATCAAGTATTTCATTAATAACTATAATGTACGCTATCAACGTGAAGTCACATGAATAGCCCTATTACTAAGATCTAAGTGAAAAATATCAATTGAATTCACCCAAATATAGTCACCTGAATATCCTCATTTGGGGTGTTGTGACAGAAATCTATTTGAATGCTGATTTCTGGTAGTTGAGTCAGTCTTTTGTCTGCATAGTTGATATTGTTATACATTTACACATCTATTTGTTACTGGTGGTATAAGTCATATAAAGCTGTGTGGCACTGGTGTAATTCCATAATACATTTTATTAGTAAGGTACAAGTCTATTTCTTCAGTCTGGTCCAAGTTATTCAGGTACTGAAGAAATCATATATCTACCAGGTATTATTCCAATATCTTTGTTATATATATATATATTTGAATTCATATTATTATTATTATAATTAGTGCAGTGGGTTGTCCCTTTCCATCAGGGTGGTTTCGGATTTTCATTGGCAATAAATCCGTGGCGCACCAGAAAAGTAACCCAAAGTGTTTCATTGATAACGAAACCTAATTTTGTTGTCGAACCCACACTCAACTGAGCTGCTGGGACGGTTAGAGGCGGGTATCATCTTATTCACATTCACTGCTCATGCTCTCTCTCTAAATTCGCCCCTAACAATATGGTTGTCACTATTTCTTGAAATACCAGTCAAGTTCCATATGATTTTGATCGCAAAATTATTCTTATGTACACGTTTGGAACAGTTTCAACCGAACCAACATCTGTGGGAATGAGTAAGAAGTAGAATGGGGTGAACCGTAAAATTGGTGATAATCCACATTTCATGTCGTTTCCATATGTTAGTAAGGAATAGGCACTATCGCTTTCTGGAGACATCAAAATCAATGCCGCAATCATAGAGAATTAGGACATCTTGGAGATATTTGTCGCTATTAGTGACAAAAGTTGTTCACAAATACTCTCTACGCGTATATTTCGATACATAAAACCGGCTTCGCTTCAATTTTGTGGTTACAGCCTTCGTCTCCTCTAGATGTTGACAGGTGACGCTCTCCCATTTTACATTGCATGCCTTTTGATAATTAACCCTAAGTCACGGAATTTTTCGGATGTTTGCTTGAATCAAAAAATCATGATCATTCAATTTATTCATGCATGCCATTTACTCAATAACTTGAAATGATATATTAATGAAATTCGAATGAGCATGCAAATCAAAAACACGGAAATTCCCCACAAAAATAAAAGCCTTTTTCCTCGTGAAGTGCACAAGCGCTGCCAGGAACCTGTATATTTTTGATATTTTAGCGTTAACTATCAGGCCTTAAAAAGGCACGCAGTGTAAAATGGCAGAATGTCACCTATCTCCACCCCCTAGTCTTCAAGGCATAGCAGCAATATATTATATTTGAGAATCATACCATCATCAGAGAGCTCTATCTCTCGGCAACTGTCAATAGTTTTTGTACCATATACCCACCAGATCCCAAGTATTCACTAAATGAATTTTTTTTCGTTCGATACATATTTCAGTGGTAAAAGTCAAGCTCTGAGAACGGCGAGCAGCGTCAAAATGAATTTAAAATGCTTGACTGCTTTTTTTATAATGAGCTATAGGTCTTAGGATAGTTTCTCGGTAGAATTTTATCTCTAGTCTCTAAGTATGTTTGGGGATTGAGTACAAGCAGTTTGTTTATTGAGAATTGGAATACGCACGTCTCCATTTAGGTATTTTCATCAATAGCAATAGGTTTCCTGTAACACTTGGTGCATAGTTTTGAACAAGATGTGATAGAAGTCGTAAGCATTAACAAGAAACATTTGACATTGACAGATAACGCTCAATAGACGACATAAGTTCGTCAACTGCCACCAGATAGCGTATCGCTTAGCTTAAAATCCCAATATTATGCTAAAATTATTCAGTACTTTTTTTAATCAATGTATCATTTTAATTATCACTGGTGTTCCTTTATTACCAAATTATTCATGCACATTCATTCCTATCATGATTCAGTTGATAGCCACAACATTCAAATTGGGAGTCGCGAAGTGAGAGTCTTGATAACGGCTCCAAAATTATTTCGAATTGATTGGCAACCCAAAGAGAAATAACTCATGTTTATAAATTAGCATCAATTCATTATATATCATGATCAATCTACCGTAAATTAGCATCAATTCATTATATATCATGATCAATCTACCGATCTGAACAAAAAAAAATAATATATCTCAGAGCTTCTTAAGACCAACCCGTTGACAATGAATTCGTTACTTTCTTTGTTGAGACAATACTGCTATTCAATCCTATTCATTCGATATTCGTTGGAACGGAAAAAAAACACTCTCTACGTCAATGTTGAAACAGATACAATGGAACAGGAGATAATATTGTCGTTTCACGAAACATGAAATGTTTCCAAAATTACTGAGATCAAGACAAACATGATAAACGACGCAACCCTCCATCATGAAATATAATTAGGCGCTCCCTTAGTGAATATATTATTCATTCCTGGGTTCCAAGGAAGGCAGAGAGAAGCGAAAACGGAAATTATCAACTACAGGCGGTTACACCATTTCAAGTGGAAAATTCAATGCTGGAATGCTGTTGCATTCTTGAAGGTCATTAGTAGCAATTTTTTACAATTCTCTTCACAGGGATACGTCCGATCGAGTAATGTGTATTATAGTCCAAATAAAAAAACATTGTGTTCCTGACCCGAGTCCTGACCGCATTTGATTCCTTTAGGCTCAGTTCCTTGTATATTGAAGTACTTCAGTTTCCGATAGTAGTTTTCACATGCGACAACGTGAATTTTTGCCATTTTTACTGACTGTGACAACATGTCACTGAAACATGTAAATATTCATTGGATGTAACGTATCAGTTGCCTGAACATGGCAAAAATCCGGAACGTACTTTGGTGGAATTCAAAAATAATTTAGAATCATTTTTTTTCAATAAAGACTGCAACTAAACTGAACCCAAAAATACTACAGCTTCAGTTTCATATTCATATTCATATTCATGTTCGTAATATAACTAAAACAAAACTCCGTAATTCAAAAAGATAACTCAATACGTCAATCTCAAAGGTGGATTGATGGTCACAGTTGATTTTTCACCAGTTATTTTTTATTTTATATTATCAGATTAGTACTTAATGATCGAACTTCATTGGTATATCGTTTCTCATGTTCACTGACTTTCATCTCTCATTTTGAAATTCTATTATATTAAATACAATTGAATTTCACACTTCAACAATAGTGTGCAATTCCAGGGGTCATATGAGAAAAGAGAAGTGCTTTTTCTGTGATACATCATTATATTCATTGGGTTCGTGTGATCCGAGAAGAATTTGAACTGTGTCACTTCTAAACCTTAGATCATTTCCAATCAAACCATTCCAGACTGAAATTTTTTCTCCTATTCCATTGTGTATGTTTCAACATTGTCGTAGTCAAATTTTTTTCTTGTTCAAACGAATATCGGATGAGTAGGGTTGAAAAGCAGTATTGTCTTCATAACATGACAAAGAAAGTATCGAGTTTATTGTAAACGGGTTGCTCTCGAGAAGCTCTGAGATATATTATTTTTTGTTCAGATCGTTAGATTGATCGTGATACCTCTCTAGATGCCTTGAAGAGCTTGCGTTATCAGCTGGACGACTGATGGGTTCAGATCCTAGGAGTATCAGAAATTTCCAAATTTATTTGTCGTACAGTCACGGGGCCAAAGTGATTCGCACAAGCTCTCAAAAGCTTCTGAAGGCTTTCCCGAGAAACCTTCGATATATATGTTCATGTTGTCTCGTGGAATATTACTGCATTATTTGACTTCTGGATTTGTCTCCGGTGAGGTTCTGTTGCTTGAAGCGAGCCGATTATTTCTTGGACAAATAAGGGTGGCCTTGTCTATAAATATCCCAAGTTCTCCGTCATAATCATAGTGGGGGCTGTCTCACCCCCTCTACCTATAGAAATTTATGAATCTATATATTCATATTGTCTTGTGGGCTATTTTACATCACTCGACATCTGCATTTGTCCCCGGCAAGGTTTCTGTTTCTGTTTCTTGAAGCAGGTGGATCATGTCTTGAAAAAAAAGGAGGGCCTTACCCTTCTCATTTTGTGTATCTTCCAAAATCTCAGTCATAGTCATAGAGGGATACCATTTAGCATCATTTCATGAGAAATATCAACGATTACTCGGTCCCTTTTTGAAACGATTCATTTCAGTTGGAAGTCACACAATGGTCGTGAGCGATTTCAACAATATCAATGAGTTGAACAGGTGAATTATGCAGTGGGGCGATACTGCTGAGTTCGCTTCTTCTCTGGTAGCGTTATGATAGATTGGGATCCAGTGGATGGCGGGCATGACATATTACAGTGAACTCCAAATTTCGTCCGATGACTTTCTCATGTTTACTGATTAGGGATGGGAAGTAACTAATCCCGACTCCGGTATGTTGATTGATTACTCGGGTTGTATATCAAGTTTCTTTGCGTGCTGGTTTTTTTCAACCCTAGAAAACGCCTGCCTTTCAAAATATACGCTAAAAATGAAACTACAAATAACATATACGAATGTCAGATTTTTTTTTAAGTTATGTTGCACCCGCCAAACTACTTGCAATTTCAAATTTCTGATCAAAACAATAATATAAACGAAATATACAAAAGACAGCATTACTGAATTATTTTTGTTATTTGTTCATTTTTGTACCTTCCCCCCACGTACCACCCAACCAAAAGGAGTCGGGGTCAGTAAGTCCTCATTTCATGATCAGTAAACATAAAAGAGTCATTGGACAGAATTTGTAGTTCACTGAAATATGTCATGTCTGCCGCCTGATAGCACTTAAACTAAGATGTACCTAGTTTCTCTCTCGCAGATACAACTTCGGAGGTTTAGCAAGGAAGCTGAACATCGCGAAGTTTCAAAAGTCACTGAGTGATTTCTTTGGGCTTCGATGTATGATGTACGACAGGAGGGCTATCAAGATCCCGTAGATGATTATGGAACATGCACTGGGGATGTGAGCGATCCATTTTGTTTGGAACTGGGGTTTATTTTCAATTATTCTCGTTCTGATGTCGTGAAGATCATCTAAATCGACTCGGTATAGATAAAGACTGAGGTTCAATTCATCAACTGAACATCAGTTTCAGGATACAGAAGGGACTTGCTCTGTGTTCTCAGGGAAATGATGATAATTTCTCAATATGTTGTCAACTGGTAGTTGTTTGGAATTTCGATAAGATAAGAGACCATCAACTTGATAATTCCTCCATGTTGATGAGATTTGACTCTTATTGTTTCTTCTGTAGGTAGGAGGCCAATCCATTGGTTGGACACTCCTAGACGATTGCACAACGATTGGGTTAGCTTCACATGTACTTGCAAGAATCTGAATGGACTTTCGACTTCCAAGAATTGGATTCCACATAGGTGAGTGTCTGTCGTTTCTATGAAGTTAGCTCGTACGCAGATGTACATTCGTGGATGGATTTTTATGCAAGCGTCGCTCATGAATGCATAGTACAATTTATTTTTCAGCAAATATTTATAGTGTGATAATATTACCTTAAACTGACCCTCACTAAAGATGGAAGCCGAATAAAAATGGTAAGGGTCCATTTAAAGTGGGCAGGTGATTGCTTTGTGGAGGATGTACGTTATTTTATTGTTGAGGACAAAGCAATTGAAATCATTCAATTTCTAAAGTGTAAAGATATTTCCTAAACTCTTCTCAATAGGAAACTAATTTCTCTTGGATTTCTACTGAAGAAGTTTCAATTAATTACAATTCACTTGTTTTAATTGGAGTTGGGGGCATGATTCCAACTCTCGCATAATAATAATAGTAATATTATTATTATTCATGCTCTGATTCATCAAGGGTTCTGGTTGCATAGACTACAGGTAGGTCCCTACCTATAGGCTCCTCGTGATAATATGACACCTAAGGCTACATTTGGGTCGTGCGTAGTCAAATTGAATGTTTAAGAAAAATAGGGGTAGTGTGAGATTGGTTCGTTCATTAAAATATTTTCACGAGTTTCGAAGCAAATTTTTGGCCCCTTTTTTTGACATTTGTTGAACAGTTTGGTGATTTCGGCAAAGTTTTTGATGAAATAGCGATAATAGCCTAACAAACCGAGAAAGCCTTCGATTTGTCTCATGGTTATGGGGAGAAAAAAGTTTTTGATTGCTTTGACCTCATCTGGATTCGGCTACACACCATCTGGTGTTATGATGTCGCCCAAGTAGGCAACCTACTCCATCCTACCTCCATCTCAATCTGATGGAAGCCACAAGCTAGGTCCCTCGTCATTAAAATACTGACATTTTCCGAGCTTGTCCAAAGGATCATGGATATTCATCTGGAAGGCGTTATTTATGGTCAATCGTTTCCTTGTTGATAATCGATAACTACTCTCCACTAATGTTGACCTGATAATTTTCGAATCTATCTCTTCAATTTGCTTGTCAACTTCTTGTTTATGAACGAAAGGGTATCGATACGATTTAGAGAAGATAGATACTTCGTGGGTTGGTCATATTTGGTATTCAATTTCGTTTGTACTAGTCAAAGGAATTTCTTCTTCGTAGAAAATTTCATAAAACTCTTCACAAATTTCAAAAATCTTTGATTTTTTTTCATCCATGTTGAAATGTCAAATCATTGAAATTAGATTTGAAACTGAAGATAACTTCAGCTACATAAACCTAGGTTGTCCAGCTGTTAGCGCAAGCTCTTCAGAGCAGGACCACTGCACCATATTTCCTGATTATTTTGATTGAGAGTAATTCGTGGTGTTTTATGTTTATAAATAATCATCAATTCATTCCATAACATTAAAAATCTGAACAGAAACATAATATCACAGAGTCTCTAAGAATCACCCGTTTGCAATCATTCCGATGCTTTCTTTGTTATGTAAGTCAACACTTTCATCCAATCCTACTCATTCGATATTTTTTTAAATGGAAAAACACTCGTTACGTCAATGTTGAAACAGATACAATGGAATAAGAGATCAAGGATTTCAGTCTGAAATGGATTTATCAGAAACAATCTTAGGTTATAATAGTAGATTATACGACGAATCAATAGTGATAGCTATTATACTTCGGTTGGTCCCATCCGAATAGATCACCTTGTAGTAGTACCTCTATGACTGAAATGCGCAAGTTGAAAGAAAGAATGATTCACGATGCCCCTATCTCACGAGTCCTCACCCGAATATCCGTCAATATACTTCTTGCGCTGAATGTGATAAGTTCGAAAGTGTAAATTAGTTCAAATAAGTGAATTGAAGAAAATTTTCCATATGTACTATGGGAAACAAAACAAACGATGCTCAGTGAAAACAACGTAGAAACTTGGCGAACACTACGGAAACTCGAGGAAAAACTCCGTTCCTACTCGTTTAGTAAGTAAGATTGTTTTTAATGTTTTTTGTCATGTTTTAGAAAAACCAACGGAATGAGTGGACATATAATTGGAAATAGATGAGACTGAATATGATTTCTGATCATTGATCATCGGCAGGGGCAATCTACCTTGTAGATCAACATACGGCTGAACTTTATTCATCATCCTAGGCCGTTTTCTGCCCTGCATACTTTTTGAGTTATGCCAGCCGAGTGTCTCGCGCCCAAAGACAATTTCTCTTTGGTTGGCGCAGGTCCGTCTTCAGATTTGACATCGGAATTTTCTACCACCAACAGTGAATCTTTCCGTAGTGATAACGCTGTTACTACTATACTGGGAGATGATCCGACTGAAGCAAAGTTTTACGGTAGTGATATCCAGGATGATTTCGCACTGCAGTGGTGTACCTATCTGACACAAGCACAAGAGAACGACAACGAGGAACCTAAAAACACTCGAGGACAAACTCTGTTCTTACTCGTCGTAAGTAAGTTTGTTTTTCATATTTTGTCACGTTTTAGAACTGAACCAAAGACGTGAGTGGACGTATAATTGGAAACAGCTGAGACTGACAATGATTTCTGATCATTGATCATCGGCAGGGGCAATCTACTTTGTAGATCATTCTACGGCTGACCTTCAATCATTATACGCCGTTTTTTTGTCCCGCACACTTCCTGAGTTGTGCTCGCCGAGTGTCTCGCGCACGAAAACAATTTCTTTTTTGTTGGCGCAGGTTCCAGGCCATTACACTACCTCATATCCACCCCAACTGAATCCGGTAGTTCAGACCTTTTTTTTCGGCATCTGATTGAGGTTTTCTACTGGACCCTCAAATTTCGTTGGGCAAAGGTTTCTCAGCCCTCAGTACAGCTATGCCTGATGAGTGATCGATATGCTGAAGCATTCAAGACTACTTTGTCTGACAAAGCCGGTGCTGATGAAGCATTATGCAACGTTCCTCCCTCGATTTTGAACCACAGGAGATTTCTGCTTGCACTAGACCTAAAGGTACAACGTTTCCCTTCAAAACACCTCGAGGGCACTGCTCATCGAAGTCAATGGCAGTCTTGAAAAAATCAACAGAGGGGGGACACCTCAAGCAGACAAAACAGAGGATGGTGAGAGCGGTTCACGACGTACAACAACAAATGGACGAAATAACATTTGAACTTATACGCTGGTCGCATTAAATATTTGACAGCACGTGGCAATCTATAACAAGCCACTCCAACATTTTGGAATGGATTCAGAGATATAAAATCCATTTTTATACTCTACCTTATGTAAAACTGGCACCTGAACCCCGACAATTCCACCCAGCCGGCTAAACCTATGTTGTGAGTGTTTAGCTATATTACTGGAATTTGACTACATTGGACCAGCAGTCAATGTCAAGAACAATTTTTGGTTCAGCTATTTTCTCAGGTTTGAGTCTTACTGATAGCTATAGATTTCTTTTGAATCTGAAACATTTGCATGAATTCATCACAGCCCCTCACTTGGAGCTGTGAAAAATCTGATGTCTGAAAATTGTTTTTTAACGTCAGTGGATTCGACAGATGCCGATAAACATATGAAGTATTTGCGCTTCCAATCTTGACACAAAATTTTTGAATTTAAATTTTTTGTGTTTTGGCTTATCTTTGCACCTTATATATTCACAAAAATCTCAGAAACGGTTATACATTTTTTGAGTTCAAGAATTTTTTGTATCTGTAGCTATTTAGACAACATCTTTTTCAATTAGTATTACCAAGATGGAGTGTTCAGGAAACATCCAACAAATTTGAGGTATCTTGGTAATCATTACGATTCAATATTAATGGAAAATAAATTCATTTTACACTTGATTTCGGTTTGCCTTGTAGTTGAATATAGGTGGCCGTCTACAAAATTATTTGAGGGGCACCGATGCACCTTGCAGACGGATCGAGGAGATTTTGACAATGTAAATTTCCACCGAGTTACAGTGACTTTTTCATGTTAGGCAACTAGAAGGTAAAACAAGGCCTGAATTTTCCAGAATATTACATGCAACAACGAGAAAGCCAAAGGTTTCAGTGAAGCAGGCCAAACTTCACATTAATGTTCAAAACCTTCAGACAGTTCTCCTCAAACTGTCACATTTTGTCGCATAGAGACAACAACACCGTCAACGCGCAGATCAACCGGATGTCTGGAATGAAGCACCCAAACCTCAACGGACTGGCTGGTGATATTTGGAAGTGGTGTGAAGAATTAAGCATAATAATATTCAGGAACTTGAGTTTCTGGTGGAGAATATATATGTATATGTATATGTGTGTATATATATATATAAAATTATCAACTAGTGATGTTCGTCTCATAAATAAATTCGAAATATGAGTTTATAGCAGATCAAAGTCCATGATGTGTCACCTTCGGAATGCAATATCGAGAATACGCCTTCCAAGAGCGGGCCAAAAAATTTCGATAACCTGAAGTTGATCTGTTTACTAACTACTCTAACACATAGGGTAAAACATTTTTATCTTTACAGCCAAACCTCATAAGTTATGCAACTGATGCATTACATTAACTTGGTCTTACACAAACATTTGTGTTTTCCCAATCATCACCACTTCCACATTTTCCTAGAATATTGAAAATGATCGTAGGGGACAAAGTAACATGTTTTGTGTTTCTGTTATCGCAGTCCCAAACTTGGTTTCCACAAATTGATATCAATTTTGAATTCCATTATATTGTATTTTGAACCACAATACATAATTTTTTCAGTTTCGTTTAAGCACCTACATCCACTGTGGTGACATCTTTCCCTGGGTGAACCGATTTTGTCTGGCATCCATTTTCCAGGAGAAAAACTGAGGGGTGAACCTTCAGCGATTCTGATGGCATCACTGATTGCAAATACGATGAAACCATACAATTTATTTTCGTCTCATTGGTGGATATTTGTGAAGGAGATGTGGATAAGGTAGATCGCCCATGGGTGCAGCTAGGTAAAAATTATTGTACTAGAAAATTACATAGATCAGCTTGAAATCTGATATCTCATGCATGTAACTATGATACAATGGAAATGTTTTAGAGGGGTATTTTCAAAATACGATCCACTTTTTTTCCCGATATGAGAAAATCTGGGACCCTTACCAAATGTTGACCAAATTAGAAAAATCGGAAAACCTCATTTTGAAAAATATATCACAAACTTATTGTTATGGTTGCTCTAAAGCTTGCTAAAGCGTAAAAAATCTGATTCAAAATCAGAATGAGTAGCATTTTTATTGTATGATCAGCACAAAAAAAAAATCGTTTACCGGTTGACGAGTGTCGCCCTTCAGAAGTCGAATCTTCCGCAGAAAATGTTTTGACGAGGCATCTTGCCTCTTGGCGTGTGAGTCCCAGCACAGAAGCTCGATGGAAAGTTGAACCCGAGTCTTCCGCTTGAGGGGCAGACGTGCTTGTCTCTTCACTGCCGAGAACCAAATTATCCACAGACGACCAAGAGAGCAACAATTACAAACATGTATATTTTTTTTTCACCATTTTCCACGGTGAAACGTGAATTGTGTATGACATCCACGATTATCAATTGAAAAACCGCACACATTCAATTAGGTTTTTTTCTCATTTTTACTTATAAAAATCCTCATCACCCCGCTACACCTCAGCACAAGACATGCTGCCATTTCTGCGGCCAACCAAATCGATATGAGCACGGACACCATACGATCAAATGAAGGCTAAAATTGTTCTAAAATTGTTCGTTTCCGTTGACCGGCTGACGAACGTCAGCCCTCAGAAGTCGAAACTTGTGCGAGCAATGGATCGACGGGGCCTTGCCTTTTAACGTGCGATTACCCAGCACGGTGGACCGGCGAGGATTCGAACCCCGGCCTTCCGCTTGATAGGCAGATATGCTAACCACTACACTACCGAGACCACGGTCTACAAAATTATTTGTCCAAAAATAAAATACTTGTGGTAAATTCTACATAGACCAGTAATTACAAATGGTACATTTGCGGATTACCTCCGCAATTTCATTAAACGAGTGTAAGTTTTCTGGTTATTTGAGTTTTGCAACATTATATTGTATTAGCATTCAAATACTGTCTGTATCAAATTCTTAGTTTATAGTGGTGAATCAAATGACATAAACAGTTCATTTAGACTACTTCATTAGTATGAGATCAGTCTGAATAAAATTTTGATCGCCTTTTAATAATTCTTTGAACATCTACAAGGTGATCTATTCGGATGGGACCAACCGAAGTATAATTGAGGATTAAACGACTTACCTGAAGGAAGTTCAATCCAAATTATACGAGGTTGGTCACATCCGAATAGAGAGACACCCACCCATCTCAAAAAAAAAAAAAAAAAATTCAATATATTATTTGTTCTGTCATCCCGACCCAAAAAGGCGATATCATCGCAAGGTATATTGACGGATATTCGGGTGAGGACTCGTGAGATAGGGGCATCGTGAATCATTCTTTCTTTCAACTTGCGCATTTCAGTCATAGAGGTACTACTACAAGGTGATCTATTCGGATGTGACCAACCTCGTATAATTTGGATTGAACTTCCTTCAGGTAAGTCGTTTAATCCTCAATTATTCTCGAGGAATTTTTACGAACCGAGCGGCGTCAGCGGCGAGGTAGTAATATTCCGAGAAAAGTCATTATTGAAAGTAGTTGACTCAATTCACTACTAATTTATTTGTTATAAATAAATTATTGTTCAGTTTCATTCATTTCAGTACAAATACACAAACAATACTCACGGGTTTGACACTGACACTTTGGAGTTTAATTATTTCGTTTCCAGGGTAATTATCAATTCGAGAAATCTTGTGATAGGATTACATTCCCTAAGAGAATAATATATGGCATTATAATAAAGAATCCATAAGTATAATACTCATATTATGTATAATCGAAAATTGAGTAGCATATCAAAATTGAATTCTAAAGTGAGACAGAAAGTCAGTTAACATGGGAAACGAAATGTAAATGAAGCCCAATTGATTCATCATGAAAAATGGTGTGGAAACTGATGTCAAATCAACTGTGACCGTCAATCGACCTTTCCAATTATTAATATAATGAGTTATCTTTCTGAATTACAGAGTTTTGATTGAATTCTATTACCTACATGATCAAAATGATGGTGTTGTATTATTTTTGGGTTTAGTTCGGTCGCACTTGTTTTTGAAATAGAATGATTCTCAATAAGTTTTCAGGTCCAAAAACATACGTTTCGGAACTTTTGCCGTGTTCATGCTACTGATATCTGAAACCAAATAAATACATGTTTAGGTGACATATTGTCATAGTCAGTGAAGAAGGCAAAAATGCGAAATGTACGTCGTCGGATATAAAGCAACTATCAAAAACTAAATTTTTTCATGATAAAAGGAACTGAACCCAAGACAACTGAACACGGTCAGGAAAACAAAATGTTGTATTTGGACCGAAATAAAATTGACTTGATCGGCTTTGATGACCTTCAAGAATGCGACAACATTCATTCAGAAGAATTTTATTCCTAGAGGCTTCGATTTCGAAATTATCTCACATTCGCAGACTACCACTTCATAGACGAATGGATTTTCCACTGCCGTCTGTAGTATATATTTTTTTTTACACTCTTCACTTCCTGAGAACAGGGAATCAATAATATATTCACTCACAGAGCGGCTAATTATAATTCCTGATGAAGGGTTGTGTCGTTCATCATGTTTGTCAGGATCTCAGTGATTCTGGAAATATTTTGTGTTACAAAAAAAAACATTAGACATAGTCAGTGGGCATACTTGAAGACTGGCGTTATATCAAATCATCTTTCGAACAATCTGTTCAGGCCAGTCTCAAATTACCTACACAGGCTGGCACCTGTCAGAAAACAACTACTCCCCTGGCTACCACGAAGGTGCCAGTGCAGGTTTCTTCACAGAAGTACTTAAATCCTGCATTTGCTTTCGTCGATACAAATGAAGGAATTGATTTTCAATTATAGGGACGGACACACTTGCAAACCGGTTTCGGGCTATTTGGCCACTCGTCAGTGCAAGGCAGTGCCATCATCAACATAAAGTCGATGACTTCCCATAATTAAAAATCAAAATCCTTCAGAGGATCAAGCCCCGACCAAAGCTGATGCGAACAACGAAGTTATTGCGCCATCTACCAATGGACGAGGTATTCCAAAAGCAAACCGAATTCGCCCATTCCTCCTGCGAGGAAAATGTAAAAACATTTTGATATAGTCAGTGGGCATACTTGAGGACTGGCGTTAAATAAAATCATCTTTCGAACAATCTGTTCAGGCCAGTCTCAAATTACCTACACAGTAGGTTTCGGCTGGCACCTGTCAGAAAACAACTACTCCCCTGGCTAATACCACGAAGGGCATTGAATTATATCCGACCGGTGCCAGTGCAGGTTTCTTCAAAACAGCCAGGGGAGTAGTTGTTTTCTGACAGGTGCCATCCGAAACCTACTGTGTAGGTAATTTGAGACTGGCCTGAACAGATTGTTCGAAAGATGATTTGATTTTGTGTCACAGCTATTTACTATTTACCACCTGATGTAGTTTCCTACATTCTGAACACCTCTCAATTCGAAAGTTTTTTATGTGGCTGTCAACTGAATCATAATGTGAATAAGTGTGGAAGAATTATTTGGTTGTGAGGAAATATCAATAATAATAAATTGATTCATTGATTGGAAAAAACTACCGAATAATATCAGCATTATACAGCCTAATGTCAGGACTCTTATTCTGATCGTGAAACGAATGACAGGGCAGAATAATAACGCAATGGAAGTAATTCTGGATTGAGATGAAATGAGGAACAAAAATCAGTCATTTAATGTTCACTCCTCGCGTTATCATAAAATGAAAGGAATATGGGAAAACATCCCTTGATGAAATATTATGAGGTTTCAAACATAACGTGTCGAACACTCTGGACCTCCACTCCCAGTTCATTTTTCAAAACTTCCATATTTCACGTTATATTTCTGGGAGTACCAGAATAATTCAAGTTTGGTATTTGTCGTCCAGTCACGGAGCGAAAGTGTTTCGGATTCCACTTCATAAGCTATAGGTCTTGGGTATCCCTTGCTCGCACAAGTTCTTGGATGAGGATCTGAGTGTTTACTAGGAAATTGTGGAATTTTCGAAGAGAATTCAAAAAAAAATTCAAAAATCTATTCACATATATGTTCATCCTGAACTCAAATATTGTAATGCAATGAATTATACAGTGCTTTTCTTTATTGTCCCTCCTTTTATTTTTCGAACGGGTCAACTGAAAAAATTGAATATTGGGATAATGAAATTGATGCATATATGGTATATTATGGTGTCTGGAAAAGAATTAAATCGAAAGGGGATCTTGTGATACACCATTTTGATGCTCTAGAACTCTAGACGAATACTTCATAACTCTAAAGTATGGAGTCGATATCTTCACCTGCTATAGAATGGCGGAACATTAAATAATAACCTGAATACAAACACATAAATATCGAAAATCCTTACAACCCGATAAGGTTTGATAGGTTATGTTACGTTTATGAAAAAGTCAAAAGTGTCAGTACTACAACGAATATCATTGTTCCGTCCAAATATTCTCAGTTAGTCTCCAATTCTTCACAGATAGGTATACTATTACCAAAATGAACAATTGAACAAAATCCAACAGGGAAACTGTATTTGAATATGCCGGACTCTACTGTTGATCCTCTAATCACCGAAATAGTCGAAGTGAATCCTAATGAATTCAATATGGTTATTATTATTCCAACAAGATGGAGCACCACCACATTACTCCAGACAAGGAATAAACTAGTTGAATAATAGTTTACATGGTCGTTGGATTGGCCATCGAGGTCTCACGGTATGGCCAGCTCGCTTGCCAAATTTGGTACCTTTAGACTTCTTTACGGGGCTATTCGAAGCAAAAGACTAACCCTGCTTCAATATGAATGTACGACAGAGAATAATAAATATTTGTACAAATATCGTTGATGTTTTCGAAAATGTTCGACGTGAAATATCGGATAGGTTGTTCTTATCTCAAGACGTTTAAGGCAACCATTTAAAGCATCTTCTGAACTGAACCCAGCATATTTCCTCAAAGTATTAATTTGAACGTCAATGTATTGAGGCAATTATTGAATGTTTTGCAATTTTGTATTAAGTGAAGATATTGCCTGCATATTCTAGGGTTGTTGAGTATTCGTCAGTAGCTTCGAAATGATGTTCCACAAGGTTCCCCTTTCCATTCAATTTTTTTTCCAGCTAGCGCCCAGTTATCATTTTGGAATTTTCATCTGTCAATTTCACTCCAAAATATAGTATTTATGCGTCAATTTCATTATCCGAAGTTCCAGTTTTTTGAGTTAACCCGTCCAAAAAATAAAAGGGGGGGATTAAAGAAAAGCACTGTATAGATCAAAATAAGGACGAGCGCTCCATTATTCCATAAATAGACTTATTCGAACAAATGATTTCGTGCTATAATCGTAGTATTTTATGAGTTGAATATGAAATAACTGATTTGTTATTCAGTTCTTTCAATAAATCATATTCTCCAATTAGCGTCAAGGGGTTCAAAAATATTTTCGTCACTATCTGTTCAGACGGTAAACGGTCCTTGTTGCTGCGACGTCAGCCGTCATCTACGGGTCAGTCAGGCAATCTGGTTCGCAGTCAGCAATCCACTCGGTGCGTGGACCAACCTCTTTGAAACAAAGTTAGCTACTGTAGACGAGACGTATGCAGGCACGTTTGTGAACTACATACATCGAAATATTCATTCTGAGCATCACTCTCCTACAGTCAACAAATATACGGAAGAGGTTATTTTCTGTGTGAAACTGATGCATATTCATATTGTGACCACACCAAAATTCCCAAGAGATGTGATTGCTACAAAAACAAAGGTTACGTACGAAGGGGAATTAAGTATACACCTTACGTGATTGAAGTTTACTTTTGCTGAAGGTCTATTCCACGGAGATTAAATTATGTTTTTGAATAACAAAAACATAAAAGGAATATGCTCAACAGTTATTCTCATTCGAAAGATGAATAGACAAAATATTCCATAATAAAAAAGTTTCGACAGATGATGGACCTATATTGAAATAAATAAATCATTAGGTAGATGATGTCATTTACATCTTCCCATATCTCGAATTTATTTCACAACACCTCACAAATCAAAACAAATACATCTGGAGTGCATAACTTTCCTCAAAGAATGTTTCAAAATGAGTAATAACGTGTTTATTGCTTTGAATCATAAGATCGATTATTTTATGAACCAGTACGATAAACACATTAGAACTAAGAGCGAGATTTACTTTGAAACGAAAATTGATTTATGTTCGAGAAGAATTCAGTTTATCACACGTGGTTACATTATATAATCAAGAAACCGACTATACATGATTAATTCGAATAAAGAAAATCGTTTCCTGTGAATCCTCATTTTTAAATCAATTATTATAAGAGCTTTTTCATCAATTTCATTCGCGACAAAGGGTTAGTGATCATTTCAATTACCGAGCTCGACCAATTGCTTGAATTTTCAGTGGATATCGGAATCGTGTAAGGTTACCAAATTAAATTTTCGGATATATGAGATAAAGGGGCGGCGAGGGAGATGATGCTGTGGTTACGCATCCGCCTACCGACCCAAGGGTCGTAGGTGCGCTTTCCCAACGGGGCAGAAATTTATCTGGCGTGTAGTAACAAGCCTGTGAGCCACGCGGTTGCCGTAGAGAAGAGACCCACTCATTTTGAAACCACCTACCAAGAGAATGGGGTATGATCGAATACGAGACAGGGTTGGTGTTTCGCTGATAGGGTATGACCAGGCCTTGACTGAGGTGGCCTTCTGATGGAAATCCATAGTCCTAGGGCTCCTTTCAATCATTGTGAAGATATGCTCACCCCATAAATGCTTACGAATTCAGACATATATAACTGACATACACAAATGCCAGAAGAATTAGAAAAGAATATCATGTATTTTTTTTTGTTATCTGACCATCGAAACCGATTTGCAATAACCGCATGGATTGTAAAAATTTGTAATCTCCACGCCCGAGCCCGATGACAAGTGAACAAGCAGTGTTGTGAATCGATTGAACTGTGTTCATTTACATTCACATTCATAGTATATAAAGAAAGTTCAATGGTTCTCTATACAGAACCACGTCGTGGAAACAGCGCAGTCATGTCAAATGCCCCACTTCAACCTTGAATTCAGCAAGTAATTGAACTCAATCCGAATTATCACTAACCAGGTTAAGTGACTCGCAATAAATTCGATATGGATATTATCATTCCAACAAGATGAAGCACCACCACATTACTTGAGACAAGTAAGAAAATATTTGGATAATACTTTCCATGGTCGTTGGATTGGCCATCGAGGTCCTACGGAATGGCCAGCCCGCTTGCCACCTTTAGACTTCCCTGTAGGGATATTCGAAGCAAAAAGTGTACGAAACTGAACTTGCTTCAATATTGGATATACGCAGAGAATAATGAAAAGTTGTAAAAATATCGACGTTATTGCTTTCGAAAAGGTTCGCCGTGCAATATCAGATAGGCTGTCCTTATATCAAGATGTTCAATGAAACACTTCCCAGCATCTTCTGAACTGAACCCAGCTTATTTTCTCAAAGTATGTTGTTGAATATCGATGTATTCAGGTATTCATTAAATATTCCGCCATTTTGTAGTAGGTGAAGATATTTACTTCATATCCTAAGGTTTTAAGTATTCGTCATTAATTTTTTTCTCAGATGATGCCCAGCCGCCATCCTAAAATTTTCACCTGTCAAATTAACTTATTTCATCATCCCATGTTTCAATTTTCTGAGTTGACCCGTTCGAAAACTAAAAGGGGGGGGGGGCATCAGAGAAAAGCACTGTATTTACGACTTAACCAGAACAAACACTCTATTTCGATAGGTACGTCTATATAAAAGTGTTCAACACTGTTTGGCACTTCACACAAGTCACATTGTAGTCTTCTCCTCCTAAAATATGTTGCTGGTAGTATTTGGTTTGGCTGATGCGCAATCTTGTTTGGTATTTTCTCTATTTCAGGTTATTTTTCCAATATAAAGTGGAATCCTTTATCTTTCTCAGTTTGCATTTGCTTTTTTGTCATTCATTTTCCCAATAATTCTTTGCTGCCTTCTTCAGGTATGCTTTGATATCGCCATATACTGTTGAGGTTTCTTGGATTATATATGGTTCGTAATGTGTTTTCCGAGCTACTTCATCAGATTTTTTGTTGCCTTGTATGCTAATGTGTGAAAGAATCCATAGAAATTAAATTTCTCGAATTTGTATAGTTGCTTCATGTATTTTTTCTCTCAACGAAGTGATAAGGGCACTTTCTTAATGAATGGGTCGTATGCTGGTTATTGCGCCCAAGGAATCGCTTATTATGTGCGTTTTCTATTACAACTCTTCATCACGATGCAACACAATCACTCAAACTCTGCTAACTATCCAACGTTCTGTACTAAAACTCTCCGTACTAGAAATTCTGAATAACCCTGACTTTCCACTGAGCTCCACTAAGCTAGAAACTCTGAATAACTATATCTTAGCGATAAAGTGTCTCCCGTTTATACTTGCTTACGCCTATGGAGAATCTTCGAGAGAGGTCTCGATGATGTGTATCGAATTCTCCACTCGAATCAAGAGTTACTGGAAAAATGACGTTCGCTCTGCGACTCCTCATATTATTCTACTTTTACGAGCGACAGAGCTGGCGCTAAGAGATTTCGTAACATTATCCCTCTCTAAATTTTGATCGTTCCGATCAAACAATATCTCATTATTCCCATTGTATCGTTTGAGACTTTCTTGGTGAACGACCCTCATTTTTGCCCTAGGCCTACCGAGAACCCTGTTCACGACATCATTCATCCTACGACGAGGGTTGTACAGCCACACTCGTTCTCCTTGAATTCTGCCAGTATTTGCTTTCAGATAGCACAGGACCTTCATCTTGTCAACGCGCTCTACCATCTCTTTTTGATGGTTGTTGAAACGAATGTACTTGCCCAATGTTGACTTCCTGTTTGACCAAGTCAGCCTTTCCTTTTGTTTCCAACTCGGATATGTCACTTTTACTGCTGATACGACGTCTGGTGGCTTCCTCAGGGATGGTTGGTTTTGTCTTTACCCGGGCTCGTGCGAAAACCGATGGCTGGACGCTGCATTCAGGGACTTCAGTCAATGTAATGCGAACTACTTCCTTCGATTAAGCAGGAATTCTCGCAGTTTTCGCTTATCGCGATTTTGTATGTATCGTCCTATGTCCTGGGGTTCTAACGACGAATTCTTCCCCTCCAAACTTCATTATTTTTTTCTCGTTGTCGAATGAAAAGCCATAGTCGCTAATCAAATCCATCCCAAGTATAAATTCATCTTTTATGTCTGCGACATACACTGTACCTGTAATTGTGGGTCGCCCAAAAATCAGTTTAATATCAGCCTGCCCTCGAATAGGTGCATTTACACCAGTGACTGTTCGATATGGAAGAAATAAGCTTCACGCTTTCAGGCCGAAGGATGTCACTGCGTACCAAGGAAACTGCAGCACCGGTGTCTATGATGCATATAACTTTCATTTCATTCAATGTTCCTAGTATGGTCAGACTATCAGTTATTCTTCTCAACCTGTTAACACAGATGACCCTTGGTGACCTTGACCTCGCCGGTGATTGCGAACTTGGCGGCGTCCTGGCAAGTGAGTTGGACCTTGGTGGCATTCTCACCTTACAATCTCTTATAAAATGTCCCGATCTTCCACATCTATAACATGTCCTCTTTGGCATTCTCTCTATGCAGTCTTTTATAAAATGCCCTAGTTTTCTGCATCTATAGCATATTATCCTCTTTAGGGTATTCATACACTCAACATTAATTTGATTTCCTCCAGAACTTTCTCGAATGAGCCTTCCACTGAGCCAGATCTTTGTTCGGAATCTTCTATTGAAATTGCACGCACTTTCGGCTTCAAATTGTTGAAGGCCGCCTCCACTTCTGAAGAGCGGACCAAAGCATTGCCACTTCTCTTGATGTTTGTCAATCGCAGAGTTCTTTGTATTTCTTGGTCTCTTAGTCCGTCTATAAATATCTGCACTGCAAGTTGCTCCACAAAATCTCCAGTTGCTTCTGGATAAGCCAGTTGAATGAATCGCCCCACATCTGCTTCGAATTTTTGAAGACCCCCACCTGATTTTTGTGTGCGAGTCTTCATTTGAGCCCTGTACAGCTGTTGTCGGTGTTGATCGTCCTCATATCTGTTCGATCGCTATCGTCTGTAGTATACTCAAAGCTGGCCCTCTCAGAGCTACTATGAGTGCCGTAGCTCTTTTCTCTTCATCTCATCTGTTATTCTCTGCCGCAGTCACAAATTGTCTAAAATACATGGACCAAGTAGACTGTCCATCAAGAGACGGCGATTTTACGGAAACACCTGATATGGCAACCCTGTCTTGGCGATCTTGGTTCCTGAGAAGAGCTATCTTCTTTTCGACTCTCTTTTCTACTCCTTTCATCTCCCCTCGCACTGTATCTATTTTTTATCAAATTGATCGTCGATTTTGTTGACATCTTTCTTCAGTTTTCCTTTCAGGTCTTCTTTTAGTTTTTCTTTCAGTTCTCCCATTCGTACTTCGAGTGAATCAACACATGTTCGAATAACCTTTCTTGGTGTTCTAGAACCTTCAAGAAGTCTAATTTCTACTTTTTCTATTTGTTCTAATTCACACTTTGCTTTTCTAGAAATTTCTTGAGAGCTTTTTCTCGTTCTTTCTTTTCATTTTCGCCCTCTAATTCTCGTTTTTTTTTCATCTTCTCGTTCTTTCTTTTCAGACAATATTCTGGAGTACTTCTCGTTCTTTCTTTTCATTTTCGAGAATTTCCTGGAGCACTTCTCGTTCATGTTTTTCTTCCTGTCGTCGCTTTTCTTCCATTTCCTTTTCCTCCTGCCGTCGCTTTTCCTCTAGTTCTCTTTCCTCCAGCCGTCGCTTTTCATCTTCCTGTAGTCGTCTTTCCAAATCCGCAAATTGGTTTTGGATAAATTTCAACATGTCCTTCATCGTATCGTAAGATGTACTTCTTATATTCACCATTAATTTATTTTCATCAGCAAAATTCCTACTTCTGACTCCACTGTTACGATTTTCCTTTGAGTTCATTTATTAAAACTCCAAACAACACTTCACTACTTTTATCACAACTATTTATCACAATACAATACAATCACTCAAACTGCTCCACTAACAATCCAACGCTCTGTACTAAAACTCTCTGTACTAGAAATCCTGAATAATACCGACTCTCCACTGAAACTCTTAATAACTATCTGAATAACTATCTCTTCGCGATGAAGTGCCTTCCTTTTATACTTGCTTATGCCTATGGGGAATCTTCGAGAGAGGTATCGATGATGTGTATCGAATTCTCAACGCGAATCAAGAGTTCCTGGAAAAATGACGTTCGTTTTCGACCCCTCATATAATTCTTCGTTCACGAGCGACAGGGCCGGCGCTAAGAGATTTCGTAACAATATTCGAACAGAAATGAATGATGTAATATCAAACTACTACATAAACAAGAATCTTAAAGCGTGTTGAGAAAATCACAATATTGAATCTGGTCCTCTGCTGGATCTGACTAAAAATTATGATAAAGCGTCAAAGCTCAAAATTCACTTGAAAATTCAATAAATCACTGAATAGATCAATTACAAAACCAGATACCTCAGGCCTGTTCAAAAAAGATTCTGACTAGACATTGTACTAGGATTATGTGAACAAAATCCCGATTGATTCTATATCAAAATGTACCAAAATTAAGTATGCCGTATGTTTCGACTGTATATATGGTGCTTTGTTCAGTTAGTTTGAATTCTTCTGATGTGTCGTATAAATGTTGCAGCAGATACCTCCTCATCATACTTTATGATCGTTGATTATCATTCGTGTGTGGTGATAGGGATGGTTGATGTTTCAATTTTGTTGAAGCGGTTTAAGTTTTTGGTGTTTTAATTATCCAAGGGAGGATACTGGATTTATTGATGGGATGAAATGGTGGGAAGGGAATTCTGAATCTATTTATTTTTTTCTGAAATATTTCATTGAATCTGTGCGAATACGGTATGGCATACTGGACGTTTTTTGATGCGGATAATGTTTTTAGCATAAGTTACAGTGAAACATTCTCTCCTCAAATATAAGGGAGGTCTGCCAGCTTCTCTATAAAGGCCCTCATTCGGACTCATTATGTACACAATGTACACTTTGGAAACATAATCTATCCATTCGAGATATTATCAAAGCCCCGCATATTGAAAGTAATATTTGATTTTCCGAGCCCCAGTGATTATTGCCCAAGAATGTTGAGTCCGTTTCGTGCAGCTTGTTTTCGAGATTCTGGATGTGGTTATTCCAGCTGATGATTTGATATAATATCATGACTAGATATTTCATTTCTTCGTAGGGTTGGATAATTTTATTGTTGTATTTCAGGTATTGATCAAGAAATCGTCGATATAAAAAATAATTCGGATTATAAAACCGCACCCTCATGAAGCCAAAAGAGACTTTTCAGAAAACTATTATTCAACGACAACTGATTCTTCATTGAGCCAACCAGTTCATTGAAAAACAATTTTTTTTTCTGAAATCACCAGGTCTCATCATCTGCACAATTATTTTCTGAATAACTTCCACACCGTAAAAATGTTTTTTTCATCACTACCGTTTGTATGAGGAAAAAAAAATTGGAATTATTGTTCAAAAATTTCTCGTTGCCGTTAACCAGCTGACGAACTTCAACCCTCGAAAGTCGAAATTTGTACGAACAATGGATCAACGAGGCCTTACCTTTCAACGTGCGATTACCCAGCACGGTGGCCCGGCGTGGAATCGAACCCCTGTCTTCCGCTGGAAGAAAAAATATCCGCGGAAGCAAGCCTTGACTAGCTTCCGAAAGGTCGCCAAGTGAAATTGTATTTTTTGATAAATTTGTTAATGAAATCCTCGAATTCATAAGCATACGATAAGTAACTGACAAAGAAGCAACTCAATTTTGAATCTTTCAAATATTGAAGTTACGTATCGTGGCAAATATACCCAATTTGCCCAAAAACCAGCCTAAAGCTTTTTCCTTTTCATTTCTAGGGAAGAGAAAACCCACAAATCATTTGATTCTCATTGAAAATGTGAGGCTTCAGGATACACATGTTTTGAAAGCTTAAGCGATATCATCACTTATAATTCCCAATATAACACCTGTAACGTGTGCTGGGTTCTCCTATCCCAAAGTGAAAGCGAAGTGTCAACAACCATAGTATCTGTAAACAAATTCTGAAGAATCGTCATTTAGTCCAGGTTCCATTTGAATTTTTCGAAATCGATTAAAATGTTTTTGTTTCTATACTGAATCATAAGTGAAATTTCCAATGAGAATTTCAACTCTGTGCATATTGCGGATTTCGTTTCGTATGACTATGAAACACGATCTGAATACAGAATGGTGGTGTTTAGTTTCGCATAAACTCAAGGTTTCACGTCAACTCATCCCGAACAAATTTCAATTATAAACTTCCTAGCGAAATGACTTCGTTTGTGTACATTTTGAATAATTCAAACTTCGGGTTTAAGATCACTATGATTTTCATACACACATAAAATACTAATTTGTGAATTTGTTATCAGCATTGTTTGTCTTGGAACAAACAAATATTCAGATCCAGTCTATATTGATTCTGTATGGAATTCCTTTGGTGGATATCAGTGCAAATGAAACAAATATTTTTGAATCACCGTGGAACCGCGCAAAGAATGAAAAAAGTATCGAGGACAGTAAAAGTGGACGAAATGGAAGAGAAAGAAGTTTCAGGAATACTAATGCTTTCTTCGTAGGATAAATAATAATAGTTAGTTGCCTAACTAGTACAAAAATTGCATGTTTTCTGCACAAGATTGAGACGACGCGAAGCGGTTTCAGGCTATCTTACGAGCTCCAAAAACGCGTTTTTAATACCAGTTGTACATAATTTCTCCTCTCCAACCGCTAATTCTGAGATTTGTTGAATTAATTTGACACTAAAATCAGGTAGGTGGAGTACAGTAGAATAGAGTAGATTTATTGACTACGTTTACAAGATTGAATCAAGTTAGTAGCAAGTCATAAAATATCGATTGTATAAATAAAATGTTGCTGAAACATTAAAGAGAACACAACACATTATAGGTAGGTACGTACGAAAATTATCTGATAGTAGGAGGTGTACAATTGATTTCGTTTGACGAAGAATCACTAGGAATATTTTCAGTCAATTGAAGGATATTCTGAATATTCTGCTACAACTCATACTTTCAATTTCCATGATGCTCTCCCACCACGTAGTAGGTATCGGCTACTTCCATCAATTTATTTTATATCACATGCATTTGATCTATCTTCACTAGTCTTCGAATTATCTGATATTCCACAAGAGGAATTTCATTCTTTACTCAAATACATTCTCATAATTATTTTATTCTTGCAACATTTAATCATGAAACTGTCAGGGAGAGGATCTGGATGAATGAGTTATAAATGAGTAAAATTTTCATAAAGCATGCAGAAAATAATATTGAAATGAAATGTTCTGAAATTGGGCTGAAGTTGTGTTTTTTCAATATCACCCCATTTTTTTTATAACTGTGTCGCAATCGACACAAATAAATAATGATGACTTTCATTCACATTCCTATACCTTCACTGTACAGTTTTCGAATTATTCGTCATTTTTAATGCTATTCTACGTCAATAATGAATTTCCATAGCTGAATATAATGCAAAAGAATATGTCAGCTTTGACATGTTCGATTACCATTAATATAATATTTCAGAAGCACATGGATGGACTATCCTCTAGGTATCTACGAAATAGCTAGCCGAACATTGTCACAAAATTTTTAAATTTTCATTTCACTAAATAGAGAAAGTTGCTTTGCAGAAAAACACGAAGGTATTAACACGTCCAACACAAAGTATAGCGAAATTATTCAAATAAATTTCTTAACCTGTGGTTTTTCTGCATCGTAAATAAATTTCTGTATTGCAGCCTAAAGGGACAGGATAAAATTAAACTATTTAAAGTGCTGTCCAAACTAACGTCTGTCCAGTTCGAGACATTCGGTAAACCTCAATAAAAAAATTTTACCGGTTGATGTCCCTATTGGCCTCAAACTTCGGAAGGTGCAGGAATTCTGACAGGTCTGAGAAATAATTCCTTGGAACGTACTGAAGCTCATATGATTTTTTTACATAACCAAGTTAACTATAGTTGAAAGAATTTCTCTTAACTGTAGAATGGAGAGTAGAAAAATAATTTATAAGAAAATTAGACAGGACTAGGCATATATAAGGAATGTGATTGAGAGTAATCTTTATCTGTTGATTGCTTTACAATGTAATGAAAAAAAATGGTTTCCACCTGAAAAAATTCCCCTTTTTAATATATAATATATATGCAGATTCACACGAAAGGGAAGCCTTGAAATGTTCAAAGAACACCGTATGAATCAGGAAATACGAATTAACATTCACTTTGAATTTTTGATGTTTGTAAGCCTCAGGAAAAACCACTCTCGGCAAGGAGTTGCAAAGTGTAGCTGTTCTATTTATAACAGAAAAGTGGAACAAATGATAACAATTCAGGAGAGCACCGACCGTGAAAATATCCATAGAAGAGAGACAAGTTTCCGACCCTTTCAGCGATGCCCCAATGGAGCGAGCGAGTCTCTGACCGAAGAATCACCAACAAGACGGATTGATTTTCTCTGAATAGAATCAGGAAGCTTCAATGAATGTTTTGGTGCCGAGATTCATACATGAGAGATAATTCCTAGCATCTAGATACTTAACTTTCTAGGAAAACTCACTCCTGACATCTGAACACTAGAAAATGATAGATCGAAAAGAGGCATGCCTGGGTTTCCCAGCACTGAATTCCACCAAGTTCATATAACCCCTATCTATTATTTTTATCAAGTCATCGTTCATTTTAATGACGTGAATGTTACTTTGAGTTTTTGTTTCTCGAACTGGTATGGGGACTCAGGAAGAGAAACTGGTATGAAGAGTACTGTCGTCCTCAAAACTATGTACCGAACAAGATGTTTTCTCGAGCAAATCATTGATAAGAAGCATAAACGAAGTGGGCGCCATTACTGAACCCTGTGGAACACCAGCATTCATTGGGAGAATATACTCCGTCAACAACCACATTCAGAGTCCTATCAGACAAGAAACCCTTCAACAAAGCACAAATTTGAGGAGGCATACCATAAGATGGTAAAAAGGTTTAGTTTAGAAAGGAGAGCCCAATGCCGAACTCGATCAAACCCTTTTGAAATATCGAGTGCAACAGCTATCGTTTCTTCGAATTTTTCGATTGAATGCTGCCAAATATAAGAAAGATGAACCAATAAGTTGATTCTTTATGACGATATTCGTATAATCACTTGACATAGTCAGTGGGCATACTTGAAGACTGGCGTTAAATCAAATCATCTATCGAACAATCTGTTCAAGCCAGTCTCAAATTACCTACACAGTAGGTTTCGGCTGGCACCTGTCCGTCCCTAATTGAAAATCAATTCCTTCTTTGTATCGACCAAAGCAAATGCAGGATTTCTTCTGTGAAGAAACCCCCCCCCGCCCCTGTGGTTCATCCCCCTCGTGTTTGGCAGGGGGGGGTTTTTTTCTAGGGGGCCCGCCACCCTGGGTATTCGTATAATCGTTCATTAATCATTCCTGATTTTTCCAGATATTCAATAAGCTTCATATTGATTGCTTTTTCCATGACTTTGGAAATGATATAAAGGAAAGCAATTGGTATATAATTAAAAGGTAAAGTTTTCATCCCTTTTTTAGGAACTGGCTGAACTATGGCTGTCCTCCAGGACTTAGGAATACCCTCAAGTATTTTTATGAAAGGTTGAATAGTTCCAAAAGAAATGGTGTTAATTCGGAGGAATTCACTCTAAGAACAATTTCTGGGATTCCATCGGATCAGCAAGCCTCACTTGTCTTCAGATCCATCAGAATATTTGCTATATTTTGTTGGTGAAAAATTATTTCAGGCACATGATTGTCGACAGACATAATATTCGGGGGATCTCTTTCCGAAAAGTCCATAGTAGAATTCCCTGGCCAATTATTGAATATCATTCTTAAACAGTTTTTGTAGACACTCTTGATCATTTTGGTCCATCATTTCCTGAATATAGACCTTTTGCTCAAAGACAACACATAAAGTAAAAACATATTGAAAATAAACAGGAATATATTCGTATGAATAATGTCCCGTAAATGACAATAGACTCAGACCTGAGAAAATAGCTGAACAAAATTCGTTCTTTACATCGACGTGCTGGTTCATTGTCGTCAAATTCCAATAATATAGCCTAACTCTCATATTAGAGGTTTTGCTGGCTAGGTGGAATTGTCAGCAGCTCAGGTGCCTGTTTTTGGTAGAGTGGGGTATTGAAATAAAATCTCTGAACCCATTCCAAAATACGGGCGTTGTTGTTTATGGTTGCCATGTGCTGTCAAATGTTTAATGCGACCAGCATATAGGTTGAAATATATTACCCGCTCTATTTGGGGTTATACGTCGTGAACCTCTCTCACCGTCCTCTGTTTTGTCTGTGAAGTGTCTTCCTTCTCTTGATTCTTCAAAGAATTCCATCGACTTCGTTGAGCAGTGCCCTCGAGGTTTCTGAAGGGGAAAGTTGTGCCTGCAAGTCTATTGCAAGCAGAAATCTCCTGTGGTTTGAAATCGAGAGAGGAACGTTGCATAATTCTTCACCAGCACCGGCCATGTCAGACAAAGTCGTCTTGAATGCTTCAGCATGTCGATCACTCATCAGACATAGCTATACTGAGGGCTGAGAAACCTTTACCCGATGAAATTTGAAGGTCCAGTTGAAAACTGGCTGTTTTCAACTCGGATGCCGAGAAAAAGTCTGGACTTCCGGATTCAGTTTGGGTGAATTAGAGATAGCGCAATGGCCTGGAACACGCACAGAAAAAAAAATTATTTTTGTGCGCGAGACACTCGTCGTCCACAGCTCAGCAAATGTTGTCGAAACAAAAAACGGCGTATGATGGGAAGAGGTCAGCCGTAAAATGATATACGGAGTAGATTGCCCCAGCCGATGATCAATGATCAGAAATAATTGTCAGTCTGAGCTGTTTCTGATTATATGCCCACTCACTTCTTTGGTTCCGTTCTAAAATGTGACATAAATATTAAAAACAAAGCTCCTTACGACAAGTAGGAGTTCGTCCCCAAGTGTCCTGAAATTCCAGTGATTGACATTATGAATTCATCCTGAAACCACATGCTAAAAAGAATATCTGTATTATACCTCATCTAAATAAATATTGGTTTTCTCGTTGACTTACCTCGCGAAGAGGGTTTCACGCGAAAAATAATCTTCCATCACTAAAATGGCATGGCAGGTTGCACACGGCGTCTTTTTTTAGGACCGTAGCCATATGAATCCCGCTTGAAACGGTGGACGACTACGGCCTTCCATTCGAAAAATCGAGAGGGCCGTTTCAAACCGTTGCAGCCTTCAAGGCCTTGTTTTGCGATGAAAAAGTCGTCTTCACAATTTGATATCACCCTCAGATGTTGAAACTGTAAAATCAGCTAATTGTCATTATCAATTATGGAGAGGCAAATTTTAAGAAGAAAAGGAAATTATCACATGTAATTAATGAATAACTGGTCAATGACGTATTGTTAAAGGTAATGGAAAAATTGAATTTTTTTCAAGTTTATGACATCATAAATCAATGAAGTCAAAAATTACCACATTAAAACGAAATCTAGTGAAAGAGATTCCGAACCGAAATGGATGTCGAATCGAAAAAATATAAAAATAAAAAAATACGAAAAAAGTAAAAAGTCCATCTAAAACAGCTACTCCTCTGTCTATATGGCACGACGGGCAGTGGGTTACCTAGAAATCACTTCATCTCCCTCACTTTATCAACAAAGCATATGAAAATTGAATCGAATATATAGCATACATAGCAAATATCTACATAGAGCAAAATAGAGGATAATATTTCATTCCAACCCAGAGAAGATCTCCTTTTGCTCAGAGGAAATCATATCTTGAGCTCTCCAGTGGGAAAATGGATAAATTACAGAATACATTCACTGGAGACTTTGAACGATTCCAAAATGATCATCTCGTGACAAGTCTGTCAAGGACCCATTTTTATAATGATAATCAGGAACTTGGGTACTTTTGTGGAGGTAATGTACTTTGTGGGATCAGTTTTGCACCCATAAGGGTACCAAAACTTCGTTTTTAATTTTTTCATTGAAAAATAATAAGAATTGTTGAATAGTAAGATTACAAAATTAACAAAAAAAATTTCTTCATGATTGTTACGAAATTTACTAGTGCGATAGAATATTTGTCAATCGATCTCAAACAAGCGTCCATATATACATTACTTAAAAGTAAAACAACATCCAAACTGGTGATGACGTAATCTTCAGGTAATTTCAAATAATTGAATTCGGCGAAAACCTCAAGAGAATCTTCAATATAGAAAACATTATCAATGTCATGGGCTATCGTTGAAATGGTGGTCAGGAAAGCTGCTAATTTTTCTGTAGAATACCAATTGAGGCAATAATTGGACTCACTGTCAACACAGCTTTGTGAATTCTGGGGAGTGCATAAAACTTCGGAAGAACGCCAAAGTAGGTATGTAGTGAGTTCCTTTTCTGTTAAATAAACTATTTGGTTATTGTCTAGTAATTTCTTGATGAATTCATTGCAATTCCCCTGCCGTTGTAAGGTGGGATCTATATGAAGTTGAGAATGAGATTGACAATTTTCAGTATTGTCTGTGGAAAGTAGAATATACTGATCTGTGTTATGAATTGATGTGACGTTTTCTCTGACAGATTTTTTTACGGCATGATAAGGATTTCATTTCAAGAAACGTTTATTTTTTGGAAAAGATGCTAAAAAGGTTTCATGAATGTTCAGAAGAATTGGTGAAATTTGTAATGATATCAGATCTTACTTCTAGGGAATTCATAGAAAAATCATCAGTAATAGTAGAAGTAATCTTGTTAACACCGACCAAGAGGTTTATTATGGAGATGATATCTACTATGAGTTCTATACTGAATTTCAAGCCCATAGTCATAAAATCTGAAATTTTCTCGACAATATCAAAGCCTGACAAATTTTTGATTCAACTTGGTTGAAAAAATGATTCGGATCGTGGAAATTTCTCGAATAACGAATTGGTCATCACAAACAATTCAATAGTATCAAATTTTCCACAAAATCGAATATAATAACATGAATGAATCTTATATTTCCCAATCTCTTTCACAATCCAAATCATCTGTTCCACCAGTTTTAATCAATATTATCCCAGGAATTAATATTTTTGAGGATATTCCAGATTTTCTGGCTTTTGGTCCAAAATTAAGTGCATCTTTTGGCCGATGTTGACAAGATTATATTCACTATCACTGATGAATTTTCCGTAGTAGCAAGATCTACCAAGATAAATACAAATTTCTGTAATCCCCAATCCACATGAACCCCAAGATATTCGAATAAGTTGACCCGTTCCACATTTTCAGGACCTGAAGATGAATGAAAAGTTCCTACAAAAACTCTCTCTCTTGAGAGTCATTCATGAACGTTCGATTCGTTCACGAAAGGAGAAATGTCTCTATGAAAGCATTTTACTCTGCCTGTATGGTGAAACGGGTGCCTAATTGCATATGTCTTTTTTTGTTCCATTTGAATATCAAGCATATGAAACTTGATTTGAAAAAGAGAAATAGTTCCATTTTTCATTGCAGAAAGATTCTCGTATTTTTCATTTCGTCAGTTCATTACTTCCTATTTGACTTCATATAATTTTTCGTTTTTATTTGTTCATTTCGAACTTCTCCGCATTTTTAACATATGTAATTGAATACGTCCCTGATTTGTTTCTTTTTCAACAATCAGAGCTCTTTCAGAATCGTTTTTCCATCCAACAATTTGATTTCCTGGTTTTCAATCAAACGAAGCCACCTTACAACTCACCCAAACAAATGAGCGGTTTAACCGGAAACTTCTACGATCTAATAGGATGGATATCGCTAGTTTGTTATCAGCGGATGAGTTCCTTCGGTAACGTGTTATTGGACTGAATTTACACGTTTCCAGATTATTTCGTATTGATGCACATTAAAATCGTAGGGTGATGTACTATACCGGACTAGAACGGTAGAGCCGTATAACATTATTTGATTTTTACTGTTGCTCATTTGGTAGATGGAGTTATCATTATTATCATAATTGAGTACAATACGATTTCTCATTGAGTCACTCAACGATGAGGATCCGTCTCTATTTTATTTATACAGATATTACTCCGAATACAACTTCACAGTAAGTATTCGGACTCAAAAAAATAGCCACCCTTCGTTTGGAAGTGAATAATTCATTTTCATCATTTTGAACTCCATAAAATTGGAAATTTGAATATCACATCACCGAGAATTTGAGCACCCACAAGACAAATCCAATTATATTACTGAAAAGGTACACTTACTCAGAAAGGAGCACCAATGAGGACGCGCATGTCACCGTGAACATCACGATAATGAGTTCCATGAGCATTTCAATCATTTGAGTGGCAATGATGGAGTTATCACCATCTTCACAACGAAAAGGTGGAATGTTATAGTTTACTATGAAATCCCTTACTCTAAATCCAACAAAAAAAATCTCATTGCGAGACGAAGCATTACCTGAAATATCAGAAGTGTTGTCAATATCAGCTGAGTGAGATGAATATATCTGATGAGGAAAGTGCTTTAGGTACGCCAAATAAGAATTTGATGGGAGCAAAGGCCAATAAATTCTTGACAAGGGGACAGAGACATTCGATGAACCAAAAACAATTTAGAAAGTCAGTTGGAATAATGGAAACGATTCAGTGATGTGTGATGACTGCGATATCATTTCTGGCAGAGATTGGGCAGAAAAACAGCAGGTGCTGGCTCTGAGAAATAAACAGGACTGGACTGGATCAAAGTTCGAAATCGAATGGTCTATCTCATAAGTCTCAAGAAAAAAAGTGATAAGAACCTATCATCCAAATCACTTCATGAATGATTCACTGAAGACCAAATAATCTCCATTGGAATGAAATAGCATATCCCGAGTGGAAAAGTAAGCAGAGATGAAATTGAACCTAGGACAGTTATTATTCCCTTTGTATTTGTTACTCCTCTAACGAAATGAAGTTTACAGAGTTTGAATGAAACGAGAAGGGACAGGAGTATTCATGACAGAAAACCTAATCGAATCACTCACAAACTACAACTATCAGAAAGAAAGGAATTTAAAAATCTGAACGATTGGTCGGATGTACTGCTTGATGTGAATATGTTTCTTATCCAATTTTTATCTTTGTTTGTTGCTTGTAGTTTTTGAATAAATCACATTAGAGAAACATTCCTTGAAGATTGAAAGAAGAACATGAAGAATGTGTATCCAAAAGATACTGAGGTGTCGATTTCATGTCGTCCATTCCCAATTCTTCATGTTGAGCGACATTACTCCATACGACTTTGCTCAAATTAGAGCAGACCTCGAATTCGACAGGTCACGCCGCGCAACAGTTATTCCTAATTTGAAGTAAATCCCGCGAGCGCCTTCTCAGTATTCAAATTTAACGTGATTGACAGCTGAAAATCATTATATATGTAGTGATTTCAATTGTAAAAAAATATTATCTGAAATTGGATTAATTTTTTACGTATAACCAAATTATAATGATAAAATTCGCAAAGAATGGATAGGACGGTGCAGAATTGGCAAGAAAATTCAATCAGAACGTACATCTAGCATTTGATAATACTGGTAACAAAGTAATTATCCATTATTGAAGTGATTATTTCATGTGAAATAAATGACTGGAATTCAAACATAAAAACAATACGTGAACTTGTTTTTCCGCATCTTGTGTGATGCCATTATATATCGAATGTTTGGAATTAACAATAGCTTCACTTTCAATATTTTGACAAATCCCATTTCTGGCGTAATGCAATAAATCACCACAACTCATCGAAGATACCATATTTGTTTGCACAGCAAATAACAATTTTGAATATGTGCTCCCTGAGTCACTTCAGTTTTAGCAATGACCGCTATCTCAGAATAGACGCACAGTTAACTCGCCATAGAACACCGACTTCGGCAGTTTTAAATGTCAAGGTGTTATCAATCATCTTTATCCTTCTGTTTTCGTGAACAAATAATGTGAATGTTTAGCATTATTATAGGTACTTGATAGATCTAAAATATATTGACATGTGACACACTGATTACTATTAATTTTAACATGTGAATGACATACCACTATTCAGTATCCCTTATTCAAATTTACCGCCACATCATCACGCTACACATCTTGAGTAAAAAAGTTTGCCCCTCGAGAACGAAGGATTGAAGGACAAAGGATTGAGAAATCTCTCTACTGTATGGCTATGGAATACTACCGCTACGTTCCGTGACATGTTAGTCAGAGTCAACATGACGTTTACTTTTGGTACAAGCAATGACCGCGGCGCGGCGTGACCTATCAATTACGGGTTATACTCAAGTTCTATTGATGATCGCTACGCAGTGCGACCTGTCGCTCAACATAACGCATATTAAGTTTCAGAATTGTAGGGTAAGTAGGTTGTAATTGAATATACTATGGATATTGAAAAAATTTGAGGACGCTATATCGATAGTATTCGTTCGATAACGTTCGTAACAAATATAAGTGATGATATCCTACCACATGTGACGGCTACTTCCATCAATTGATTGAATACTCATGCAACACTTTCTATAGGAGTTCTTTGAAAGGAGAACTCGATATTATAATGAGTGTCGAGACGTCGCTACAAGAGGAGAGTATTATATGGGGTAGGAAATAGTAGACACGAAAGGAAATACATTGTTTCGTGAGCTTACAGGGATCTTAACATAAATATGTGAGAATGGTACAGGGGGAGTTTCAATTGCTGTCCGAAAGGAATAAAAGGTAGCAGTTATTGTTAGGCATTGCAGAGCAAAATCGACGCTTCCTTAGTACCTCCAAAGACTATTTATTAGCAGTATCTTTGATTCGGTGATATTTTTTTCACAAGATCGGATTGTACAAATGTGGAAAATACTCATATCATTGAATATTTCGATATTCCTGAAATATATGGTTTCTGTCCAAATAATATTGCATTCAATGGAGAATTGACTCAATGAATGATTTCAATGATTCCAACTACCAAAGGGTGTAGAGAAGAATATCGGACTTTGTGACTCGGAAGTAAACATGAATGCAGGTGAACAGAAGAATGTACTTTCATCATTCTACCCAAAGGATTGAAGCCTAACAAAATTGGTATATCGATTTTGTTCCGCGAGGTTTGTGTGGAGTCGAAGAGATATCGAAAAAACGATTAATGATACGGGTGTAAGTGATAGTATTTTGGATTCGTTATTCGAAAGCTGACTTTCTTTTGTTAGGTGGAAGCGTTAAATATGTTGTCTGGGATAATACCATCCCAGAGACGAATCTCAATACTGTTGCAACCTTCTCCCTTTTTTGCTGAAAATGGGTAGATCTGCGAATGGTCACAGAACGATACGTAGAATGTTGGTTATTTATAGTGGTTGACCCAAAATAATAGATGTTGCTGCTTTTTCTCGTAGGCTTTTATTTACTTCCTCAAGTTTTCATACCGGTTGATGTACAGAAAATATACGTTGTTTTTACAAATTTTTTCACTAACTACATAAATGTGTTTTTGCTAAACAAATTATGGAAATGAGGTTTGGTAAAAAACCAACATAAGAACAAGGCGACAAAATGCATTGCAATCATACGGAAAATAACTCTATACTTGCTTCCTATTATGAATAGAGAAGGAATCTGCTGTGATGAACCGTATGTGCTCGAAATGAGTAACTGGATCCATCTTTCCTATGTATCGAATGAAGTTTCGTGAGCTGTAGAAAATCCTAAATAGATTATAAAATAGTTTCGTTAAACAGGAAATCATATTATAACGTTGAAAGCGACTAAAATGATATAAACTCAATAATTATTCTAATAGCTGAAAATGGACCGTTGGGACGGTTGGTTCGAAACACCACCCTTCTTGAAAAATGGATTGAACGCGTATGTGGACGTGAAATCCTTCGTACTCCTACGACCTACGATGTGTCTTTTACATAGGCGGATTGTCCGAATATGTTATGGAAATTGTAGATGTGAAAGCATTTTACATGTTAAGAAAAAACTGCACAACTGCCTCGTTTGATTTTGAATTGGTTGTACTATTATTTATTTTCATGCAACCCCTCTTAACTGATCTGCATTTCTTATAACAGCAAGAACAGCAAAATATAAACATTGAAATAATGAACCAAATTGATAATTGTTCTAAAATTGTTTCTTCCGTTAACCGGCTGACGAACGTCAACACTCAGAAGTCGAAACTTGTGCGAGCAATGGAAGAAACGAGGCCTTACCTATTAACGTGCGATTACCCAGCACAGTAGCCCAGCGAGGATTCGAACCCCGGCATACGTTTGGCATCCAGAATACATTTTCCAACACTTCATCGATTTCAAAGAGTTCTTCACTAGCTAGATTCGAATCATTTGAATGCAAATTCTGAAATATGGATCAAAAGGTATCTTAGAATTTTTTTATGTTCCTTCTGTTTCGCAATAATCAAATAATAGATTCACAGATGAAATCAAACATTCGTTACTTTCTTTTGTACAGGTATGTATTCTATGAGGAATCAAAAGTGCGTGAAAGCCTTGCAGTTTTCGAGCAAAGACATACCGGTTTTTCGAGGAAATTCAATGTAAATCTGACTTTTACAATGTATTCTGATTCGTTCTGGAACATTAAGAACAAAAATGCAGGTAATAAATGAGTTGAGTTGATCCCATATATTCTGATATAATTCAGTTATTCGCTTATCGCAAGTTCCTGGAATAATACTCGTTGCATGGTGGGTCTGCAATAGTGGTTTCTTACAAGGGCGTAGCCAGGATTTTGTTCAGAGGGGGGCAGGAAAGAAAAATCTAGTAATAAGTATGATACAAATGTTTATTAAATGATATATATATATATATATATATATATAAATATATATATATATATATATATATATATATATATATATATATACATATATATATATATATATATATATATATATATATATATATATAAAACTGTAGTTTTTTTGGGTGAACAGCAGAACGGAAGTGTACTCTTATAACACCAGTTTTTCCAATATTTCTTATAACTGGTGTTATAAGAGTACACTTCCGTTCTGCTGTTCACCCAAAAAATTTACAGTTTTGTTCTTAACTGGTCAACAAAGACTTCCCCTCTAATTATATATATATAAATTATTAATGTACTAATAATAAACGGCGAGGTTCTTTGCAAAATCGTTTCAAAACTTTACTTTCAATGACGTCCCTATTTTCTTGAACCATTTCTCTGTGTACTCTCAGCATACACAAATCATTAGAGATGTGTGGTATATTGTCGAGCTTTTCTATTTCATTTTCACTTTCACTAATAGTCGTATTTTTTTTTTCCTCTTTCTTTAATATGAAAAACAAGCACTATCTAAGTTAGATTTGCCAATGTCACAATATTTACACAATAAACATCTATTGTCTTTGTACAAATAATAGAGATGCGTTAGACTTTCGAGACCTACGAAGAAACGTAAGTTCATAGATAAATGTACTCTGCTGAACACAGAACAGGAACCAGAGAGAAGAGAACGCAGGAACTGCTGAATCAACTACCCTTGTGGCCGTGTACCTACCCGTCGTCAAGCCTAGGCAGTATTGGGTTCACCAACATCTACAGCCCGGTCTAGAGATGGGTGGCTACCACTTATGCAAGGTTGATTTCTGTCACTGACAGTGTTAAAAATTGTTATCAAAGAGTTCATTTCTTTATGGTTATTATTTATTCTTTGGGTTGGAAACTCTACAACCAAGCGCTTATGCCCAGCCAGGGGGGGGCAGCTGCCCCCCCTGCCCCTGCCTGGCTACGCCCATGGTTTCTTATAGTGTGATTTCGGGATGCACGAGAAGTGAACTAAGTTTGTAAATATTCTTGACTATGTGTGATGAGTACTGACAAAATATAGAGTAACTGACCGTCCTTGTAGAAAACGCTTAGTTTCAAAAAATTCAAAAATACCTGTACTTCCTCTATAGTTGGCATTAAGGAAAAATGTAAATAATTACTTGCCGATATAATTTACAATCTTAAAAAAGTTTTTTTGGAGTTAGTATAACAGGTCTTTGCTCTCCAGTTTTTGCTACAAGTATCTCATTCATAAGCAACTGAGTTTCTAGTTGAAATTGGACATATAGAATAAAACAAAATAATTAATATTTGATCTTACTTCTTTGAGAGAAATTTCACCATCTTCTCTGCTGAGGAAATCTTCGATTTTATCTGAATTTTTCGTTGAACTGATTGATTTTTATATTATGATATTCTGCGTCGTCATCATCTAAAATTCAAAATGAAAAATTTATATGCAGTTACAATGTTGAATAAACATCATTGTGATTGAGTCATTTGATCATTTCCAATATTTTGTCCTATCAATTGAATTTGACGTTCATTCATGATTTCATCAATGATTTGTTTTGAAATTCTTATGAAATTAAAACTTAAATCATGTATTTTCGGTATTTTGATTCGACTTCGACATAAAGATACAGTTCTTGGGAGATATTCTTGCAAAACCTTCAATTCATCGTTATGTTTCAATATAGGAACAAAATTTATTGACTCGTACAGGTCGTTATATAAGTGACTGCTTCCCAAATTCTCAAAATATATACCCGATTACTGCTTGATCTCAATGATAGAATGATTTCCGTGATTCTGATAGTTGTTGGTGATTCGCCACAATACTGGTTTGAAACTATTTTCATGTACTACAATTATTTTCTTTCCGCATTCCATAGTACAATTTACATTCTAGTCAACAGAAACAATTCGATACGGTCCAGTATGACTTGGAAATTACTTTTCACTACGGCTCGATATCGATGTTTCATCAGTAAGCAAAACCATATCATTTACTTGTTTTGTAACGTTTTTCGATTCTCTATCAAATACAGTTTTAGTTTTTCCCTTAACCCTCCGTTAGTCGCGCATGGGACTGGCAGTCCCATGATTTACAATTTTCTCAATTATATTAAAACTATTATAGCTACAGCGTCGTAACTTTATGACATCTCACAGTAAACTTCTAGAAGCCGTTGCCTGAGTTTCATGTGAAGGGATAATTTTATTTCTTAGAAAATTTGCAAAGAGTGCGTCAGGTACCTGCTTTTGGGCTTATAGTCCCCCCCCACTTCCTCCGCTCCTTTTTTATCCGTACATTTGACCAGCTTCCCCTTCCCTTTTTTTTGGCTTTGTTTTTTTTTGGTTTTTTTTTTTTTTTCTTTTTTTCCTTTTCCTTTTTTTTTAAAACAAAGTGCAAATTTTGGACCCAAAGCGTTTTAATTTTTATACCCCCCCTGCGTGGGAGAATTTAATCTTTTTCTTTCCACCTGGGACGGGCCCGGGGGGGGGCCAAGGAAAAAGTTTTGAACCTTTTTTTAAAAAAAAAAAAAAAGAACCCCAAAAAACCCAAAAATCAAAAAGGTGGTTCCCTTTATTTTTTTAAAAAAAAACCCAAAAAATTAAAAAAATTTTAAAAAAAAAAAAAGAAGAAAAAAAAACTGGGGGAATAAAAAAAAAAAAAAACAAAAAAAACCTTTTTTCCCTTTTTTCCCCCCTTTTTTTTTTTTTTTTTCATTTTTTTTGTGGTGTGTAAAAAAACCCCCCCCAAAAAAAAAGAGAAAAAAAAAAAAAAAAAAAAAAAAAAAAAAAAAAAAAATAAAAAAAAAAAAAAATCCCTCAAAAAAAAAAGCCCCCCCCCCCCTTAAGGGCGTTCCTTAGCTGTTCAATATTATAGAGTTGCATTAACCTACAAATATTTCAGAATTCGATGGGCGGGTCTTATTGAAATCGAATGAAACAATCACAGACACACTGAACAAAGGACGCCTCCGTCTAATTCCTTGGTTACATTCAATATGTGAAGGAACAGGCGAGTGTTTATTAGTGAGTCAGCTCGATAAACGCCAGGTACTCGTTACCATATCTAAATATCAAGGCTGGAGGGCAATTATTTTACTTTCGGGAATCAAAATTTATTGAATTATTCTTAATTTCATAAATATGTTTTCTTACGATATCATCAGGGTGATATCCTGACTATTAGTACCAACCTATTGATTCGCTTGCCAACATTTCCTCCTGTGGTATTGTTTATATAAATTAAAGTCATCTGTCGCGTCGTGAAAGACTCAAAAACAGCCCCACTGAATTCCATACAGTTTCCACCAATATATATGAGGAAGATTTAGGTATATTATTATAATTTTTCGTTTGCGTTCAAGTGGATCCGAGAATGGTTTAGATTTACAATACGGGCCAACTCAAATTCTTCTTGAAATTCTTCTTGTTTAAGATTAGTTGTTGAAAGTTGGGTTCGATTAGGATAGATTAGATTATAACTATTTCCATGGCAAACAACAGTTGCCGAGTGATATGAGCTAGTTCCGTCAGCAGAACTCGAAAATGACCAAAATAATCACTGAAGTTTTTCTATCCCAAAGAGTTGCCATAATCTTTTCAACACAAATGGAATATTGAAACTGAAAGATGAGACGGCTAGTTTCAAAACGGTCGAAGACTTTCTGATTTTTTGTAAAGTTTTGAGGTACGCAACGTGATTTTTCCAAAAAACTATATTTCAAATTTGATTGGAATTTTCATTAACAACCTGAAAAAGTAGATTTTTCACGATTATTTCGTAAATCGAAAAAAAAATTATTATGGGTAGTTTCAAAAACGTATACGATCAAACATGTTTCATTTTCATTGTGTTTGGGAAAGCCGTATGTGGTTTTCATTTTCGTTTATTAGAACTGTCGAAAGAAGCAGGGATCGACCGTATATCGCAGTTGAATTCATTGACTCGACCCGTCGAGATATATTCGTTTCCTGAACATTTTATGCTCGTTGGTAGGTAGCAATCATGTATTATTTTCTAATTACTATTTCGCCCGTGTCGGCTATTTGTTCGGTTTTTCGCACAAGTTGGTGTGTTAATCGAAATATATTATTACTTTATTTGGGACTATTGGTGTGGTTTGTTCATCGGGGAGAAAGTTGGAAGAACCATCGCCGATCAAGAAAAAGGGCCTTTTTCGGCATAGAAATCGAGCAGCTGTTGAACCACCTATGTTCATCGTAAGTCAGATCACTGGTGAGTCATTTCTGCAACCGCCACAAAAATAGTTCCACAAGCGTTTCGGGAACTCAAGGAAAAATATTCATTTTATGTTGATTACGTTCATTTTCCAACTACATCAGGCTATCGTAATCCAACACAGTGGCAGCTATGAGATATAAGAAAAATCCAAGTCACAATGAAACATAAAAAGCTTATGACAGAGACTGGCGGCTATCAATGTGGCGTATCTATATGGCCATCGTGATCAGTCAAATAAGAGCCGATTTATACATCTCTATAAGTATTTAAGTTCTAGTCTTAAAATGACAGTTATTTCCTCGCTCTGTTTCAAGGAATTAGGTGGTTATATGTCATAAGCTTCCTGAGTTACATTTTTAAGATTGAAAGGAAGACTAAAAGAGAAGTAATTCTTCAAATGTTCCTACAAAGACCTCTAAAATTACTTTGTTTCCGAGTGAAATAAGAATAATACTAAAATAGAGGTGTATAAATTGGCCCTAAACTGAATGTTTCGAGGATAAAGGATCAGATTAGTAAAAAAAATTGATCATCTGAAATTCTCGACCGCGTCAGATTGAGGTAGAGTGAGTTAGTTTCATCCTGAAACGTCTATATTCCACTAATCTGACAATTCGAGAGTGACTTGAAGAAGTAGGAGGGCTACAAAATTATTAACAAAAACTTCATCTCGACATTCTCGAGCGTGGCTGATTTTATTGTTATTTTGAAGGGAAAAATTCAAGAATTGCAAAAAATATATAATCTGACGATTTCCACAAGCCGAAATAAAAAAAATTCATCGATAAAGCGAGGGGTGTCTCACTTCGGAAATCCGGTGTACAAAATGACCTGAAATCCTTGAAATCCATGTTGAAATCTTGAAATCCCAATGAAATCTTGAAATCCATATGAATTCTCAATGAAATCTTGAAATCCCAATGAAATCTTGGAATCCATATGAATTCCCAATGGAATCTTGAAATCCGTTTGAAATCCAGAAATCTCAAAGGAAATCTTGAAATCTCGTACGAAATCCAGATATCCGTTAGAAATTTCTGAAATCCAATTGAAATCCCTCAAATGAAAATTTGGTGTACAAATTTTAAAGAAGTGAAATACCCCTCGCGATAAAGTTTAATGTGTGCAGCTACGTGATGCCTATATTCCCCTCTCCACGTTTCTATTCCTCTCTCACTCTTTCTCTATCTATTGCTCTCTCACTCCGTCCCCACTCTGGTTTCTGTTGCCATGACAGTTGATCACACAGACTCGTTGGTGGCATGATATTGTTTAAAACGAATATTAAACGTTTTAAAATTTTAAAAATTTAATTTCTCATAATTACTCTCTTATAAATACAAGTATTCTACTGAAAAAGCATACACTTTTTTATTCGCATGCTTTTTCCTGAGATTTTCAATTAAGTTCAATGATTTAAATTTAAAAAAAAAATCAAATTGGCATAATAGGCGAATCCCTCCAGATAATTGTCAGATTATGAGACTGCAACCGCTAGGCATCCAGATGAAACATATATATCTTAATCTGACGCGCTTGTGTTTTTCAAAGTGACGAAATTTTTTATTCACATTCTAATAACGGCCGCGAGTCTGCGTCACATCCAAACCGTCAGATTATTATATAAGAGCTTTTTTTCAGGTTCACTTAACATCCCCACTGAAATTGTGACGCGCTCGAGTTTTTTTCAACCCTTACGTACGACCACCTCCCATCATGGAAACAATCGGATTAACATACGTACATTTTCAACAATATGTTGGACATAGATGATATATGCGCTCGAGTATGTCCATGCAACAGTTTTTTTATATTTTTGAAAGTCTATAGCCGCTTCCCCACCGATGAAAATGTAACATTTTTTCTTTTTATCATCTAAGTTTTATCGTGGGCTCTCCTACTATTATTGCATTTTACTTTGTTTGTCAAACTGTTTCAACCCATATTTTTGGCAAAGCACCTACATCCGTTTGTAAGAACAAATTGCATTTCGCGATAACCGCTGCATTATAAAGAGTCGACTTGTAAATTAAGTCTCCGCCACTGTTACTGCTGAGCCAACTGAATTGCATCCCGAAGTATACGATTCGCACTGATATGATGGCGCCACGTTCCGGCAATGTTATTATGCACTTTTCATTTTGCATTTTCAAGTATTTGTATTGTGTCATTTTCTTACACACTTCATATGCGTTGGTGTATTTAGATGTATTTTTACGGAACGTGGGCTTACTCGAAAATAATTCTCTATTTCAATTAGTTTTGAGCAAACTTGTTGAAAACGAAAAATAACGATAACTTTCCTCGCTAGAGAATAATATTTCGAATCGATTGGTACATGTTTCAGTGAAATCGAACCAGAGATGATCTCGAAATTCGCAAAAGCGTTTTGCCGAATGTGGTGAGCACCCTTAAGAGATATTGAATTATTCCGAACTCGTTTTCTGATAACTTGAAGCTTCGATTGCTCTGTTTTCGCATTTTAAAGACCTAATCAACAAAAGAATTGTTTCGTCTAACGGAGTTATTTCCGTCACTATAATTGCTATGGAATTTGTTCTTTGTGACTTGATAATGTTAGGTACTATTATCGCGATATTCGAAAGAATCTGCAATTTTATGTGATTTCGGTATCATTTATCATACCTATTCTTGAAGGTGCATCTGCATTATCATTTTATTTTCCAACTTTTGAAATCGGTTCAAGTACATAGGTTAGGTTAGGTCAGAAGTGAGTGGGTCTGTTCGGCCCACCACTGCAACCAACAAGGGTTTATTGTGGCTCACACCTATTCAAACTCGACCAAATAAACCCAGCTTCTTAACGAAGCCGATTAGTTTGTATGGTGAGTGATCTTTCAGGTCAGATAGTAAGAGTGAAGCCTTGCCAAAAGTCTTGAAAACCTGATTCGGTCCGCAGCGGGGCAGGCACAAATTATGTGCTATGCTGTTTCATCATTTTCCAGACAGAGACGACACAGGCTGTCTTCTGACAGTCCGATTCTCTGCATATGATGATTCAAATGACAGTGACCTGTTAGAAGGCCAGTTAGACATCGTAGTTCGTCCCTACTGTAGTCCAACAACTGTTTGGTTTCCGACTTCGAAGGGTGAATAAACGCCTTGGAATGAGCCAATCCTGGAAGATTTTGCCAGAAGTCCATAAATTTTCTTGCCATCCAGGTATTCAATGTTTGTTTGGCGAAGCCTAAGGCGATGCCAATGACAGGTTCTGGTCCGATGAAGCTGCTTGCAGCACCCTCTTTTGCAAGGGAGTCAGCAGCCTCATTGCCTTCCAGGTCAGCATGGCCCGGAATCCAGACCGGAGACAATTTGTTAAATCTTCCTATTGAGGAGAGTCGTTTTTGGCAATTTGTTACCAGTTTGGACGTTGATCGGTAAGTGCCAATGGCTTTCAGCGCCGCTTGACTGTCCGAGAATATTTTTATTGACTTGTGTGTGAGGTTGGATTCTGCCAATTTCTCCGCACACAGTTCAATAGCATGAATTTCCGCTTGAAATACGGTCGCATAGGTCCCTAGGCAGGTTGATATCTCTGTCCTGGGTTTGCGACTGAAAACACCTGCACCGGAACCAGAAGGTGTTTTTGATCCATCTGTGAACCAACAACTATCTGCTCTCAGTATTTCCTTCTCCCGGAGGATCCAGTCCTCTCTACTCGGGAAAAGAACTGTATAGGGCAGTTCATAGTTCACAGTTGGAGTCATAATGTCAGAGGTCATTTCCAGAATGCTGTGACTTCTAGTGTCAGCCAGCAGTCTAGTATACTCTGCATTAGATTGTTTTGTGCAATTAGCGATGTGCACAAGTCTATATAATAATAATAATAATAATAATAATAATAACAATTTATTCACAATAAATCTCAATATTACAATTTTAAAATAAATAAAATGTGAATAAATATTTAAACCTTACGAAGTTATTGAACTTGTTGTAAGGATTAGATATTTTCTGAATAATTATTATGGATTAAAAATAAATGATTTAATAACATAATAACATTTGAACAATAAATGAAAATAACAGTATAATCAGCACACTGGCAGTCACATGGAAATTTTCAATTCTATAAGATTCTGGAAAAATAATCTGGGAGTTTCAAGAATCCATTTTTTCACCAGTTTTTTATAAGAATATTTCGACTTTGTTACTTCAATCGAATTTGGTAATTTATCGTAAATAAAGGATGCTAAATATAAAAAGTTTTTTTGTGATTTGGCTTTGGAAATTTTATTTTTAGCAGTTATTTTGTTTTTATTTCGTGTATTATATAAATGTTTATTATACTTACAGCAGTTTTTATGAGAAAATATGTAAGTTATTATATTGAGACAAAATAATTGTCTGATATCCATTTTTTCACTTTCACAAAATAATTTATTGGAGGAATATCGAATATTCTTACCATACATGATTTTTAAGAACCATTTTTGTAAATTTTCCAAATTTTTCAGATAATTCTGATTAACTCCCCCCCATGACAGTATACCATAATTTATTTGAGATTGAAATAAAGAAAAATAAATCATATCCATGTGTTTTTTACTAAGAATATTATGAAGAAATTTGAATTTTGGCAATAGAGGGCGTAATTTTTTTATTAGATAATCAATTTGGAAATTCCATTTCAAATGCCTGTCTATCATGATGCCTAAATATTTGATATGGTCGACTTCTTTTATATATGAGTCATTTATTTTAATAGGTCCAAGATAAGGTAGATGATTTCTATAAGAAGTAAAGGGGAGATAATGTGATTTCTCGAAATTGAGAGTCAATAAGTTATTGTCGAACCAATTTTTCATATTTTCAAAGTCATTTTGTAGGAGTATTTTAAGAGATTGCCATGTATTTGATTTATAGATTATAACAGTATCATCTGCAAAACTGTGTATGGAACCTCTTGTTTTCACATAAAAAATGTCATTCAGGAATATGTTGAATAACACAGGACCTAGAACTGTTCCTTGTGGAACTCCATAATTCAAATTTTTTTCTGAACTAATATAGTCACCTATCTTGACACATAGTTTTCGATTTTCCAGATAACTTTTCATCAATTTATAACTTAATCCACGAAATCCAATTTTTTCTAATTTTTGTAGTAATAATTCATGACTCACCGAATCGAAAGCTTTAGCTAAATCTAGAAATAAACAAACAATTGGGGATTTTTCTTCCATGGCTTCATAAATTTGAGTTGTGAGATGGCATAATGCATGCTCAGTTGAGACGTTGCTGCGAAATCCAAACTGGTTTTTAGAAAGAATACTATTTTTTTCAAGATATTCATCAATTCTGATTTTCAATATTTTTTCAAAAACTTTCGCTAATGTTGAAATCAATGATATTGGACGATAATTTTGTAATTCATTAATATCTCCTGCTTTGTACAATGGTTTTATCAATCCTGTTTTGAATGCATCGGGGTATTGACCAGTATTTATAATTGTATTGAATAAGTGCATAAGTGGTTTTGCTACTAAAATATTAATGGTTTTCAATATCTCTGATGTTATACCATCAATACCGGGTGATTTATTAGTTTTTAAACTGGATATAATATTCATAACTTCTGTTTCAGTAATTTCATTTATGAAAAAAGAATCGATGTAACTTGGAATTTTATTCATTTCCGGGGTTTTATTTATCAATCGAGATTTAATTTTGTTAGCTAAATTATCACCTACATTTGCGTAGTAATCACTGAATGCGTTTGCAATTTGATGTCCATCATCAACATCAACTTGATTGATTTTGATGAAATTGGGGGATTTATTGTGATGTTCTTCATTACAAATATTTTTTATTGATTTCCATAAATTTCGAGGTGTATCACAATTTTTTTCAATATGTAATTTATAAAAGTGAATTTTTTGTTTCTTTATAATAGATGTGAATTTGTTTTTATAATTTTTATATTCTTCAAGGAAAGCAAGATTGTATGGTTCTTTTTTTGTTTTCTTGTAAAGATCATTTTTCTTTTTTGCAGATTTGATTAGTCCAGGTGTTATCCAATCTTTTCTTTTGCGTTCATAACTCTTGACTCTCAGAATATTCGAGCTTTTTTCAACATTATATTTGATTTTGTTTATTATGTCAACTGCCATTTTGTGAGAATCTTGGATTTTATAAAAATAATCAGAATTTTCAAATGAAAAACTATTAAATAATTTTTTATGATCTAAAAATGTTTTATGTTTCACTTCATTGCCTTTTTTTCTATTTTCCTTCAAGTTAATATTTAAAATTATTGGTAAATGATCTGTGATTCTGTATTCAAATATAATTGGTTTAAAATTATCAATATTTTCTGTGCTTCTTAAAAAAATATGATCTGAGCATGATTTCTGGTTGTTGAGTATTCGGGTTGGTTTATTTATAAGCGATATGAAACCTTTTTCACTCATGTTATTACAATATTCATGAATTAGTGAATCATTAGAGAGAATATTTAGATTTATATCGCCTATAATGATAACATTTTTTTCTGTGAAAGTAGAGAGAAACTCTTCAAGATTGGAATTGAAAATTTTGGGACATGTAGATGGAGATCTATATAATGCAATGATATTAAATACTGTGGACATAGTCATAAATATTTTTAGATGTATAACTTTCAGTTCTCCAATACTTAAAATGTTGTGAGAAAACTTAAATTTTTTATTCACATATAAAACAACACCGTCATTCTGATTGATATTTCCTTCATTATAAATTATTTCATATTCTTTGATTTTGAAGAGATTCAAATTGGGGATTTTCCAAGTTTCTGAAAAAATTATCAAATCAAAAGATTCATCAAATTGATCAACAAATAACATAAATTCATCAAAATTTTTGGAAATACTCCTTATATTATTGTGCAAAATGGTGAATTTATTTGGATCATTGAAACATACATACCTATATTCATCCATATCAGTAACTACCTGGGTACTAATTATACCTGTATCTAAATCTTCAATGATGAAGAAAACGAGTATCTTCCACTGAAATACCCACAAGACAACAATTTTCACAAGAGAATTGAAAATTTCATGATAACGTCTCAAGATATTAGAGAAGCTGGACAATCTAAATCATCAAAAATTTCAGAAAAAGCCGAATACAAATGTGGCAAATGCCATTTAGCAATTAAGGCCAACCAAACTACAATTCAATGCCAGAAGTTGTGTAAAAAATGGTTCCATTTGAAATGTACCAAGTTGGAGAGTAAAGATCTGGATTTTTTCATTAAAGAAATGAAAAAAACCAATGGAAAAAGATGGAGTTGTGAAAATTGTGATTTCAGCACAAATGAAGGTCTTCCAGAACATTCAGATTGGAAACAGTTAGTTGATGCTGTTTCTGAAATTAAACAATCGATGGAATTCATTTCCAATAAATATGAAGAGATAGGAACAAGAAACGATGAAATTCTGCAACAACTGAAAGATATGAGAAAAGAAAGAGCAGAGCTGAAAGCAGAAACTGAAGAACAGAAAAAGGAAATAGCAAATCTGAAGAAAGAAATAATTTCAATAAAAAAACATATCAACAATAATGAACAAGAAAAACTGAAGAACAATATAGAAATAAAAGGAGTGGAAATTCAAAAAGAAACCAAAGATGCAGTCCATCTAGCCTTTCTCTCCAGAAAAATGTGGAGAGGAGGTAGATCTAGATAGCCAAACAGGCCTGTCTCTGTAAGCCAGAGAGCTTTGCCTAAGCCGTTTTCTGAGAAGCCTTCGGCCACCAGGCAATTGCCCCATAGGTAATCATTGGTCTGACAATAGTCACATAAATCCAATGAATTTGTTTGGGACCTAAACCCCAAGATTTACCACAAATCCTTCGACAAGTCCATAGGGACAGTTTATCTTCGTGTAAAACTTTTTCCAAGTGGGCGTTCCAGGTGAGTTTTTCATCAAGGACAATCAAGGATATTTCACCTCCGTTCCAAATGGAATGACCTCACCATTGAGAGAAAGTGGCGTTGAATCATCCAATTTTCCCCTCTTGGTGAAGGGGATTATCACACTTTTGCTGGGGTATACAGACATCTGCTTCCTCTGGCACCAACCGTGAACAACATCCATCATGCTTTGAAGGATATTACAAGCTACCCTTCCCGACGTGGACCTTGCCAAAATGACAAGGTCATCTGCATAAGCTTGCAGATCTACTTGTCTTCTTTCGAGGGCATTAAGCAGACTGTTCACCAAGAGTGACCACAGAAGAGGAGATAGTACCCCACCTTGAGGGCAGCCCCTGGTGACCCTGAACTTAATGGCCTCGTCTTGGAGAGTCGTAGTTGCAATTCTGTTTACCAGCATGGCATAGATCCAACCCGTTATGTTTGTTACTATGCTCCTTTCAGTCGGGGCTGATCCTATAGATTTAGGTAGTGCATTGTCAAATGCCCCTTCAATACCGAGAAATGCGGCAACCGCAATCTCCTTGTTATCAAGGATTGGGAAATTTTCTCTATGAGGTTATTTAGTGCTGAATCTGTCGATTTGCCAGTTTGATAAGCATACTGGTGGTTATTCAGGGGGGCTGAAGATAAAGCCACCTTCCTGATATGTTCGTCCAGTATCCTCTCAAGTCCTTTCAACAGGAAGGATGTAAGGCTGATTGGTCGTACCGATTTAGGGTGTGGGTCTTTCCGACCCACTTTAGGTATGTATACCACCCTTGCTGCCAACCAACTGGGTGGTATATAGTTCCACGCCAGACTTGCTCTATACAATTTTATGAGAATGGGTAGAATTATTTCCAGTCCGTTTTGAAGCAGAGCTGGAAATATGCCGTCCTCTCCAGGAGATTTGAAGGGCTGAAACGACTTAATAGCCCATTCAACTGCCGGTGCTGTGATAACCTTCTTGACGACCTCCCAGTCGTTCTTTTTAGGGCGTTTAGCGCCCTCAAAAGGGGGAGGTCCGTTGTTATCAAGAGTCAGACTTCCAGGAAAGTGGTTTTCTATTAAAAGCTCTAACGTTTCTTTTCTAGAGGTCGTGAAAGTTCCATCGGGTCGTTTCAGCGACCCAATTTCAGCAGTCGGCTAATTTCAGCTTAAAGCGCGTTGACCTAGGACTTGGATTTTTGATATTTTTTGAATGTACTAATGATCCAAAAAAATGTGTTCTTAATAAATATGGATGAAACACCCACACTATAACCAACAATTCCTTTTCGGTTGTACTACAGTATCTTTCTGCTTGGTTCTAGGTTGTGGAAGCATAACAGATCGGTTTATTGAATTGAACTGACCGAAACTTGATGAAAATCCATATTAACAAAAATATATTATAGTTTCCTGTATGATTTTCACTCACAATGGGTTTACAAAACCGCGACACGTGTTTCGCTATTACAATAGCTTCTTCAAGCAAGATAAATAAATCACTATTCTATAATACGCTATTTATATACAAGTAGGTCCAACGTCTCTTACAATAAACGTCCGACTTAGGTCCGATATCCGACCCATAATTTGTCGAAATACTAATTAGTTACATACGAAGATTATTCCTAGAAATAGAATTATTGGCCGGGAACATATTCAACAATGGGGAGTTATTTAATTCAACCTGATCATTCAATAAATATTCTGAATTTTTCCCTCTATTGATTTCCAAGCTTTCTAGAAGGTTAAGTTTCCAACCTTTCTGCTCAAAATGTCTTATTTTGAACTCGTGGTTGAACTCATGACCTTCCAGAATGAGGTGACTTGCATAAGTAGAATTTGTTTTTCCATTCAAAAAACTAGCTCTGTGTTCTCCTAGGCGAGTGTTGAAAGATCTTCCCGTTTGGCCTACGTAGTACATCGGACATGACCCACATGTTAATTCATAAACTCCTGATCTTTGTGACGATTCATTTTTGTCTTTATTATTTTTGATATATATCCCCAATTTATTATTAGTACGAAAAGCTGTATTAATATCATTATTTTTCAAGAATCTAGAAATATTTACGCTTGGTTGGCCTAAATAAGTTATGGTTCTGTAAGTATCCGGCTCGGTATTGACTACTGGATACACCAACTTGAGGGCTTGACTATGTAATTTCTTCCTCACAAGTGAGTCTATCAACTGACCCTCATATCCATTGTTAATCGCAATCTGTTTTATTATATTAAGTTCATTAACATAATTCACATCAGATAAAGGGACATTCAACAGTCTATGAATCATACTATTGAATGCGGCCACCTTATGCTGATATGGATGACACGAAGTATTATGAATAACAATGTCCGTGTGGGACGGTTTACGGTAAACCGAAAAATCATGTTTGTGATTTATTCTTGTGATAGTCAAATCCAAATAGTTAATTGCACTATTTTCTTCCATCTCCATCGTAAAAATAATGGAAGAGTGAAGACCATTCATCATCATCATTCTTCCATTATTTTTACGATGGAGATGGAAGAAAATAGTGCAATTAACTATTTGGATTTGACTATCACAAGAATAAATCACAAACATGATTTTTCGGTTTACCGTAAACCGTCCCACACGGACATTGTTATTCATAATACTTCGTGTCATCCATATCAGCATAAGGTGGCCGCATTCAATAGTATGATTCATAGACTGTTGAATGTCCCTTTATCTGATGTGAATTATGTTAATGAACTTAATATAATGAAACAGATTGCGATTAACAATGGATATGAGGGTCAGTTAATAGACTCACTTGTGAGGAAGAAATTACATAGTCAAGCCCTCAAGTTGGTGTATCCAGTAGTCAATACCGAGCCGGATACTTACAGAACCATAACTTATTTAGGCCAACCAAGCGTAAATATTTCTAGATTCTTGAAAAATAATGATATTAATACAGCTTTTCGAACTAATAATAAATTGGGGATATATATCAAAAATAATAAAGACAAAAATGAATCGTCACAAAGATCAGGAGTTTATGAATTAACATGTGGGTCATGTCCGATGTACTACGTAGGCCAAACGGGAAGATCTTTCAACACTCGCCTAGGAGAACACAGAGCTAGTTTTTTGAATGGAAAAACAAATTCTACTTATGCAAGTCACCTCATTCTGGAAGGTCATGAGTTCAACCACGAGTTCAAAATAAGGCATTTTGAGCAGAAAGGTTGGAAACTCAACCTTCTAGAAAGCTTGGAAATCAATAGAGGGAAAAATTCAGAATATTTATTGAATGATCAGGTTGAATTAAATAACTCCCCATTGTTGAATATGTTCCCGGCCAATAATTCTATTTCTAGGAATAATCTTCGTATGTAACTAATTAGTATTTGGACAAATTATGGGTCGGATATCGGACCTAAGTCGGACCTTTATTGTAAGAGACGTTCGACCTACTTGTATATAAATAGCGTATTATAGAATAGTGATTTATTTATCGTGCTTGAAGAAGCTATTGTAATAGCGAAACACGTGTCGCGGTTTTGTAAACCCATTGTGAGTGAAAATCATACAGGAAACTGTAATATATTTTTGTTAGATTGGTTTATCTTTTCATATTTCTCCTTGTGAAAAAAATCCGTCAATGGCAAACTCAGAAACGCCGAACGTTACAATAAATCGCTTAGAAGAATCAGGATATCGAATTATCAAAAGATTTAATGATTGAAGTTTGAGTTCATCAGAAGCTACATTGGTCTGTCCAAATAAAATTTTCAATTTTCTCCAATAAATTGGTCGATGGCTAGAAAATGTTTGAAAATTTTTCAATTAATCCCTTATAATACAAGCTTAGGCCTGTAAATGACTTGACTTTTGTGGTATTCTTCGGAAGAGAAAAATTCTCAACCACTTTTATTTTAGACTCGTCTTGTTGAATTCTTCGATCGAAAATTTTGTGCCCTTGATAGCGTACTTCTCTTCTCAAAAATTCACATTCTAGTTGCTTTAATTTCAGGTTATAATGTCGTATTCTGCCAAAAATTCCTGTCAATTCCCCGATATATTCTTTGAGAGTGCTACTATGAACACAAATATCATCAGAGTATTCGAAAGTTTCAACATTCCAGACATTACCGTATTGATTAAATTTTGGAACGTCTCTGGAGCTGATTTCAACCCAAAAAGCACTCGACGATACTCCAAATGATTGGAATCCGTACTGAAGGCTATGATATCTTGACAAATACAGATTACTAAAAAATATTTTGAGTGACCTAGTTGGTGAAGAATATCGTTAATATTTGGTAGGAGGGATGACCACCTTATTGCACTATTGAATTTTCATGAACCCTTTCCATCAACCCTTCATATAAGTTATGCGCTCTTGTTTTCTTGGGAACAACAAATAATTGTGAATTGTAGGGACTTATACTTTCTACTATTATTCCGTCTTGTTGCGATAGCTAAACTTGTTCTTTCCTTTGGCTAACTGGTAGTCTATAATGTCTACTTGGTATTTAGTGTTTCAAGGCACTTGTCAACCTTGCTTGTATACAGATTTTCTTTTCGAATTCTCTCTCTGAATTTGTTTTGCCGAATGCTCTGTTTTCTGAGTCTGTTTTTCCAATGTAGTGTCTCATGAGTTTGTTGAATTTTCGAAATCACAGAAAGATTTTCACCTTCGTACATAATAGTGGCTCGATTTGCCCGAAATTCCCTCAATTTCTAATGGGTACTGGATATCGTCTACCACCAATTGAAAACAATTTTTTTATCGTTTCCTGAATTCTCGAAAACAGCTCATGTTTTGATGGTACCTTCAGTGATGCCGACTTTATCAGTTTTGATTTGAAATTTCGACGGCAATGTTTTTAGATTTACCTACCGACGGTAGATGCGTCCACTAGATTAGTTAAATATCTCATTACTATAATTAACAATAGTTTTGATTGAGTATTGTTCACATTGATTCAGTTCTAACTGCCAGAAACTAATTGATCGTTTTTCAGGAAATACATCTTCAAGATATGTTTTCAGTTGTGGCCAAGTAGGAAAATTTCGATATTTGGTCAAAGATTTAGCTCGACCCACCAATTTTGTTTTAATTATATGAAAAGGAATTTCTCCGTATTCGAATTGGCAGAAATGATTGGTAATTCACAAATGTCTATGAAATTATGGACTTTGTCCCCCTGAGTGCCATGGCTCATAAAAATATAAGTCAATGTTGAAGAAAGAGGAACGAAAAAATCAATAGCGAAATTCTGGCCATCAATTTGGGAACAAAAATATGTATTATTACATCCAAATCAATAGCATGGTAGTGAATAGAATTTTTCTCAATCAAGAACAGCACACTGTCACTGCTCTTGATTGGTGGTATCGATGATCGATGATGCTGATTTGCTTCAGTTTGGATTGTCTTGTTGTAGTTGGTTAGTTTCAGGAACACCGACGATCTGAAACTCGATCTTGTAGGTTCTTGGATACTTGATTGGATTTGGTGCTGAGCTGTCGTTTGAAGACTCAAGACAGATGGGGAGCGATTTTGTGACCTGAAAAATACGTTGCTTAGTACAAGTCGCGAATAAAGCACTTTACAAAAAAGTTCGATTCGAAAAAATGATTCATTCTTACACAAAAAAGGTCTTATTATATTATTGTTTAATGTCAAAATTTTTCGACTTATAGTGTCATAGAAATATATATAACCGGTTTTTAGAGTGTATCTCGAAACTAAAGCTTAACCAAAAAAAAATGTAAAAATGAAAGATGATTAAATTATCTTTTTTGTCTGGAATTTTTTTTATTCATAAAGTTTTTGGAAAGAATTTCTGGACAAAGACAAAGTTCTGCGTATTTCTATTAAACTATTATTAATCTTTATCACTGGATCATGTAATACTGTTTTTCACCCTATCAACCCTCAAGAAGCACTTTTAGGTATAAAAAAAATTAAAGATAGAAGAAAAATAAAGGGATGCGTAGATAATGAGACATAAACAACGTTTGCAGCTGGTTTAAAAATAATAAGATGCCCATCAATGTAAAAAAATGCAACATCATAACTTTTTCTAGGAAAAACAATATTATTGAGTTCAATTACAACATAGATCACACTACCTTAAATCGAGTTAGTGAGATCAAGGACTTGGGAGTGGTGTATCGGAGTGATATGAGATTCAACTCGCATTATATTTCCATAGTCAATAAAGCATACAAATCACTTGGTTTCCTTATTAGGAATAGTAAAAGCTTTAAAATTGACACAGTCATTAGAATTTATAATACTATAGTGAGACCGCACTTGGAATATGCTTCCCAAATCTGGATGCCTTCAGCCCAGATCCACATAGATTATATCGAAAAAGTTCAAAAGCGATTTCTGAGATACCTTTTCCTAAAACAGAACAATACATATCCATTTATGGTCTCATATAGGAGTATGTTGAAGAATTTCAATATTAAAAGTCTGTCCGATCGAAGAAATCAACAAGCAATGCTGTTTATCTACCAAATCCTTGATAATATCAAATACAAAGACTGTGATTTAGTTAAGTATATAAGTATAATTGTTTCTAAAGTAAACTTAAGAATCCTAAGTTCTGATTTATTTAGTATAGATCCAGGCAACACAACATCTCCAATAAACAAAATGTTATTGATTTGTAATCAGATCCTCAAGCAAATCGACATTGATATATTTAATATGACAAAGAGTGAGTTAATTAGGAACATGAAGCAAATTGTATGATACTAGATTGTGTAGGTTAGGTTAGTTTAGTTTTAGTACCTTTGTTGTTTTTATTCCATTACTTGTAATTACCCTAGTTGGTGTTTGTAATGAGTACAATAAATAAATAAATAAATAAATAATTGGAGCCGCCCCAGTAAGCCGCGCACGCTATCACCGCTCCAACTTCTCGGTGATTTCCTCAGTAAGCAGACGTCACGTACAGCACTTGCAAACGTTGGAGCTCGCAGTGTTTTAGTGATATTTGCAGTTTATTGCATGTCTTCTCTATTTTTGAAACAGAAATTCAGCAAGGAGATATCATTCATGAAACGACACGATCTGATGTCCTTTATGACAGTTCAAGTGACGACGAAGATTAATCGTGTTCTGTACAATGCAAAAAATTTTTCAAGAAAAATATATTTTCAAAACTTTTTAAACCATTTTGTACAAGATTACGATGATTTTATCAGCTCTGCTTACTATCAATACTCTCAATATTTTATTATTAGAAAATTAAATCATTTTGTACCCACGATAAAAAAAAACAAATAAAAATTACATCGTCAGATTAAGAGAACCCCACAAACATTTTCGGCAGATTGGGAAAATACACTTCCAGAACATATCGAGTATTTCGAAATATCGATTTTTTTCAGGCATTTTCAAAACTTCGCTGCACGTTCGCGTCGCATTAAAATTGTCAGTTTTTTGAATGGGAAATTAGTATAACTATTATCAGAAGCACTTGGAATATACTTGGTACGCAAATTTGACGAGCTCGAGATGTCCAGGTAACTGTTTTCTTAACAATTTTGAAAACCCCTATATGCCGAACCCACCGTTAAAATGGTATATGCTTTACCATCAACTTCCCCAAGTTTCAAGACCAGTTGATGTTAACGGAAATATACATTGTTGTATTCGTAGAAACCTCCCACTAACATGAATGTGTTTGTGCTGGAATAGAAAGAGAATAAAGAGATACAATGGATACCTGGAAAATAAAATAGGGAACTGTATCCTCGCTTCCTATCATGAACACAGAACAAGGAATTTGCTGAATGAATCGTATGTTCTTGAAATGATGAACTGCATTCATATTTCCTACGTGGTATCAAATGAAGTATTTTTTGTTCTCCCACTGCACTGGGAGAATTATAATGTTATTATTTTTGTGGCAAACAAATCGATTGTTTTCATTTATAATTTCATTTATAGTCGTTATGATTTCATACATCAGAAAGTAAAACTTTACTTGACAGGATAATCATTAAGAGCTTCTTAGAGGTTGATCATGATGACATACTGCAGGAACTGAGTAGGTACGGGGTAGCAGAAAGTTTTCTGGTATTGGTCAGAAGTTGTCTAGGAAAACAAAATTCCCTATTTTTTTTGGGTTAGTTCACCTACCACAATCTGAAATATCAGTTATTGATATCAAAAACATATACAAGTGTTTCTAATCTACTCTGAAAAGTTGCTGTGCTAATTAAAAAAAGTTCCTTCTATTACTAACTCAAACATACTACGAGAGAAACATTCTTTCACAACGAGACAATGGCTTTCAAACAATACTTTTCTAGAAAACATATACCTATAAATGAAGCATGTTGATATCACATGTGACAAGTTTCTTGCTAGTTCAAGAGTACTTCCAGGGTTGAACTTTGGACCAGTCTTATTTGTTCTTTTCATTAATCACCTCCCATCTGTAGTTAATTTCACGTATGAAGACAACCTTGGAATGTACAGAAGAAGTAATATTATTGAAGATCTTATGACTTTAAAAAAGGAATAATGAAAGGAGTTGAAATTTTGTTGCACAATGACGATGAGGTAGGTAAGTACCTATTATATATCGATATGAAGAACGACGAATGAAAGTTGGGTATTTTCCTTGCCATTATGTAATACTGTAATTTTTTTTAATCGAATCATATTCATAAAGTGGTAGATTCTGTGCACCGTACATAACAAATAAGACAGATCTCTTCCAAATATCAATTACACTTTCTATCATTCCTAAGTATGACCAGAGTTAGAGATTATACGTATGATTTGAAGTGGATAATACCAATCTCTTTAGGAAAAATTTGAAAAATTGCTGAGTAAATTCCTGAGATAGAACGATACTATCAACTGACTTTCGAGACAACTTCAAAACATTATCCATAGAGAATAGATAGTATATGATAATGATGTTATTTCTTAAGAATGAAATTAGCTTAGAGGAAAACCCAGTTTGATCCCAATATTTTTTTGAACCTTCAATAATTCAGGTGAGAACCCCTATTGTACTTAGACTAGTCAGATATATCAATGTTCTCAATAATTTGGATTGATCATCACCAAAAAGTGCGTTTCGATGTGTAATTTTCGGGTTTTTATTTTATTTTATAACATAATTGATGATATTGGAACGTTATAGCCGCCATAGAACACATGTTCACTTGTTGCTTCTTCCGTTACAAGTTTTAACGAATTTCAAAGCAACATTTATTTGTGAAAAAGAAGTATTCGTTTTTTTTCCAAATGATTAACATCTGTCTAATTTCAAACGATTTGCAGGAAAACAATATGTTCACCTCGTACGAATAGCTACTTTCCTAGACTCTGTGTTGCTAAGTCTCGGCTTGCGCCTCGGTAAACAATATGCTATTTCCCCACACCTTTCAGATTGTCTTGATAAAGGAAATGAACATTTCCGAAAGCTCGATTGTATGACAAAGAGTTATCTTCAACTTTCAGATAGGTATAAATTAGATTTGGAAGGGAAATTAGAAATCAGCTCAAGTTGAACAAATTTCTCAGAACCAAAAATTGAAATATGTAAAAATTCAAAAAAATTTACGTGGCGACATCTATCATTCATCTCAATTATTATATGTTATGTGGTAGAAATTTCAGTGATCAGTATCACACTACTTTGGTTTCGGTTTGAAGGCCGTCGTTTTTTGGAATTTCTTCATGACGTTTCGCTGGCGCTAGTGGCTAGCTTCTTCAGGGGCTCATACATCTTGAGTTAGACTCCTTCCACTGGGTAATACGACTTCGTGAAGCGTTCAAGTCGTAATAAAAATGAAAATTATTTACTCTTACCTATTTATTTCTTTTTTGCTTCGTCGATGAGAATTGTTTTCCTCTGACAATAAAGTGGATTTTGACTTGACTTGATTGGACATTATTTCATACTTACAAGGAATTTTACCTTCTACATACGTTTATGGAAACTTTCTACGATGTCATTTTACAAGGAATTCACTGCTGAAATTCATTGGGGATCGAGGAACACTCAGTATTCAACAAACAGATGGTAAATGAATTTTATGACAAAACTCTAGAATTGACTTTACTATGTCACGACTACAAATGCGACGTGTTTCATTGTGCGTAGCATTAGGTGTTCTATTATCTGATCTTGCGACTAAATGCTGGCCCGTGTATATGCCTAATATTGCATAACATTCGAATACAGAACTCGGGACCGGATCACCTATGAGCGCTTTGAAGTGCAAATCTAAGGAGGCAGCAAACCTTCGCAAATTTTCTATATATCACACCTAGACATTATAAGACAGAGGACTGCGGAGTGAGCAAGATGGAATACTTCAAGTATAACCTCTAATTGAATTACTTCCTCAATATAGCAGATTAGGAGAGGATCATTCTGTCCTTCACAATATCACTTCAATGTGCATATCCTTTCTCTCTTTATTGTACTCCGCATCATGTTATATGGAAAACTGTCATGAAGGCCAGTCCATTAGTTATAATTTGGTGAGAATGAGTGGTGGTGCGTCTCAAGTGTTTGGAATTGCAGCAGGTCGTCAGGTGTAAGTGATGGGCAGGTCAGGCCACATTGTCTTGCTGCCGGGGTATAATAGCGATATAAATTTTAATATTTTTTTGGGCTGCGTTGTGATCAGAGCCAGTGCGATTGAAAGGTTTGTCAGGAAACAAAAAAATGAGGGACAACTGAATTCCGCAAATTGTTGAAATCTAACTAAATCATTTTTCAATTCAATAAGAATAGTCATTCATGGACCAAAACTTTTTAATGAGCTACCGCCCGAACTCAAAACGATCAACTCGTACGAAATGTTCAAGAAAAGGGTCAGAACTTGGTTGTTCACTATTCCGTTAGAAACACTAGAAAGCTTTATAGCTACAAACAGAGTATGTTATAGACTTACATAATATGGTCTGCAGATGTAACTATTCTCATGTGATTTCAATACTAAATTTTCCCCTGAATCTGATATAGAATCATTATTATTTTAGAATTGAGTAGACTAAAGCTTTTACAGTCTTAACAATTACCTTTTAATCGCTTAATTTTTAGTTTGAATTTTAATCTTCCAGTCTCAAACATTTTTAAATTGGTGTAATTTTACATTTTACCAAAATTAAGGGATGTTTGTATTTGAATGATGTTCATGTTTGTTGTTTTAAAAAATATTCATTATGTTTGTTATTTAGTCCTTTAGTTTTAACAAAGATTCATTATGTTTGTTATTCAGTCCTTTAGATTTACATGCTTTTATTTTTATATTTAAAAATTATTGGAGAACATTTGTATTGAGATGCCGTTCACGTTTTTTAATGTATGGACAAAGATTTCATGCCACGCGCGGATTAATTTCCTTGTGGTTTTTCTGTGTTTATTCATTTTTGTTTAACGTCTTCGGAGTTATTTTATTTCAACCTAGACTGAAAAAAGTGTGTATGATGATATGATGAATAAACTTATATTATGGAGTGTTCTGTACAATGCAAAAAATTTTTCAAGAAAAATATATTTTCAAAACTTTTTAAACCATTTTGTACAAGATTACGATGATTTTATCAGCTCTGCTTACTATCAATACTCTCAATACTTTATTATTAGAAAATTAAATCATTTTGTACCCACGATAAAAAAAAAACAAATAAAAATTACATCGTCAGATTAAGAGAACCCCACAAACATTTTCGGCAGATTGGGAAAATACACTTCCAGAACATATCGAGTATTTCGAAATATCGATTTTTTTCAGGCATTTTCAAAACTTCGCTGCACGTTCGCGTCGCATTAAAATTGTCAGTTTTTTGAATGGGAGATTAGTATAACTATTATCAGAAGCACTTGGAATATACTTGGTACGCAAATTTGACGAGCTCGAGATGTCCAGGTAACTGTTTTCATTGTGCGTAGCATTAGGTGTTCTATTATCTGATCTTGCGACTAAATGCTGGCCCGTGTATATGCCTAATATTGCATAACATTCGAATACAGAACTCGGGACCGGATCACCTATGAGCGCTTTGAAGTGCAAATCTAAGGAGGCAGCAAACCTTCGCAAATTTTCTATATATCACACCTAGACATTATAAGACAGAGGACTGCGGAGTGAGCAAGATGGAATACTTCAAGTATAACCTCTAATTGAATTACTTCCTCAATATAGCAGATTAGGAGAGGATCATTCTGTCCTTCACAATATCACTTCAATGTGCATATCCTTTCTCTCTTTATTGTACTCCGCATCATGTTATATGGAAAACTGTCATGAAGGCCAGTCCATTAGTTATAATTTGGTGAGAATGAGTGGTGGTGCGTCTCAAGTGTTTGGAATTGCAGCAGGTCGTCAGGTGTAAGTGATGGGCAGGTCAGGCCACATTGTCTTGCTGCCGGGGTATAATAGCGATATAAATTTTAATATTTTTTTGGGCTGCGTTGTGATCAGAGCCAGTGCGATTGAAAGGTTTGTCAGGAAACAAAAAAATGAGGGACAACTGAATTCCGCAAATTGTTGAAATCTAACTAAATCATTTTTCAATTCAATAAGAATAGTCATTCATGGACCAAAACTTTTTAATGAGCTACCGCCCGAACTCAAAACGATCAACTCGTACGAAATGTTCAAGAAAAGGGTCAGAACTTGGTTGTTCACTATTCCGTTAGAAACACTAGAAAGCTTTATAGCTACAAACAGAGTATGTTATAGACTTACATAATATGGTCTGCAGATGTAACTATTCTCATGTGATTTCAATACTAAATTTTCCCCTGAATCTGATATAGAATCATTATTATTTTAGAATTGAGTAGACTAAAGCTTTTACAGTCTTAACAATTACCTTTTAATCGCTTAATTTTTAGTTTGAATTTTAATCTTCCAGTCTCAAACATTTTTAAATTGGTGTAATTTTACATTTTACCAAAATTAAGGGATGTTTGTATTTGAATGATGTTCATGTTTGTTGTTTTAAAAAATATTCATTATGTTTGTTATTTAGTCCTTTAGTTTTAACAAAGATTCATTATGTTTGTTATTCAGTCCTTTAGATTTACATGCTTTTATTTTTATATTTAAAAATTATTGGAGAACATTTGTATTGAGATGCCGTTCACGTTTTTTAATGTATGGACAAAGATTTCATGCCACGCGCGGATTAATTTCCTTGTGGTTTTTCTGTGTTTATTCATTTTTGTTTAACGTCTTCGGAGTTATTTTATTTCAACCTAGACTGAAAAAAGTGTGTATGATGATATGATGAATAAACTTATATTATGGAGTTAAGGAGTGATTGGGCAGTGGGCTGAGTAGGAACTGTTGTGTTGAGAGTCTCTTTTTAATAACTAGAATAGTATATTACATATCGAGGCGTGAAGTGAATCATTTCTTTCGAGAAAAAAATATAGCTTACAGGGGATGCATGCCGAAAGAGATTTTTTTATGAGGTTTATATACTCTTTCATCCTCAATCATTTGAAATTATTCCATGAATTGAACAAGTAATGAATATTTTTGCGAGATAAATTTCAATACATTTTTTGTTTCAAGTCGGCGTTGCAAATAGACAAACTTCAGCTCCCAACAAATGTCACTTTCTGCATTTTCGGTATAGCTTATCCAATCCATTTCGGCAAAGAACTAATGACGTATATGCTCAACAATCTCTGTGAAGTATAGCAAGATGAAAAACACGTATTATATGTGTTCACTATGTTGCAATTCAATCATAGAAGGTGTTTTTCCTCTCGTCATGGTCTGCACTACCAGTGAGCAACTGGAAAAATAGCTGAGTTTGTGCCAGGATGGATTCGATGAGCTGTAAATGTATCTGCTATCGGCCTACGTAGAGGTTGAAAATATAATAATGTACATTCATGAACATTCTGGTTCCGCTTCAATGAATGAGTTCAGCATAAAAATAATATTCACAAATATCAATTGTGTGACGAGGAATGTCTTCAAATAGGCAATATGAAGCTCTCAACCGATACCGATTTTTAATTTAAGTATTTCTCCAACTTCAGTCCCGGTTATTAATAAAAAGTTGTCTCACCATTATTTTGGAAACAGCTAATAATATAATGGAAATGTCGTTTTCCGTTTTTCAATTTTGAGCAGTGTATGTAGACTATGCAACACAGTTGAACTGTACTTGGTACAGTTGTTATCAGTTCGTTTTTTTTTTACGTCTGAAATAGTTCGAGGCGAGTAGATATTCGATTTCTTGATTTGGTTTTTTTTAATTTCGTATTCTTAAAAATCGAAAATGAAATTGACCGCACAAACTTGTCAAGCTGAACGAAAAAAATGTCTCCCTCACGTTTTATTGATGCGGGAAATATTGTTTTAATAAATGAAGGTTCGTTTCTGAAAAAATGTCGACACCAAATCACGTACTTTCAATTTCCTCGTACTTACTCTCCCTCCGTTTCGAAATTATAGCCCTTCAACGTCGGAAGAACGAAAGACGCATAATTTCACCTACCTCATCAGTTTTTAGCAAATTGTAACTTCTTTTCAAAATGAATCAAATCCTGATACGATATGAAGGTTGGCGGAAGACAAAATGAACGTGGATCGTGATATAACTTCCAAATCGTGTAAGGAATTGTTTTTCCAGTTTACAATTCTAAACTGGTAATAATTTCATGAAAAGTGTGGAAAGAAGGAGGAATGATGTGTACCGGACACCTGACGAATGGAAATGGAAGTCTCTGATCGTTTTTTCAGTGCGAAAAAATGCCGGGATATCCCCTTCAAGGGTCATAACTTCGAAACGAAGGAAAAGCACTGCATTTCGATTCCAGATACGTGTTTATCAGCTCTTGGAATGATTCATTCTTTGCGAGGGAGTGAAATTTTTATATCGTAGAGAAACTTTCATTCAGATGGATAGCTGAATAAGAAATCAAAATACAATTGAGAATATAAATGCTTGTGCTGTAAATATTGATGAATCACCTCTTGAAAACACTTCAGATAGTAAAAAAAAATTCTTGTATCAATGTGTTGACCCCTCTCATTCAACTTGGATGTAAAAAAATTGTTCTCAGCAGCTGGATAGTTTCAGGTATGAATATATTTTTGTGAAAATTCAACACCAACATTTCTCGACCAATGGAATGCGTATTTATTCACGCGTTACCATGGCAACCCAGATTTTTGTCGAAAAATTATACGCATAGGGGTAACCTAGAGCTAGTGATCATTGTTTGACGTGAGCCGAGAATAATACTATGTTTGACATAACACGTCACTTTCCCACTTTCAGCGGTAGTAAACAAAATGGAATGTTCAAATTCGACACTAGAGCAATCCAGCAGACTAATGAAAATGAGATATCAAGCCACATTCCCATTTAAGAGCCACTTGACAATTCAATATCACTATTATTGTGTTAAAAAAAAGATATGTTCTCGTCGTTGCTCCGAGTACGGATCTTGTAAGCCTCTGATATTTAATTGCATTACTGGCCTTTTAGGGCTTTGGTATATTCTCGTGATACTTATTTCACACAAGACAATTTATTTTTCGAATCAGAAAAACCTGAAGTGAAAATGTTTCTTTAAATACTATACTGTTTCGAAGAAGCTCCATACACATAGTTCCGAATATCTTTAGCGAGTTTCACATGAATTTAAGATCGATCCAAAAATAATCAGAACATTTCTCGGTCGATTATAACAACTTGTATATCGTATAATATCAAATTTCAATATTTGGATGTTTTTTCCCCTAGAGCTGAACTAGAAACTCTTGAATATTCTTCGGCTGCATTTAACATTTCACTTCCTCGTAGATTTCAATTTTGTCATATAATGATGTAGTCCATTGAAAATGCAAATATGACGCTATCATTGATAAATTATTATCGTTCTTAGGTATATTCAAGGGGCAAATGGAAAGTTAATATAGGAATCCTGATATGAATTGAGACATTGTATACAATGATTGAGATATTATTATCGAACAATAATAATTGAAAAATACCAACAGATATAGAATAATCAAAGAGAAGGATTGGAATAACTCCTGATCGATTGGGGACACTGAAAATTGTTATAGATTAATATGTGATATATGTTTATATTCTATTTCATTCAGCCTACAGATAATTCACTACACAGTTTCTGAATCTCCCGTAGAATCTCCTCAGCTAAATTCACTGGAAAACTTGTGATAGAATAACCCCATGACCTTGTGTAGTTTGTCAGAGGCACGTACAATTTCCTGTTTTTTCCTATCGGATGCAAGGTAATCATGCATTCAATTTGTATTCATTCATTTAATTTTCTCACTTCAATAAGTTCTTGATATCTTTCGCAATTTTATGTGTGGAATGAAGGAAACAATGTCAAAATGTGAATATTCTTCGAACTCCCAGCAGAAATATCCAGAAAGCAATCTTTTCACTGAAAAATTTCGCAGCTGACCAAGTTGAACTATGCAAAGAATTTCCTAAACTGAAAAATACTTTATTTCTATCGAACGATTGTTGATGAAACTCGATCAATCAATTGGATGTTGATAAATTCTTTCAGTTTGTTTACAAGTAGAATTTTCAAAGCATACTCGTCTAGTCGGTTTTCACAGTTGAAGCCCGAGTAGTATATTCGTATTGTATCTGACATGTTTATGAAAACCTATTTATAAGCTTCATTTAACAAACGAAAACATATTCCGAAACTCTATTCATAAACAATGGCGGATTGAAGTAACTATAAATCATAACAAAATTCTAATTGTATAATATCCCGAAATACCATTATATCTCTACGCATTATGTTGGCTATTTTCCGAATGGTTCAAAAATGTCTCTATATATGTGTATATAAAACGATGAGTTTTTTTCCAAGTTGCAGAAACTAGAGTATGGGTTAGCGAGATGAGTCTTATCAGCAATATTAGTTAGTTGCTTTGAGTAAATCAAATCCAATAGTACATTATTATGTACTGATGCCGTGCTAGGGCTAGGGATCGCACTATAAGTGATATAAGACCTTGTAATCCTCATATCGTGAAGAGTGAAGCTTTGCTCGATCTGAAAGGTAAGTTCGTTCATATATGCGGAGTTTGAGCAAGGATAGCAAGTGCTTTTTCATGGGAGTGAATCGCGAAGCTTCGAAATGGACGACTGGATCAAATTACGATTTCAGAAATAATGATGTTATTCATACTCCGGAGAGAAAAGGTCATTCAGGTTTGGGTTGCCATTGAATTACAGCGAAAGTAAATACCTTCGTACAACGAATCGACTCACATTATGCGATACTTGTTCTAAATTGTTCTAAAATTGTTTTGTTCTAAAATTGTTCGTTCCGTTAACCAGCTGATGAACGTCAACCCTCAGAAGTCGAAACTTGTGCGAGCATTTATTTAAATAATCTTCGCATAGAATTGGATTTCAGTGTAGATTCCACATTCGGGATCTGTCCGTTCGAATATTGAGGAACATATTTTTGGTAATAAATAAAATATTGTTTTTTTTCAAATATAATACCTGAAGCCATCTTATTTCATCACATGTTTAAATTACTTTCGGGGACAGGAACTTGATAATCGATATCGTGCGAACACGAAATTTTGCCTTTTCATCTGTTTAAACAGTGTCTACTCTCTGTACCTTTTCCAGCAATCAAATGAATATTATTACTGTGACCTGTGACTGACTGAGAGTATCCTGCCCATTCTATCTCAATAATCATTACCAAGAAGTCTTGACTGGTACTTGTAGAGCAAACCGGAGTTGACTGTTAGCAACAACCGGAGAAGGAACTATCAGAGTAATTCCTCAGGTGAGCATTTATTTTCTTTATATTATGATCTATAGTTTCTCTTTGGGAAATCAATGCGAATCTGAGAGAATTTGTTCTCTGTCTCACTGTGCTGGGCAGCGTTCGACCTCGTGGACTCTACAATTATTTTTTATTTTTTTTCTTAAATATTCAATCACTAGCCTATGCAATTTATATCTGAGGGTCTACCAGGTAATTTCTCTTTCCTGCCATACCTGCCACTACAGCTCGTATTGAATGTGAAAGTACCTTTCTCTGAATTCATTAGTATCTGACATCGAATTGTTTAGGAGTTGTCCACCTAAATCTATCTTTCTTTGAATTCATTAATATCTGGCATATATAACTAATATTTCTCTTATATCTTTAATCTGATTAACATCTTAGTATCGCTTACGTGATAAAATTTGCATCTCTAGCGTCTATACGAAATTTTGACAATTTATCAGAGATCGATTAATTTCTTCTTAAACTTCATAATAGTTTCATATTGATATTGGATAGATTTTCAATGGAGAATTGATTTATTATCAGTCAATTATTTGCAGTAGTAATGAAAATAATTTTTTTTGAGAATACTGGTTTCTCTTGGTTCATTACTATTTTTCTTGAGAATTTACATTCTCTGGCATAACTTCTTTTTATTATTAAATTTCTATTAACCGTTACTTGGTTTCAAAAGTAAAATCGTGCTCATTAAGGTTCAGAATATACCCTAAGGTTCTAAGGATGTCCTTCGTTCCCTGAAAACATTGTGTATATATCTATTCTGATTCATTCCGTTTGCTTCGCATGCCATTGAGGAAATCCAATACTGAGTCGAGGATTGGTAACAACAAAAGTATCCCGTTGTCCAGAGAAGATCAAAGAGGTCCTGCTTCGTAGAGACCAGTTAGTAGCTATTGGTCATCATCGTTGTCAAGCCAGGAACGACTCCAAGTGACTTTTCTCAACGAGCCCATCAAATTCAAGCTCAACAGCGCTCTGTAAGGACCAGCTTCGTATAAACCAACCATCCAGGTATTAACCAGCCAGGACCACGTTCGGTTGAATCAGATTCAAAACATTTTGTAAATATTCTGAATTTTCATAGCCTTCAGCTTTCATTTATTAGCCTTCAGCATTTGTTCGTTCATTAGCCTTCAGCTTCCGATTGTTTTTTTTATAATTAAAGTTGTTAATCTCTGCTGATTTGTTCTGTTTCCTCACCCAAGCTAGACAATTTTTTTGGTAGTATATTCTTTGAATTTTAAATTCTCATAATTTTCATAATTTCATTGCTACTTTCTGAGCCAGTCAAGTCAACTATGAAATATTGGTAATAGTCAAATGTAATCTGCCTTCGACTGTTACCAATCATTCGTTGAACTTACTCACACCCTCACCGTATCAAACTGAGCAGCCTATCAGCACCTAAGCGATAACTTCCATTATTTCAATATATATTCACATTGCCATTTTGAAATCTTGGAGGGTTGCGAGAGAGAGGAGAGGAAGTCTTCGCTGACAAGTTAAGAACAGATTTTCCAAATATAATTTCCGAGTTTTATATATATATATATATATATATATATATATATATATATATATATATATATATATATATATAATATATATTATATATATATATATATATATATATATATATATATATATATATATATATATATATATATATATATATATATATATATATATATATATATATATATATATATATATATATATATATATATATATATGGAGGGCGTTTGGTCATTTATTTTTTCCAACAGGTGTCATTTGCAGGATTATCAGGAAAGAAATTTCCTACATACGCGCCCTTAGCGATACAACTGCTTATAGTTATATCGATCAAACAACAGTTTCATAGCATTGTGATTTGGTTGGTGAATCCGTGGTTTTGGTTGATTGGTAACATCGCGTTATTGATAGAGGTATGCCTATAATTTATTGATGATAACTTTATAAGAGTTTAATATTCTGCACACGAATTGATACTCGGAAGGACTATTTTCCATATCCCAGAGTCCGTGAAAAACATTCAATCTTTTCCATTCTGTTCGTTCCTTACATCTCAATAGCAACTGTTGTTCTTTTTCTACTTCGTACGTGAAATTTTCACTCCTTTACTTGCTCTCAACTGCAGGAAGGACATATTCAACGTCGTTTTTTCGTGCTGTGTATGATATGTGCCATTATATTGGAGACAATTTTCATTCGAAAGTAGTAGTCCATACTCATAGTGGAACACCAAGTTTATTGAAAATATGGAAAACAAGAAGTCATCTCCACATTCAATTTTCATTGAAGTTTCTCGATTTCAGAAGATCCATCAAATATTCAAGAGCTTCTGATTCAGTCGGAGAGGTGGTAACACACGTTTCATGAAGTGTTTATGCTTCGAAAATTTTGCAAAAATGCATCTCTCGGGAGGATACGAGGGCGAGTATGTGTTGGCTAGGCCTATCTTGGGACGCCTGGTAGTGCGTATATAGGACAGGTGCAAAAAAAATATGGGGCAATAAAAGTATTTCATTTAGAGCCAACAATCTTTAATTTAAAATCATTGCAATTTCAAAATAGATAATGAATGAGGAAGACACTTCTGAGATGTTCGACATATGAAAAAATACCCAAAGTTGTTGTTTTTCAATATCGATTGAAGTTTGCATGCTGCGATTTAAACAGCGTCTCCAATAAACATAATTAAAACTAATTATAAAAGGGCAGAAACTCTTCGGAGGATTTTATTATGAGCAAACATAAAAATGAATGTGGGCATGAGAGAGTGAGTGAGAGCATTAATCACCAGGGCAGTTGTAGTTGTTCTCTGCGCTCTCATTGGCTCTTAGTCACGTGATTTTGTACAGCTGTACCGGCTGTACAATTCCAGTTATAATTTCGTACCAAGTTTTACTTGAATTCCACGATGCAAGAAAATTGCATCGTTGCCGTAAATTCCAAATATGTGGTGGTACCATTGTGAAAAATAGTTATATCACATATTTTTCTGAACTGAAAAAATCAACGGAAGTAATCAGGTGAATTTGTTACAATTACATGAATAGAGAATGAATAAAATCATATATTAGTTCTGATAATATAGGCGTCCGTCTCAGTAACAATCATTGATAATTTTCCGAATTTAGCAATGAAAACTAACATACTGACGCTGATTGTTTTCGCAGCAACAATTGTATCGTGGAATTCGGGTGTAGTAATAGTTCTGAGCACGTTTTATTTTTAATTGTGTGTAGGATGAAGATGGTGGAAAGGTTATTCTATTCTCTGAGACTATTTCAAACAAATGTCGAATAGCATAAAAAATCCGACAAGAATATAAAAGAAACTATCTAAAATATTTGATTTCATCAACGGAAAAAGTTATGTTATCGACATGTTTTCGAGCGATGATTCAACTGATGCCAATAATGATAATGAAAAAGGCGAAGATGGGCACGGTCCAGCTCTTCAGGTTTACTGACAGTCATTAAATTGAAAACAGAAAAGAGGAGAAAATCCTTCGGCTGAAATCACAAAGAAGAGAGAGAAGCAGCAACAACAAACTCCCCTAGCGCAACTACCACAACCCAAAATCATACAGCCCATCCAGGTCCACGCCGAGGAATACAAACAGCTATACGAAGGTGGGATGTATGCAAACATCCCTGAAGACCTGGACGAATTTAAATCTGAATAGCAAGCTAACAGCCTAGACAACAAAGACCAAGGAGATCAATAAAAAATCGCACAGGACATTGCAGGATGTCTTTCAACCCTCCAACGACTTGAGGATGGGTTGATAGAAAACCAGAAACCAACAACAGAGGTGGGAGAAAGACACTAAACAGACGGACTGTTCATCCCCCCTGAAATCTCCAAAGAGCTTCTAGATATGCTAAAAAGCTCGAGAAGAGCCGATGAGGAAAAAGATGCCACCAGGGCACAAAGAGAAGCCCAAAGAAAGCAAAATCTACCACCCAGGAAGAAACCCATAAAACTCCCTCTGAAGTCAACAAAGTTAGTAAGGAACAGGAAGCAATTCCCAAAACAATTCAAAACAAGGAGATTGATAAGGAAGGGTTTGTCGACAAGGAGGAAAATGAACAAAAGGAAGAGAGAAACAGTCTCAAGGAGGAGAAGAGAGTACTGAAGAACAACTGAAACAACTGAAACAAACTATAGCTGAATGCCAATGAAAAATCTTGGGGCTGGAAGCAGGAAGTAACAGTGGGGTAAGAGAAACCCATCTCCCAAAGGCAAAAAGAAGAGCGAATTCCTGCCATAACCACCAACAAAGAAGAAGGGTGCACCTACGCTGCAGGAAGTTGCTACAAGTAATACATTTCAAACGCTCCTAGAAGATGATGAGCCGGAAGTTTCGGACGCTGCAGCGCTCAGGGCCGGTTATCAGGAGGGGGTAATGAGGAGAAATAACCGCAAAACGGTAAAAAACCCCAAAATGCCGCCAATTTTCATCTCCGGCAGGTAGTGGAGATTGAAGGAAGCTTGAAAAGCAAAGTACGAATCGAATATACAAAAGACACTTCTATAGTCTACATTGAAAATAAAGAGGTTTACAAGAAGCTCAGTGCCACCTTGAAGATCGGCAATAAGCAGTTCCATCCCTACTCCCTGTCCGGGGAAAAAACTTATGCAATTGTGATAAGAGGGCTGGACAATGGGCCGGACCCACAGGAGATAAAGGATGAACTAAAAAAGGCACATGACATGAACGCCAAAGCAGTATTCAGGATGAAATGTAATTTCAGGCCGCTATACATGGTTACTACAACAAAAAACTTCACTTTAAAATATCTTAGAAATCACGTCTTCGCATCTAGATTACAAAGGTAAAGGTTTGCATGCTAAATGTCAATGGAATTAATAACAAAATCCCCAGTGTTAATAATTTCATGGACACCCCCAATATTGATATGATGTTCATGTCCGAAACAACAGAGTATGTTGGAATCAAGATTGTAGATGGTACCCGTGTGTGTGTGCAATATATAACCTACCATAAAGGTGGACAGAAGGTACTTCTGATAGGTGATCTAAATGCTAGGAGACCTGAGTGCGGGTGTGCTAACCAATCGAATGCTAACGACAGGATACTCTGGAGTATTCTCAGGACAATAATATTATTATTGAACACTCATTAGAACACACGTACCATCCGTGGAACGCTGACAACAATCCACCTGGCTATAAACATAAATGTCAGAGATTTAGGGGAGCTGTATGTCGTCCAGGAACTGAACTCCGACCATAACTCTATTCTTTCCAATTTGAACAAGGAATGTCGCCGAGTAGTCAAACGAAAGTTTGACTATTCGACGACTGATTGGCCGGAGTTCAGAAGAATAACAAATCAAATAACAAATATTACGCAAATGATTGACAAAGGCGACCTGGATAACAGAACGGTAACCTTTATCGAAAATATAAGGACGATTCTTTTTAAGGACGGCATGGATGTTTTTCTGGCAGAGGTTGTCGAACTCATTCATGACAGGAACAGGGCAAGGAGACGATGACAAAGCACTCGTGACCTCGTCCAAAAAGATGAAATGCTGAGACTTGCCAGAAAAGTAAACAGTAAAATGAGTGAGTTCACCAGCAAACGTAGGGCAGTCAAAATTGCTGCCCTGACGGCACAGGATAACTTCCTGCGGTGAATGGTGCGTAGACTTGATAACAGGTTTGAGGCCATTCCCACAGCAAGGAGGGGAAATGAGCAGGCGGTGACGGACCGAGATAAAGCAAATTTGTTCAGAGAATATTTCCAGAGTGGGAATGTCACCAACCCGGATGCCAAAAACCATCAAAGGAATATAACTGCTAGAGCCCAGGAGCTCCGAAACATGAAACCGGTGGCAATTCAAGAGGATAATTCTAGAAAAATTGCTCACCGACCATAAGGAGCTCCTGGACACAATTAAACCAATACCTTTGAATAGAGCTTCCGGGTTGAACAAGATTGGCGCAGTCATACTCAGAAAAGGCAGGAAAGATAAAATAGCAATAGTTCAATTAGTTCACATCATAAATGGTATACGTTGCAGTATTATCCAGGCTGTCTGAAGGTCGCTGAGATCATCCCCATCCATAAGGAGAAGAAGTGGAGGGCTACAGACTGATCTCTATGCTTAGTGGAGTCGCCAGAGTAGTCGATCGACTTCTTTCGAACAGATTAGTTCGTCTTGAGGAAAGGATGCATCTCATCTCCGAGGAGCAGTTTGGCTTCCGAAAACGAAGAAACACGGCCTCTCAGGTTGTCCGGATTGCCTCACGGAGAGAGGAGTCCTTTCATCGTGGTAAGAACACGGTGATGGTCATGTTGGATGTCGAAAAGGCATTCGACAGGTTATGGACAAAGGGATTAGTCAATAAGTTGTGGAGTGCAGGCATTCCTTTACACATCGTGGAATTTGACCTGGTCAATAGTTCATTTTGTCTCGGAATTAACGAGAGCGTCTCGCCTTTCCATCAGACGGAGGTAGGTGTCCCGCAGGGTTCCTGTTTGTCTCTTAACTTTTGCTCTCTATTTACGCACAGTATACCGACCTTCAGGGGACGAATATTGCATTATATTTCCAGGAAATCGTCAGAATCAGATTCATTCAGATTAGTATATCGTGCCGTATATAAAGAAAAACAAAATCAGTATCAATCCAACAATAACTAAGCTTGTCAACTTCTCGAAGAAATTCACAAATTCGAAGATCTTCGGGAAGTTCAGGGTTGAGGAAAACTGGGTTAACGAACAGGAAAGCACACGATACCTGGGGGTCGATTTGATAAGCGCCTTGATTTTTGCAGGCATATCAGTCTGTCAATTCAACGGACACGTGCTGCTGTGAAGCGCACATACTTTTTTCGATATGGACAGCAAAAAAGTGACTAGGCCAGTTATGGTGTACGCTCGTTCCGTGTTCTGCAGTATCAAAAAGACTCCAATAATGATACTCGAGAGAATGCCGAACAAAGTCCTTCGTATCGTCACTAACAGTGATCGATAAACTCCACTGCGCGAATGCGCGTATGAGTTCTACAAGTCTTTCTTGCGCAAAATCCCTCTGACACGTGGCAGCATGGACATTAGATCATATCATAATCAGCCGCGCAGACATGGCCTACTTTACAAGGCGCTCTACGAGGCTATGTAACCCTGTAGCCTAGAACGCAAATATTCAGAGCCGTCAGGAGCCGCGGATCTTTACTAATCGTCGACAAATTTCTCGATATCTTTGGCGAGAGAGACCTACTTCTATCAGTAGGCACGCTCTCCACCGTCGCGCCTGTGGTTCCTGAGAGTGCGTGTGGGAGCTCCAAGGTGCTCTGGTAACCTTTGGGATGTCGGCGTGCTGAGAACTACTTTCCCACTCCAGCCTCTCCTGTCGTCTGGTTGTACCTGGACCCTAGGAAGGGTGGTGAAGCTTTTTTAATCTGTTGTATCTGTGAACTGTATATATGTTATATGTTGAACTGTACCACTTTCAAAAAAATGTTGAAATTTTAATTATATCAAGGAATGAAATGTATATATTGAACGGAAAATAGTCTTTTGAATTTGAATTTGACAGTCATTCTGTATCTGAAGTTGAGCCAATACAGCTGCAGCAAAATTGCACATCATAGCTCACAGGCAATATATCAATGAACACAAGATAAATTGAGGATATGCCGTCTTTCGGAGGGGACGCAAAGACGGCGGTACCGAGTCCATGGATTTTGGGCTCGACGAAATTTCCGGTTGTGGGAAGTTTGCTCACCGGCGTCGGTGATTGTCCTTGGTAGCGGAAATAGGCCAACGTTAAATGAAGGAATTAAAAGAAAGCCATAGATTGATAATGGTAATGGGGACGGGTAGACTGTAATAGTTGAATGTATTTTGAGAAGAATGGGTTACTGGCTTCCTGCCCTAGACATACACTCTCTAGAAACCTAGTCCACCTCTTTATCCTTTAGGTTCATTTTAGGAGTATTGGGCGTCTTCCGTGGTACTTCGACTTCGACCCGGAACTTTGTTTCAAGTATCGAAGGTCAGATAATTTCTAATCTACCTGATACTTGCTAGCTTGCGATTTCTCTGGGTTCATCGACTGCTGCAAGTCAGTTTCCTTTTCCTGTTTTGACAATAGCGGGTCATTGGTTTGGTCTTTTTGTGTATTTTGCAGACCTTGCGAATTCCAAGACTTTTTTAATTATTAATTCATCGTGGTCGTTGCAAAGAGTATAGACATTGTGACATTCATTAATCTGGTTAGATCGCTCAGTTTTGTCTGAACTCATCGGGCATTGCTGTATCCAATTTTCTAACGGTGTTTGTATCATTGCGGTATAAAGGACAACTGGAGTTTGTTGTGAGTTTTCGATTTTTCTTATTCTTGATGAGAATTGGAGTCAGCTTCCGGTTTGTGCTTTCGATGAGATGTTTCAGAACGCTTGATATTTGGGAGCGCTTACTTCAGCCAGGATAATCCAGGTGTCTCCTCTCCTTAACCATCCACGTCCTCGTGACTGATTCAGCATGGTAAGTTGGGTACAAGCCCTCTGGGGTTCTCCTTCCAGGTGTGGTGGGCTCGCCGCTTCTGGCTGGGACTTAGGCTTTGAGTTAGTATGCCCCTCATAAAAAATTAAAGCAAGGTAGAATATTGACAAGTTCCAGATGTTTTTATCAATATATAATTTCTATATGCATCATTTCAACCATCTCTATTATTAGTGAGAGTAAATATTTCGAGTGAAATATGAATATTGATCTATTCATTCCTGATATTTGTTTCTTTGTTCCTTATCAAGAACATTAACATATATGTTGAATATTTCAATTTACAGTGAATTGAGTAAGGTAATATTTGGTTAATTTATTCAACACATCTAGATTATCTGATATTATAAAAAAGGAGTATCGAAGACTGAATTCTCCAAAATTTTGCACCTATCTCGAATAATTGGTTAGCATTCTTTTCACTCCGATCCTCCATTTCAGTAAAATTAGCGAAACGATTCATTGCTATTCAATTCGAAATAAACCATTGCACATTGCTAAGCTTCACTGAATATTTTTTAGAAAAGACATATCATTATTACTTATCATTTGGATCTACCCAACTTCGGATAATTGGAATTTGTGGTAAGCGATATACATCAGTATTCATATACTTTTGATTTGTCATGACTATTTTTCTGTATAGTTGAAAATTTTCAAAGAGACAGTATGCACTGCATGCTTTACCTGAATCGTGTGTTTTATTTGATACTTTCTTACTCATCTGGTGGGATCTGTTTAGGTTAACTGAATGAATGGTTTTGAATCCCCATTCTACTGGTCATCCTAGTCATACAACATTAAAAGAAATTAAGTCGTGATTTCGCAGAGTGCCTGCCCATTTTTCTTCCAAATCTCTCAAATTGCAAGCACCACATTCCAATCTCTTACTTATGTGGTTTCCAGAGGCTTGAAGTGGAAAGACCTGCTCAAGTATTTGGATGACGTAATTGTTTTTTCAAAAACACAGAAGAAGCAGCTAGAAAATCTGAGGAAAGTTCCTCAACCGACTCAGAGATGCTGGTCTGACTCCCAAACCCAGTAAATGTGTCTACGTGAAAACATCCGTCAAGATCTCAGGGCACATAGTAGGCAAAGATGGAATATCGCCAGACGAGATGCTAATTCCATAAAAAAAAATCCCAGTCCAGGAATTGACAGCACCTTGTCCTACAATATTATAATCTTCAGCAAGATTGTGAGTCGAGAGTGAATAACGTAGCAACAGGCGGAGTTCACAGGAGTGTGAGAAAAATAGATAATCACAGTACTCGAGGTATCAGCTGTGAGGTTTGCACTGGGGTACCTGAAACATTATTCAATCCACGGAATACCAGGAAAGGAACCAGTGGGACTCTTACAAGTAATAGAAGTGAGCACACCATTTGAAATGGTTGGGATGGATATTGTTCCAAAAAAAATTGTTCGTTCCATTAACCGTTAGTTGTCGAAACGTGTGCGAGCAATGGATTAACGAGGCCTTATTCAACGTGTGAATCCCAGCACGGTGGCCCTGCAGGGAATCGAACTCCAGTCTTCCGCATGTAAGGCGGACGTGCTAACCTCTACAATACCAGAATCACGCTACTTAGACCTTTCAGAATAAGCAGAAATGGGAAAACGGTTGTTATCATGGTAGCAACGGACTACGCCACACGATGGGTAGAAACAGAAGCAAAAGGTGTGAAAAGGCAGGACCAGTTGCAAAATTCATCGGAACAGAATTATAACTCGTCACGGGGCTCCTAGATATATCCACACGACGTCATACCAGCCAGCCTGCAATGGACTCAAAGGAAGGCTCAACAAAACCCTGGCCGATATCTTAGCGATATTCACTACTCCAGACCAAACGGACTGGAACAAATTCCTAACAGACGTGACTTGGGCATAGAATACGTCTATTTAGGCAACAACAATGTTCTGTCCATTCATGTTAGTGTACGGAAGAAAAACATTCTACCAACGAAAGCAAATCTCTTGCAAGAAGTGAAATCACTAGACGCTAGACAAATCAGAGAAAGAACACTCGCGATGAGGAGCCTACCAATATGAAGTATCAGCAAACTACAAGACGAGATATGATAGTGAGCATCGCCATCCGGAATTTGAAGTGGGGGATGGTGTAAAAGTTTTCACTCCTGTGGAAAAAGTTAGTCGCAGCGAAAAACCTCTCCTGATGTGGTTTGGTCTCATTACGTGATCAGAAAAACTAGTAAGGTCATTTATGAAATACAAAACCCAAATAGCACAAGTACGTCCAGTGGACGTACTGCATATGTACGGTGAGGATGCATTGTACGTATTTAGGACGTACTTTTGTCTCCGACAGACGTACATAAGACCTCCCTGCGACTTACCGTTTCCGCATAGTCGGTAATCCCAGGTACGTACTTTTCTAGTCCACACAGGACCTGAAATGTACAGAAAGGGGAACTGTTTGGGACATTCCGAAAACGTACATTTTCCATTCTGTATGCGCTATCCCAAGTAGAACAAACATATTTGTCCAATATTGGTTCAATATTACGGGAATATTAACCTTATATTGTAGATGATATCAATAGTGGCCACAAAAAAATGTGAATATTCGGCGATATTAGATCAATATTCGAAAACAACGTAATGATATATCATATGATATCACTTAATGAATCTAAGTTTTCATATTCGGGATTATTCATTTCTTTTTCAACCAAATAGTCAAGTTGGAAATTTTACTCATTCACGTGTACTAACCATCTAACCGAATACTTACCTGGAAAAAGACCTGGCTGCTGCGGGGCTTGAACTCTCGACCTTTTCTATGGAGATATTATTGTCGACCACTGTTACGCTCTACGGCACGGGGAGACTTGTTTTTAAGAAGGAGTTGGGTGCTATAGATGTGATGACTTCAAGTTAGTTTTGTTCGAGATAATATTAAAATTTTAGAAAGTTCAGTAACAATGAAAATATATTCGAAAAAACACTGAAGGATCACTGTCTCATGTGATGGCGGTTTTGGAATATCAAACTTGCTGTGCAAAAAATTCTGTATGTAAATTTCTGGTATTTAAATTCACCACATGTCGATGTTTAAATTTTTCCAATTTTTTTTAGGAATAATCCATTATGAATATTGCATTACCAATATTGATATATGTTTGAATACACTAAGTGATCACTCTCAAAATCCCAATACCCCTTGAACCGAAAGGGACCCAATACGTACGTACTTGGGAGGTCCAAACAGTATGTACATACTAACAGAAATGTAGAAAATGAAAGGAACCCAATCCGTACGTACTTGGGAGGTCCAAACAGTATGTACAAAAAAGTACGTCAACGAGACGTCCAGATAGTATGTACATACGAATTCCAAAAATGTACGTCATTACTATTATGTCCCGCAAACGTTTCGAAATATACGTATCTGAAAGGGACTCAATATGTACGCACCTGGAAGGTCCAAATAGTACGAACATAGTTCTTCCAAACATGTACGTAAATGATACGTCTGAGCAGTACGTACATGGGATTCACAAAAAAACACGTCATTGGTATGTCCCTAATTCATTCCGAAAAGTACGTACCTGAAGAGGAGTTAATGTAAACGTATCAGGGACACTTAATAAAGTACGTACAGAGTACTTCCAAGCATGTACGTTTTTATTACATTCCGATTGGAACGGGACCAAGTATGTACCTACATGGGACGTCTAACCAGTACATACATGGTACATCCGGTAATGTACGTTCTTCGAATGTCTCCTATCCGTCCCGGGACGTATCGACGTAACTGGGACATAAATGGTTCGTCTTCAGGACGGCGTGTGCTATTTGGGAAAGGCCCCCCAAAAAACCGCACGACTTTATCGTCGAGAAATTAATTAGAATAAGTAGCAGTAACAAACAAGGTCCATATCGAGCCGAAAAATTTGAGGTATATAAACAGCTAACCCTAGTCTTTAATTAAGTATCAATTTCTTATCCTGAAGATGCCAACCTTGTTAGCGAAACGCGCGTCGAGTGCAAAAATATCAGTTTGGTGTTAGGATAGTTGATCTCGAAGAAAATGTTTAACTTTCACACGAATGGTTTATTATATATATATATATATATATATATATATATATCTATATATATATATATATATATATACATACATATATATATATATATATATAAATATAGGGAAGAGGTAGTCAGATGGCTACAGCATAACGAAAATATTTCAGAAGAATACAACATACTTCAATCCCTCGACGATTTGCAGGAGGCGTATGCAATCTTATTTTCTTTGATTAACTAAGAGCTGGAGCCCAAAGTTCATGGAGAACTGCTGATATCCGTCAGAAAGGCACACTCGGAAGAGAAGGGCGCTGGACACCTTGGGTGAGGGACTTTCATGGTGCTGCGGAGTGGTAACACAGCACAAAATGGACGCACTGCTAACTGACTACAACAATTTGAAATTAAAAAATCGAGACTTAACGGAGCACTGTTCAGTTCTATTGAAAATCATTTCAGGAAACTCTTTGAGATTTCAATAATACAAAGAATCCTCAGCAAATTCGTTTCAAGACACTGAGGGACATATCCACAAGTTGGAATATGCTTTAAACAATTTTCAAACTAGCGTCAGATATAACGAAAACCGACAAGAAGAAATTCTAGTTTACGCTTCAGAAAACTAGTTCAGAAACTTGAAAAATACCATTCAGCTGAATAGAGCAATTGAGAGACGTCACATCATTTCCATAAATATCTCAGATCCATCAATTCTAAAGAAGGAAAAGAACACGAAGGAATTTTTTTCCAAACAAGGTTTCGCAATACCATTGAAATATCTCCCTGAATATTTCAAATTTACAATTCCAATATTCGAGCCCAAATTATCCAAAGCGGTCAGAAATGGGAATTGTTCGAGCTAATTACCACCCCATTCGCATGGAACAACCAGACATGTTTAATCCAACATGAAACTATTTTTCTCGTCATATCTGGCGACATCAGAAAAAAAAATAAACATATAGGACAAATTTCAGGCAGCGGATCGGGCGATTGCAAACCAATGCTCAGTGGACGAAATAAGCCAACACTACCCAATGAATTGTCACAGGTCAACTTAACCTCTAATTTCCGAAATCGAAGAGGAAACCCACATAATTACCCATACAAAACCTGCTAAGAACATAATCTGTCCACAGTCTACTTCAAGTATTCCGTCTGAAGCATATTCAACACCAGGCGCCAACAATGTCAGTGTGCCATGTGAATGTTTCCTTCAAATGGTTGGCAAAGTAATGATTACTAAAATATCCCCCGGTATTTCAGCAAATCCACCCACTGCTTCTGTTACTCAATTCATTCCGGTAGCATGTTTCAATCTCAAGTATTTCGTTTCAAGCCCGAAATTCCAGCATAGCACACAAACATTTCAAAAAATTAACGGATGTCTAAACACAAGTCTAATATTACACACACCACATACAAAGCCTACATTGTCACGAGACAACATCGACAGAATTTTAAATAATATGAAGACACAAAATTTAATTTGTTTACAGTGTAGACGAAGATTCAATATTTTCAGTAAGGAATACAATCCTATCACTTGGTATATATATGTATATATATATAATATATATAAATATATATATATATATATATATATATATATATATATATATATATATATATATATATATATATATAATTCAGATCAGAAATCGGATGCATATACCAATTCAATTCATTATTCTTCACCTGATGATAGGTCATTTACCGTAGAAACATTCACACAAACAACTCAATTGGAAGCGGATGAATAACTTTCAGAATAAGTATATTAACAGGCGGAGTTCCAGGGGTGAACAACCAACAATGAAAAAGTGACAACACTCTCCGACATGAACCATCATCCATTAGCTGATGACAGTGGTTTTCAATAGGAGTAACGTAGGAGGTAGCATTAAAGTACTTTTATACAGAAAAAAAACTACTACTTTTTGTGTCTCAAATACATGGAGTCAATTCATCTGAAAGTATCGATGTGCTGGATTAGTTGCCCTTGATACATTGTTTCATAATGAGATGTAATGTACAACCGAATGAATTATACATATAAATGAATGTCTGAGTGATTAGAGGAAGCTTTCAAATACATATTTCTCAGGGTGAATCCCAACGTAACAATCTGGTCATAACCCGGCTTCTTATATTGAGACAATGGTCTTCCCATGGTCGTTCGTTTTTTTGTGCTATGCATAATATTGTTCTTTCGTTGTTCGTTTCCGTTAACCACCTGATGAACCCTCAGAATTCGAAACTTGTGCGAGCAATGGATCAACGAGGCCTTACCTTTTAACGTGCGATTACCCAGCACGGTGGCCCGGCGGGGAATCGAACCCCGGTCTTCCGCTCGAAAGGTGAATGTGCTAAAATCCTACACTACCGAGAACCATTATTGAAATACATTTTCCCGTTTCCGACTATCCAGGAATTATACAATTCCTAGCCTCAATGAAGGGAGCAAAGTCGTACTATTCCTCCCTAGGGAAGAAAATCAAAAGAGACGTTTGATACGTCATCAATATTGACGACCCAAACTATATTCTATTATATAAGTATAAATTTCACCTTCATTTATAGAACACCCTGTATTTCGTAGAATAGTAGAAATCAGTAAAGAGAATATGACATTTTCAAGAAGTGAATATATTGAAAAAATGAACTTTTAACGTCAAATATTATAATAGATATACAGCAATACGCTCAATACATATTTCCGCAAAAATTTCCAGTGAGTCTTTGAAGCGCAAAGTTTTCATGGAACTGACATTGTTCATGATAGGTATGAAGGCAAATGTAAGTGTTAGTTCGAATCCGGCGTCAAGACATTTTTTTTCTTTTTTGTTTATCATAAGTTTAGGAACATGCTATTCTGTACCTACATCTTAGTTTTAGTTCTTCATTGAATTTTAATTGTTAGTTCCATAAACATAATTTTTTAAATGACTTTTTATTCGAGGAAGGCGAAAAAATCCTAGGTGTAACATGGGAGTAATTCTTTCCTTGAATGACTACTGCCCTCCGCTGCTCTCTCTCACAGACCTAATTGAAGACCTCTTGGAAAATACTACATTATAACAGTGGTCAAACCCACCAAAAAGATACAATGAAGCCTCTGGTCGGCTAAATTAAAATGGACCCACTGTCAGCAGCAGGGGATTATCGCATACCGTGCACCTATGGAAAGGTATACCTACATCGGTACCACGAAAGATCCATGGGAACAAGGCTAAAAGAGAATGAAAGAAACTGCAGACTAGGACAAACTGGAAGTCGTCTGTGGCGGAACAAGCACTTAGTGAGGAACACCACAAGATGAAGAAAGAAGAAGTTGTGAATCTCAACCGAATATGGAATCCCAGTTTGAGAAGTTCAAAAATAACAACATCATGACGACATATAGTACGGCAATTGATATTAATGAAAATTCTCTAAATCCAGAAAAAGCAATTAACACCCCAAACTACCTGATTCCATATAAATACGCTTTACGAAGTCGTAATACCCAGCAATCGGAGTCAAATTCGCGACGCGACGGCGAAACACCAGGAAGAAATTCTCATACTGGTTGTAAGGTCGTTTGTACTATTTGGCTGGAGTTGATCGAGGTTTGAGAAAATTCTCAATAATAATCCAGACTTTGAATCCACTTGAGGCCACAGATTAATGATTGATAAGGATATGAGAGACAGTATCCATTCAGTAATACTAAAAAAAAGCAACCATTATGAAAACGTTGTCCTTGTTATCAGCAATTTAATCGAAAACTGAAGAATGACTCGCGGCTGATGGTTATGCCTCATTTGAGTTAGAGTGAATGAGACCTAATGACTTAATGATGTCGCTCACCAACCTCACTGCAAGCGATTGGTTAGCGGTGTAAATATGATTTCTGTTTACGATATTATACTGATGCAATATAATGATGTTCAGAGGTTTATAATTGAATATTTCGGGAGTTCTGGATGAATATTCTTATTTTCTTAAAAAAAAAGTTTACTTTGCACCGCAAACGCCCTGTTTGGAAAACCTTCACGCAGAAATAACTGTGCTCTTCAAAACTTAAAAAATGAATATCGTTTTGTAACTGACATCAAACATTGAAGTTGGCGTTATTGTCTATCAAATTTGAAACCTTTCCACGATGATTGTTTACTCATTTTCAGAATCAACGTCGCTAAAAATAACTATCTTGTTTGCATAGACAGTAGAACTGATCGATTCCTAGTTTGTATTTTCCTTGTAAGGAAAAAATGGGAGTTGCACAGTAGGAGGGACTCTCCCACATGTCTTCCAATTAATCTTCACGCTCGCCACAAGAAGCTTTGTCCCAATAACACTATGCTATGATCGAACATATAAAGCAGGAAAGTTTGCATTTGCTCACTTCTGAATGGGTTCAAGTTATATCGAATATAACTAAATGAATTTTTTTTATCGTGTCACACGGTTACAAGATTTTCTTTAATTTCAATGAATATTTCCCTCATATATAAAATGTCCCATGAGAGCAATGCAATTATCGAAAACTTACAGCGGTAATTGCATTGTATCAAGTCACCATAACAACACATTTGAAACCGTATCGCTAGACGTCAGTAAACAACACAAATAAATGTCAGATAGACTTCAAAAATAGAAAAACATTCCGTCTTCAGGTGAGTACTCCATACAATCTATAGAGGAAAGTATAAATGATCAAAAAACAACATTTCCTTGAGAATTTCTTTATTCGTGAAATATTCCAATGAATTACATTCGTGCATAAAAATGACCAGATAATTTTGCATTCAAGCGTGATATCTTATACAAATTGCATGCGGTTATTTTCATATTTTGTAAACTCCAAAATATGAAAATAAACTCTTGCAATTTTTAGATATCACGCTTTCTTGCAAAATTATCGGTTAATTTTATGCACTCGTGCAATTATAACCGATAATTTCTATTCGAAAGAGATAGCAAAATTTCAAAGTGCCAATTAGTTAACCTCCAGCCTATAGATAAATAATTTCATTATCAGTCTGGGAAATAGTTGAGAAGGTAAATTGATGAAAATTCATTTCACGCCTGTTGTACCCAACAACATAATATACGTATCTTGCAATTTAATGTGTAGTGGAAATCTGCGAAGAAATGGAAACTGGGAAAATAGAATTAATGTGATATTTTCATCACGTAGAATCGAGATTGTTTACTGTCACTCCAACGAGAAGGGATTTGTTAGGTCTGATATTGAAAATCTTTCGCTTTATCACAATAGGAAATGCTATGATTGTCCACAATTGGTTTTCCTTCCTGGAGAATGCCATAAGATGGAAAAGAAATGAACAAAATCCAACGAGGGAATTGGCGCTATGGTTTCATACCCGGTTCATGATCGAAAATTCGTGGGTTTTTTTCCCAATGGGGCACACGTTTCATGGTTGACCTGTCGACGAATAACCATACTACCCCTGAGGTATGGTGTAGGGAGTTAGTAAAAAGGCATGAAAGACTTCGATCGATATCGATGGCGTTTGATGTGGAAATATAATGAATAACATCTACTACTACTGAAAGAAAACAAAATTCAGTACATCATGTTATTGGGATGCTTTTTGTGGAAAACATGGAGATTGGATATATGCTGATCGGCTCATTACATGAAGCACTTCATATCCGAATTTCATATGCTTTTTTTCAAGTGAAAAATGTGAATCAGTAGAAATAGACTGTCTTCCCAAGCAGAGGTCAGTAACATTGGTCTCGTTGAATCGAATTATTCTCGAAATCATCTAAATTTCGAAGACTCCAACGCACAATAGCATACTGTTTGCACTTTGCAAATTATGCTTCGGAAGTAGAGGTGAAATTCCATGAAACACTCCATATAGAAAAATTAGATAATTCTATGAAAGTCATAGTAATGTGTATTCGATTATAAATGCACGGGTGCATAAAAATTACCGATAATTTTGCAAGAAAGCGTGATATCTAAAAATTGCAAGTTTATTTTCATATTTTGGCGAAAGTGCCCGAGTCCGAAGGACAAGGGCTTTTTTACAAAATATGAAAATAACCGAATGCAATTTGTATAAGATATCACGCTTGAATGCAAAATTATCTGGTCATTTTTATGCACGAATGTAATTCATTGGAATATTTCACGAATGAAGAAATTCTCAAGGAAATGTTATTTTTTATTCATTTATACTTACCTCTATAGATTGTATGGAGCACTCACCAAAAGGCGAAATGTTTTTCTATTTTTGAAGTCTATCTGACATTTATTTGTGTTGTTTACTGACGTCTAGCGATACGGTTTCAAGTGTGTTGTTATGGTGACTTGATACAATGCAATTACCGCTGTAAGTTTTCGATAATTGCATTGCTCTTATGGGACATTTTATATATGAGGAAATATTCGGGGTAATATTTTCACTAGGGAAATGGAAAATATCATATCGAAAAGACCCATAAAATCAGCTCCATAGCACACTCATCACCTTTCATGGATGAAGAAGGTATATTTCGGCTGGGGGGAAGGTTATCAACATCCAATTTACCGATTTCTCAAAAACATCCTATGATTTAACCGCCCAAAGTTCATATTGTGAAACTATTTTATAGACAGGAACAATAAGATTAATTTCACGCTCGACCACAAACAATTCTCTCTCATCTCAGGCTAAAATACTTCGGATTTATACCAATTAAAAGATAGGTAAAAAATTGCGTTGCTTGTTTCAGGTTCGAAGCATGCTAGGCTTCACAAATACTGGGTTCTCTACCCTCTGATATACTTTTGATTGTAGTTTTTTTTCAAAGTAGCAGTTTTCTTTCCGAAAAATATCCATTTCTAAAGCATTCATTCTGGCTCCCAAGAGGTTTATTGCTCGTCGTGGTTTCCTTCAAATAATATTCAGTCACCAATTTCCAGGATACAAATAACTCACTTAAAAAGTGTTTCTAAAAGGTAACAAAAGTTTTATCGACTTAAAATGGAAATTCATACGCCCATATTCGCCACACAGGGGTGGATTCTAGGAAGCATGCATCAAATCTACAAAATTTCATTATGAAAAATACTTACTATCACGATATTCGAAGAAGTAACTACTCTACTCGTAAACGTGCGATCGTGTTCGTACGAATTGAGTGCGTACACTGAATTCGTTTCAATCCGTTAAAAAGATAGTGATCTCGCATTCATGGAGTCATTTTTGGTTGGAGCGCAATGAATAATGTGTATTGTCTAGATAATTTTCTTATAACCCAGAGACAGCAGCGGCGTCTTCGCTGTCGTAGAACCTATAGTAGGAGAGCTAGTGAACCCTCCGACTAACGGTCTTCCTGTAAGGCTAGAAATTTGTGGAATGATGAATCATAGTATACCAAGGCCAACAACAATGACCTGGCAGGCAACACCATCAGCCCTTTTATTTTTCAAAATGTAAAATAAATAAGATAAAAAAACTTACTTCTGTAAGCTTCAAAATTTAATATCATTCAGTTTATATATTGATAATTATGGAAAAAAATTGACAGGCGATTTGAGCAAGCAAAAGTATCTACCAGCTAAATCGAAAGGTGCATAGTTTAGGAAATAAAATAAACTTTCTCCTGTAAAGTTGAAATTTAAGTATGTATTTGAGTAAGCCATTGAAAAGAAATGTGTATACTGACAGGCGGTTTTGAACTTGAACAGCATAAGACCTTGACAGGCGAGGGGAAAGATGCTAAGAGCGTGCGAGTAAGAGGCGTAACGTAAATGCATATAGTGCGAGTGAGACCGTTTATCTAATGAGAAGGGTCGTTTTCTATACCTACTTTTCTATACCTGCTTTCGGTCAAAAATTTGTAAGAGAAAAATTTGTCTACCAAGATATTACCAGACATATTCATTCCTACGGATATTTCTCGCCATGCTTCGCATTGAACATTACGTAACTAAGTGGTGACTTGAATCATTCTGATCCCACAAATATTGATGTCCGTAAATTAAGGTAATACATTTTTAAACATCCATTTTTACGATCGAAAATAGGTTGAAAACAGTAGGTACCTGAATATGAAAACGAACGATTCAGTTTTAGAGAAGTAAAACAATCTTCCTCCCCTTGAGTGGCATTTGGCGCGTATTGTAGAGATAATGCCAGGTTCTGATGATAAAGTTAGAGTTGTTAAGATACGTACAGCAAATGGACCTTTCACTGGACCTATAACAAAGTTATGTTCACTTCTATTTTGTTCGAATGAAACCAATCAAGTCAGGGGGGAGGTTGTTGGAATTAGATAATATTTATTATCATTCCGTATGGGTTTCTTGCCGTTTTCTGAATTGTTCTGTAACTGTTGCCATTGTTTATAAGATGAATTGTCAGATTGACAATTGATGTACACTTAAGCAATTTCTTTAAAAAAAAAGATATCTGTATTCGTTAAAAGTATTTTTTACCTATAAACTATTTAAAAGTATTTCGAGCTCAAATATACAGTCGAATCACAAATATATAATTTTCAACTTCTACCTAGGTGAATGGCGTCTATAAATTGGAACAAGCATGCGATGATCTCGGAAACAGTGAGGAGTTGGGAATTGGTTGAATTCTTCAGAAATCTCATTATACATTGTCATGTGTATTTCTCGACCTTCAACTCCATAATTTCCATCGGAAATTACGGAAGGATTTATATACGACTACTGCTGGTATTTTCATTTCCAGGTTTTGTCTAATTCCATCGAATGTGGACTATTTATAACTAGAACTGCCTCATGAATTACAAAATGAACGAAGCTTTTATTTGTATCTTTAATACGTCAGTAGAACATGACGTATTTCTATTCACTGGTATAAACGGAAAAATAATTGATAACAATTATTCATGATCACTTATAACCTACTTCAACTCGAAAGTGAATGCATACCTGACTGTTTCTAAAGAATTATTATGAAAAATCAGACAAGATCAGAAGCAATAGCGAAAACCATATACACATTAATTGTCATGAGTTGATGCATATTTCATAAAACAAAAATATTCTTATACATTCATTCATGAATAAACTGTAATGGATTCATACTTGTGAATCACATGCAAATGATCGCTTGACCTCTGGAATCCTCTTCTTCTATTAGTTTTTTTTGTCGCTTTGTTCTGGGTTCCTGGAACGGAGGTGTAATAAGTCTGGTGGATATGCTGAATATATGCTGAATCCAAGGTTGAACGTGTGGTATGAGTGCGCAATTCCTATGACATAGTTCTGGATGAAAAGCCATTGTATTTTTTCATATAACATGCATGTCTATCTGTTTGGGAAAATATCACATATGGATCTATCGGCTGGTAGTGCTACGGAAGTCATATATCGAGCAAGCAGCCTGCAGAAGCCAATAGCAAAATAAGGAGTGCTGAATTGACTTCAACCAATTCCGTCAATTTCCCAGTCTCTCATCCAAAATTAAAGTCTTCTCCAAACAGCATACAGGTAGGGAGTAGATATATAGACTTGAATGTATCCATTCCACTCATAATAATGATTCCTACCAAAGTGGCCACGGAAGAGTGCATCCACAACCAGCAAATGAATTCTGAAGAATTATCGTATCATTTCGACACGAGACTTCCACTAAGTCGCTTCGAAAGGAATATGGGGATGTTAACGACAAATATACAGCTGTTAATCGGCAACCAAGGCCGATAGAATGATGCGGTTTGACTTAAAATGGTGAGAATCTATCATATACTCAAATTTGTATTTTTTACGAGGGACCGCAGGGGCCAAATGGTGTCCTCGTGTCAAAGAAAAAAAGATTTGAATTTGCTCAAAATCACCCGGCTCTGTTTCATTGGCCGTGCCGTGTCTATTAGCTTCTTCAGCACGTGGAGTGTTTCCCATGTCCCATGTCCTGTGGGGCATGATAACCTCATAACCAGACCTCAGGAACGGAGATTTGTAGCGGCACTGGACGTTTTGCTGCCATATTGCGCCATGGTATGGTTGCCTGAAATGCTTACTATAGTCGGGCTGTTCAAAAGATAGAACGATCACGTGAACGGCACGCACTCTTTGAATGTTTCTCTCCCCAATGTTACAAGTCCGATTTACCCCACTCAACAATAAGGTCGCATTTCCCTTTTCTCCCATAAACTCTTGGGATGCTTTTTTATAAGTGTTCATTATTACACCTTTTTCTTCTACAGTTAAATGTCTTTTTTTTGATCTTTTTCTTGGAGATGAAAAAGTGTTTCCATCCCTATTATTTAATTAACGTAACACATGTGAAAAAAAAAAAAACACAAATGAGTACAGTACAGTGTAAACCGTTCTTCATTTATTTCAGTTTAGAAGGCGTGGCTACGCCGGGCAGGCTATAAATAGATGCAGGCATTCACTGATCACGCGTCCTTGAATTCTATCTTTTGAACAGCCCGACTATAACAAGAGCAGGCTCTTTCTCTCCCTGTCTATCTCCCTTCTACAAATGCAAATCATCGAAGCTCACCAACTGATCTGTAACCTTCACATATTTCTTATTATTATAGTTTGTTACGAATACTGCCATCATATGAGTTCATGAATATCACTTGTTCATCCGAATTACGCATCATAGCTAGTTAATTCAATCAAACTCTGCTTCCTTCTTGATTTTCCTGACATATTTCTCATATTTATATTTGAATTTGTAGAGAAAAAACTCTTGAAGTTTGAGAGTATTCTACCCATTCGGACACTTACACTGGCACCTCTTTCCACAAGCAATATCCTTTTTTATGCACCCACAGTTGCCGCGACACTCAGTGGCACACTTGCAGCCAGTAGTAGAAATGCACCACTTTGCGGCGATTGGGAGAGGGCTAGAGTTGACTTCTCATCTTACACCATCGGATCTTCGTTTCAGCCCCAATCTTCAAGTGATGGAAGCTCTTGCATCGGGTCCATAGCCTGACGAAAAATTCAACCCATATATGATGTACGAAGAACAGGTTTCATTTTTTCAATTCGAACATTGCAGACGGAGCCTTGGAATGAAATCATGAGGCATCAGATGCATTCGTTGTTTTGTCAGAGACCAAAATTGAATGAACTAAACCTTTTCCTATTAATTTCGTTTAATTGTTGTGCGGCGGGTAAGTATTTCTGAAGGAAAGCGAGAGAGAGAGAAAGAGACGGCGAATGAATGAATGAAAATCAAACAGGTGGTGGACAATCAGATAATCACAACCTGAATGAATTGAAACTGAAATTCTTAGATATAATTGGTGAAAATTTTATCGGCTTGGACACAGAAGAATCTGGCTTACCATTTCAGAAAATGAAATGGTTTTACAAAAAATGATTCTTCTGAATGCTCATTCTCGTACCAAATTTGCCCAATCTCGATAACATGAGAGATATGATCAAGTATCAAGATTAATGAGAATTTAGTTTTTTCGAATTTTCGGAAAATTTCTCACATTCACCTCTCCGTAATTTGTAATGGAATTAGGAGAGGGAGTCACATCAGTTCCTTATCTTTGAAACGTGCTTCAAATTTTCCATTATTAATGAATGGCTGTAAAATATTAGATATATTATCAACACAAGATGGGCGCAAGATTGAGATGCAGCACTTTCAAATAATTCTGGTGTTTCATTCCAAGAAAGTTTCAATCCCAAATATTGTATAATTATTTGTTGATTACCTGCAAAGAGAATGAAACAGAATTATTTATGAAAATTTCGAGAATTGAAAATCATTCAATCGTCAGAACTGCCACCAATGACACCAATTACAGATACAGATTAGAATGATATGCAGCAATCCGCAGAGAAATAATGCATTCTTACGAAAGAATCACATCTCACCAAGAGAGATTTCGCAGATACAGATGCATCCTTATGCTGTTACTAGATATTCCCACTCACTATAGAATATAGATGATATCTAAAACAAGCACGTCTTGGCCGTTTACTGTTATGTTGGCACAGAAAGCTCGGAACAGCAAACACGATAGATATAAATTGAAATTTTCTGAAGGAGACATTTCTCGGGTCAACGCTCACAATACGAAAATATTTAACTGTTATATTTTCTGACGAGAGAAGTTGATAAGGATGAAAAAACGGAGGTTCGATGGTTTATACGGATACATTAAGTATGACTTGAGGTGATGGTTTTCGGGGACTCAAGTTGAACTAAACAAGCAATCTAACAATGGAAATGTATTTATTTCATCAAAAGGTTCTGCACATAGCGCTTTTCATTTGTCACATAGGTAAAGGCTATTGAATACCGGATAGAAATATAACTTTGCATACTCTACTGGGAGATATTCTAAAGGATTTTCATCCTGTCATACCCTGTGAAACTTCACATTTAGCAGTCATTACTTATTAAATAATTATCACAGTGGTGACAAACTCTCATCAGACCTTCTCCGTAGGGTACGGAAATGGACAACGTTTTGAGTGTTCCGACGAATTAACGGAAGACCAAATGAGGTGCTACGAGAGTAGTGAGCCCGCCCGAAGGGAATACTGTCGGGCAAGAACTTTGGCCACCAACATGCTCGCCATTCCGATTCTACTCTACTACTTCAGAGTTGTCAAATGGACTCAGAAAGAGTTGGAGCAATTTGACGTAAATACTCATAAAAAGATGCACATGCTCTGAAGAATGCATCCCAAACCGTCCGTTCCACGGTTATATCCTTCAACAACAAGGGGTCCGGAGATTTTTCAGTTTGGAAAGTCTTCATAACAGAATGTTACTGGATGGAGCCTGTAGAGTCTATAAATTTGGTATAGTCTTCGATTTACGAGTGCTTCATTATTTCCTACGGCACTCGTATGAAATAGACAGGACACCGGTACTACCTTATGCTTCATGGGATATTTATTCCTTTGTGAAAAATGAAAAGGCCGAATTTTTTTATACTTTTTTTCCCCACTCTCAGGCGAATGCAAGCCAATAAGCCTGATATAGTCCTTGACCACAGCCGGAACGAATATCTTCTGAAAAGAGGGGGAAAACGGACTAAGTATCAAGATTTACTTTACGAACTCTGCAAGCTTCACCCGGACTATTTTGTCAAATTAGTGGTTCTGATTATAAGTGTTCTCGGTGGTTCCAGACCAACGCTTCTCTTACACCAACACTCAACACCATGCCGGCCTGCCGGAATATGGCAGAGATCTTGGCTGGCCGCAAGCAGGAAGCCGTTATTCTGGGTTCGTTTCGTCTGCTCAGAACTCTTAATTCTCGGAGCCAGTGATCACTAGCGCGTTCGCCCACTGGGTCGAAGCAGTGCGATACACGAACCCGGCTAGGCTTGTTTAGACGATAATGATAATTATAATAATAGTAACAATAATAAAAATAAGTATTTTGACACAGAAACAGCAAATGACACATTCAGTCTGAAAAACATCAAATGAAAAAATTCAATAAATTATATATCGAAATGAAAAATTGTCATTTCATCATATCATTTACAAAAAAAATCAGAGCGTACTATTGAAGAATCACATATTTTTGCATCTAGTGTTCTCCTCTATCTCGGTTTTGCATGTCATAGCCAATTGAGTTAATCAAAAAATCATGTCGAATGGAAAGCCCCAATCAAAACAAAATTCAAAACTATTTCGAAATATTTATAATTCAACAGTTTAGCATAAGTACATAAATTATAGTTATTGAATATAGGTACAATGAATTATAGAGAGCACTTCATGGCTTTAATTATTGTCAGCTCACGTCTACCAACTTCATAGTTTCCCTGGTTCATATGTTTTGAGATGTTCAAATATTTCGTACATAAAATTCTTTCCAGAACTGCCACCAATATTGTGGACATTTGAAATGTCGAAATGAGTCGACTTATCAAATGAATTCTTACTGATATCAGTTATTTGAAAATAAATGTATTCTGCCATTGTTTTGATTCTTTGCAAGAACGTTTTACACTTGAGTTATCGATTGTTCATAATGAATAGTTGAAAATGTCATTTCTGGTTTCGACAATGATACTATTGATTTTTTTGTTCGTAAAATTTTGATAATTATTTAAAAAAATATCTTTCGGTAAACAAACACAATCCGTAGAACCTAAAAGTTTTGTCAATAATGATTTACATATAGACGCACAAGTGCAATATAAATATATAATTGCAACAATCATTCGCTACGAAAATTCTCACCATATACCTGGGAAGTACTAATTAGTATTTTGAAAATTTCATCTGACTTGTTTCTGTGAAACTCCCCTTATACATCTTCTGTATATAACAAATAGAATTTCCATTGGTACTTCAGTGGGCAACTGGAATCACAAGAAATTCTCTGCGAAATACGCTAGTATAGTATTCTGCCAAAAGAGGAATAGGTGCAAACTCTCTCTCACCTTCTGCAGGGGTGGGTGCGTTGAGGGTTGTATTACTATTACCCAATGAAACTTATACTCTGGCGGAACACATCTAATTACTATTTCGACTGATACAGATATCTTATCAATACTCGATCAAAGGTTGGCCTCTCTACGACCTTTTTCTTGACCGACTGACTGTCTAGCATCATCCGCCCCCAACTGTCACTATTCCAGTTCAGGGACGCACTCAGGTTCTAGTGTTTTTGTTGAATTTCATGAACAGTCGGACACATGGACGGAGAGACAAGACAGTGCAGAGAATGTCTGAATAATTATCTATATCCAAATCTTTATACATTCGACTGATTACGTATATTAACAGTTGCACCGACCAAATTGTTTTTCGTTTTCTCAAAGCGCATCTATGAACGGGGAGGAGGTATAGGTATTTTCTGAAAAACTGCAGATATGTAACTATTCCTCCAGTCACATTCAGTTTTCAAAGAAGAGGCCGACGGGAAGCAAGCATCGTTATAAAAGATATGCAATGCATTCACACAATCGACATTACCAACTCATTTGAGAAGAGTGGGTGAGGTTCTTTAGGGTATTTTTATATCAAACGTCAACGACTTTCATCGAATTCACATAAAATTTATTTGTATGACAAGATCGGTGCTTCGACATGATGGTTCGTGGTACATAGAGAAGAAAATTGCTATAAAGTGATTAATCCGAGCTTTGGACTTCATTACCAAAAAAACGTAATCGGTGACTCAAAAAACATTGAGTAAGTATCATCAAATTTCCGAGGGACTTCGAAATGTGTACTCCACCCCTAGGCGATCGAACTACCTTGTTTGTCAGTTCTGTCACGACTTAAATGGTGATGAATATGTTTTCGTTCACTCTTTCGTAAAAGCCTTCTATTTTTCGCAATATTCCTGTCAGCGAAATGATAACTGGGTTTTTATGACCATCCGCCACGAAAGGATGTTAAACATTGAGTTTTCGAGTGATGAGAGTTATATCGATAAGAATCTCGCGAAAGGTGGAGAGTTGAATAGAAAAGTATATGAAATCGAATGCAAAATTAATACCTCAGAGGTAGTGCTACGGGTGGATAGCATTATTTTCTTTATATCAACGAAATCAAGTGTAGCACATTTGACTCTGAACTGAGGTGGTAGAAATTATCAGTAGGATTCTACACTACGGACGTGAGGTTGTAATGAACTCATTCCCAGATAAATGTATCATATTCCTGAAAAATTATCAGAAGAGTCGATTTCCACATTATATCTGCCGTATGAGAGAAAATGTTTTTTTCAAAATGGCACACCCTTTATACTATTGGTAAGACATACAGGCTGATTCAAGACAAATTGGTGAAAATTACGAAGAACAGATCTGAACTTCGGTTTCAAGTCAATAATTGATCGCAATGCTATGATGCAATTCCGAAGGTTTGTGAAAATATCAATATGAATATGTTACAATTCAATCGAAAAAAAAATGCTCGATAGCCCCGCTAAACCAATAGTTTGATTTATTCTTTGAAACCTCATTCATTTAATTCTCTGAAGCATTATTTATTCAAAAGTACTCGATGCTGTTCCATAATCACAACAAATACTTGGGAATACTTGAGTTGAAATTTCAGGATAATAGCACATTAGTGTGATTACTTCACCAATAAGTCAACAAAATTGAACTAGAAAAAATGCTGAATCATTCTCTAATTGATTTCTCAATAAACATATTCATCTAGTGGCAAATGAAACACTTCGTGAAAATAGTGTAAGAGGAGATTATGATGGCAAGGTACGTTGAATTGAAAAAATAGTTACCATGTGGATGGGAGACAGAGTTCGGAGAATTTTCAAGTCCTCATCTTTTTCCGTTCTAGGTATCACACATCGAAGGTTGATACCTCGTTAATCGTCAGGTGATTAATGGGAAAGTTAATTTTCTCTCTTCCATTCAATGAGACTTTCCTACAAATATTTTGTTCGATCAATTTGTACATTTGACAAAATCAATCGACTATCAAAACTACTCATGATCCGACCCTCTGATATTGATTTGAAACATCGTAGGACTGTCGAGTCGGTTTTTTGTTTCTTTCATTCAAATGTTCAGAAACAAGGCATTAGTCGTTATTATTCTACTGACGAAGTGTCATTTAATTGAGTCCGATGATACGTTTGAGTGAGACTTAGAGATTTGAGATATTGATGAGGATTGGATCTGGTGAGAATTCCCTGTTACAAGATCAATATTCCCAAATATTCAACAATGAGTGCACGTGAGGAATAACTCCACGAAGGGCCGTCCCGGAATTCCAGAAGGCACACGACTGGACGCTTCACTGATAGTAACGGACAATCCCGACAAAGTTGCGAAATTGTCCGTTTTCGAATATTCACAAACAATGAATGGTAACCATTCAAAGCAAATTCTGTTTCCGAATTCAACAAAGATGATCACAGATCAGAATATCACAAGATAATGATGGGTCGATGCAATAACAATTGAATATTTTTGAACCGAATAGTTTCCTTCACCTCTTTTTTTCAAACTGCACGATGACTAGTAGTTGTCCATATTGGGCTACTGAGAATTCACAGTGGACAATGGACGCGCATACTCAGTATCCATAATCAGTTAGAGTGTGAATGGAGTTCGGGACCTCAATATTGGGACCACTTCACATCGAAGATTGGTTGACTGGTAAAAAAATATTTGGAGTTAGAGCAATGTTACATCCAAGTGACGAAAACTATGATTAACCAAATAGTTCTATATGATTACAACAAAATTGCATTCCAGCGCATTATTTCATACTAATGCGTGATTATTTGAACAAAAATTTACCAAATTGGTAGATATTCGGGCCTCAATCTGTAATTTTTTTTGTCACCCGAAATTAGAAGATGATTGCCTTGGGTATTTTCAAGTGGAGGATGGAAAACAGGTCAAAAACTTTTTTTGATAACGTCAAATTGTATCCAAATACCTCTAGTAGCTCAACCTCTCGCAATATTATTCAATTCTATATTTAGATTATGTACTTACCCTAACATTTGGAAAAATACAAAATTTTCAATTTTCAAGAAATGGTTATCGTAATGATTTACGCAACTATGAAGCTATAGCAACAATATGCAATTTTGCTAAATTATCAAAAATAAATATATACGACACAATTCACATCTCAACTGATAATAATAATAAATATACTTCAATGTCGTAGAGAAAAAGCATGTATGGCTGTATGATTGTAGATTAATAGATTATTAATGAATAGATATTTGAAAAACCATTTGAATTCCTAAAATGAGAATTGTACATATAGGGTAACAGAAACGACAGACTTTAAAGTCGAATAACGCAGTTGAAATAATCTGCTTCGTTGAAAATATATACCATACACACACCATAGATACACAAACATGCATATATACATATGAATAACATAAACCTAAAAATACACATAAACCTAAACATACAGGCATATATACACAAATACTAATACTTGCATTTTCACACATACACCCCTATACAGGGTGTAACACAAGTAATAATAATAATAATAATAATAATAAATCGGCTTTATTTTTCACATGAAATTATTACATAATTGATAACAAAAATCAACTTGGAGGCGAGATTTAGCAGAAGCTATTCTTACATCTAACCTCCAGCTGATTGAGAAGGAGAAATACAATGATATAATTAGTAATATGATATTTAGAACAAAAATAAACATTATGGAGACAGCGTGTAGCGTGAAGGAACAATGTCGAGCTTCATTTGCGCGGTCAATAAATACAGGAAATAAAAAGTTTTAGAGGAGATGAATATTCAAGCACCGAACTGAGCACATAGCAGACTCTTTTTCACATTGAACTTGAAATGTTTACTATTCTTGTAATGCTCAGGTATACTATTGTATAGTTTAATAGAATTATAGGTGAAACTTCTTTGATAGAGTGCTGTGTTGTGACGTGGCACTGTTAAAATATTTCCGTGTCTGACATTCACATCATGCATTTGATTTCTTGAAATGAATTTGCTTTTCAGATTTTCGGGCCCATCATGAATATTTTTATGTGTGAATGACAATAAATGTAATTTCCAACGGTTCTCCATGTTGAGCCATTTGAGCTCTTTCATCCTATCGGTTACGTGATCATATTTACGTAGACCAAAGATAAACCTAACGCAGTAGTTCTGAACCTTTTGAATTTTATATTTGAAAGTTGAATCCAAGCACGGTCCATAGAGGAAATCGCAATACGTAAATTGAGATAAGACAAGAGTTTCAGTCAAAACTTTACGTAAATTCACATTAAGTAAAAATCTATTAGAATAAAGTGTTTTCAATGCAGCAAAAGTTTTTTTTTAGAGCAGTTGTAACATGAGTTTTGAACCTTAGATCATTATCTATAATCAATCCCAAGTTTTTTGCTGAGTTCACACATGTGAGGTATTCACTATTGATACTGTCTGCAAGATTTGAAACGATTCGTTGGTAGCAATTTTTGGGAGAAAACACTACCATTTTTGATTTGGATGAATTAAGTTTCAGGTTATGCTCTGAGCTCTTACTACAAATAACTTCAAGATCTTGATTCAGATAGTCTTGTGCTTGACGAATATCATTATCATTGGAGGAGGAACTGATCATTAATTGTGTGTCATCTGCATACGCGAATACATTACATCGAGTTATTGACTTGAGAATATCGGCTGTATAAATAATAAAAAGCAGAGGACCTACAATAATTCCCGGTGGTACTCCACTGTTTATTTCAATATAATTAGAATGTTTATTGTTTGAGACTATTTTTTGCATTCTATTTGAGAGATATGCTTTCATCAAAATCAAAGAATCATTGGAAAAGCCATAATATTTCAGTTTAGCAAGAAGTAGATTATGATTGATGGTATCGAATGCCTTGGAAAAATCGAGAAGAGTCACTAACGTTATATTTTTCTTATCCAATTCTGTAAATATATTATCCAAGACATTCACAAGAGAGTTCAACGTACCAAGTTTTTTTTGAAATCCAGTTTGAGATGCAGGAATTATACTTTGTTCGTGTGCATAAGTAATTATTTGCGAGCAGAGCTCTTTTTCCAATATTTTTGATAAGCATGGTAATATACTTACGATTCTGAGGTCTGAGAGCTCCTGTGGATTGGCTACTTTCGGGATTGGCTTGCCCAATGAGATTTTCCATAGGGACGGAATTTCATTTTTTTCTATGCAATAATTCACAAGATGAGTTATGAATGGTTCAATAAATGGACTGCAGTATTTTAACATCGTTACCGAAATATCGTCAATTCCATAAGCATTCGACTTTATATCGAATAAGTATTCATGAATTTTTTCAATGTTCGTCATCCTGAAATGAAAATTCCCAGTACGGTCCTGTTGTGCATTGGTTTCATAAAAATTAATGGCGTCCCTACATTGCGTATCATTCTTTTCAGTGAGAATTTTAGAGAAGAAAATATTTATCTTATTGGGATCCGCTATGGATTCAGGTAGAGAATTTTTATTCGGTTTGATAATTTTAAAGTTCTTCAAGGTTTCCCATACTTTCCTGCTGTTATGTGTTTGACAAAAGGAATTTAAATACACTCGTTTTGCATTCCTTACGTTTGCAAGGGTAGAGTTACGGAGCTGTTTATAAGTGTTCCAGTCATTGGTATTCCTAGATACTTTATATTTTCCTAAGGCAATATCTCGCACTTTCATCAATTTTATGATATTTTGTGTTAACCAAGGTGCATGTGGTTTCGTGACTCTGACCGTTCGAACAGGAGCATAACGATCAAATAATTGATAAATAAATCTGATTCTTGGGTGTTTTCCGGGTTTGATGGCCGTGGTCCACAGGTTTTTATTCCTGACGTTTCGCCTACGACTATGGTAGGCATTATCAAAGTCTGTGAGGTAACGGACGCAATGATCTCGTTCTCACAGTAGATACTACTTTATTGACGTTATGATCGGCTTTATACCTGTTCTCCTGTTCGACGTCCGATACTATCGTGTTGAAAGTGGGCGTGGCTTGTTTCCTCTTGACTGGTTTGGGTCGTGTGTGCTTTAGAGCTGGTAACCAGACTTTGTTGATGTATATGCCTTCTTCTTTTCGGTTGAAATTGTTTTTATGTTTGTGAATCTCTATCGCTTCTCTGTGTAACCTGGGATAGTAGCTCTGCGTTCTGTCAATCACTTCCGTTTCGTCAAATGCAATCGCGTGATTGCCTTCTCCGAGTGCATGCTCGACTACTGCCGACTTGTCATATATTAGGGACTCGGGACATTTTATTGAAAGGATAAAAGACATGAGGCTAGGTCCAGGAGATATACTAGTGAGTTTCGATGTAGTATCCTTATACACGATGGTTCCGGTCAAGGAAACAATACAGCTCATTGGAGAAGTATTCCCAGCAGATATAACCACACTGTTCGCTCACTGTCTGACATCGACATATTTCCAATGGGACGGTGTGTTCTATGAACAAACCGACGGTACTGCAATGGGCAGCCCGCTGAGCCCTGTGGTGGCAAACTTTTTCATGGAGAAGTTCGAACAGCGTGCCTTAGAGCAAGCAATATTGAAACCATATTGCTGGCTGCGGTACGTTGATGACACATTCGTGGTGTGGCAGCATGGAGAAGAACAATTAAAGGTATTTCTGTCTCATCTGAACTCGATTAACGCTAAAATTCAATTTACAATGGAGCTGGAAACCCGAGGGAGAATCTCTTTCCTGGATGTGCTGGTGAACAGACGGGAAAATGGGACACTGGGGCATAAAGTATACAGGAAACCCACTCACACAGACAGATACCTGAACAAGAACTCCAACCACCAACCACGCCAGAAGAGAGGTGTAATTAAAACATTAGTGGAGAGGGCCCGCCGCATTTGTGAACCACAAAACCTCCCTGAGGAACTGGACCACCTTAAACAAGCTCTAAAAGGGAATGGGTATAGTGAAGCCGAATTCGAACGGGCAATACGACCCAAGAGAGAGGACACGAAGGAAACTGTTAATAAACCTGTTGTAGGGAAAGCCTTTATGCCATATATAAGAGGTGTGACAGATCGCATAGGACGAACGCTGGAAAAACACGATGTGAAAGCAATACTGATGCCAACACGAACCGTTAGAAATAGTCTAAGGTCAGCCAAAGATCCAAGAGAGCCGTGGGCAACACCAGGTGTGTACCGGATCCCGTGTAGCTGTGGATCAGTCTACATTGCAACCACTAAAAGAAGCATCAAGACACGGCTCTCCGAACACAAGAGAAATTGTCGCCTGGGACAGTCAGACAAGTCGGCAGTAGTCGAGCATGCACTCGGAGAAGGCAATCACGCGATTGCATTTGACGAAACGGAAGTGATTGACAGAACGCAGAGCTACTATCCCAGGTTACACAGAGAAGCGATAGAGATTCACAAACATAAAAACAATTTCAACCGAAAAGAAGAAGGCATATACATCAACAAAGTCTGGTTACCAGCTCTAAAGCACACACGACCCAAACCAGTCAAGAGGAAACAAGCCACGCCCACTTCCAACACGATAGTATCGGACGTCGAACAGGAGAACAGGTATAAAGCCGATCATAACGTCAATAAAGTAGTATCTACTGTGAGAACGAGATCATTGCGTCCGTTACCTCACAGACTTTGATAATGCCTACCATAGTCGTAGGCGAAACGTCAGGAATAAAAACCTGTGGACCACGGCCATCAAACCCGGAAAACACCCAAGAATCAGTCACCTCCGGCCGTGAAAGTTTACGTTCTTTGATAAATAAATCCATTGAAAATTTCTACCTTTCTTTCAAGATCATTTTCAAGCAAAATTCATACCACGGGAGCCTCTGCAAATCGTGCTGGAAATTAGGAAGGTTGAATGAAGAGAAGTTCCTAAATGTTACTGTTTTTTCTTTCACTTGCTCCGACTTCAAACTGATGTCACAGAAAACAAGTTTATGATCTGATATAAGATCGGCGTTAATTGTTTCACTTTTTACTACAAAATTATTATCACTAATGAAAATGGGATCCAGTAATGTGCAAGCTTTGATATCTATTCTGGTGGGTTCATCAATTACCTGTGTGAAGTCATAACATTCAAAACACTCCGATATTAAATTAATTTTTTTGAAGATCAAGATTTAGGTCACCTAAACACATCAAGAAATCAACAGTTGGGGCATACTCGGAAAGAATATTATCCACATCTTCAACAAACTCTTTTACGGAATTATTATTAGGTGGCCTATAAATGACACCCAGTATAACTTGTTTACCATTGATTTTGAACTTTATCCACAAATGTTCACATGTTCTATTGATGAATTCATAATCAAGTTCTAAAATATGACTTCTGATATGAGTTTTTATATAAATACCTACTCCTCCCCCTCGCCTATCTCTATCATTTCTTAGAAGATAATATATATATATATATATATATATATATATATATATATATATATATATATATATATATATATATATACGTTGACATATTCAAGTGACGTATTTCTGAGACAAGTAAAAAAAGGTACACCCCCTCAACAACGCTGGAGGTGTTCGCATTTTGAAAATAACTCTTGCCAAAAAAAGTTAGGTATTTGCACGAAATTCGGTACCCGGGGTTTTTTTGACATGGGAAATCATAAATTTGTATTGATTTTCATGTTACATCTAGAGGCTGTCATTATTTATTTCAAATTGCCCTAACTTTTTTGACCGTAAACTTTTGGTACTTTTCGGGAAAAAACTTTATTACCACATCTTCTCCAAGTAGAAAAGGTACACCTCCTCAAGAACGCTGGAGGTGATCGTTGTCGAGATATTTACAATTTTCTATATCGATGCATATTACTTAGCCCCTAGGGCGCTATGTGAAGTTGGTGAGAACATTACAAAAACGAAGTATTTGGTGGACAACATCAAAATAAACAAATGTTTTTAATAAAATGTTCAAGAAAAATGATTCGTTTACGAAATGAAGATTGTTGAAACATGGGGGATACCTACCATGTTTTGAAAAATTTCCACAATCTGTATTCCGAAAACGAATCATTTTTCGTTAAACATTTTATAGGAAAAAGTTGTTTATTTTGACGAGATCCACCACATACTTCTCAGCAACTTCACTCAGCGCCCTAGAAGCTAAGTAATATGCATCGATATAGAAAATTGTAAATATCTCGACAACGATCACCTCCAGCGTTGTTGAGGAGGTGTACCTTTTCTACTTGGAGAAGATGTGGGAATTAGGTTTTTTCCTGAAAGTACCAAAAATTTACTGTCAAAAAAGTTAGGGCAATTTGAAATAAATAATGACAGCGTACGCAGCGCCTCTAGCTGTAACATGAAAATCAATACAAATTTATGATTTCCCATGTCAAAAAAAACCCGGGTACCGAATTTCGTGCAAATACCTTTTTTTTGCAAGAGTTATTTTCAAAATGCGAACAAAAAAATTCAATTTCAACACCCTGTATCTCCGAAACGAAGCATTTTCGGACACAACTTACACCCTGTATATTAGTAACGACACTGAAAATCTTTCATAGATTGGAATATGCACCTTGTCATTCAGATTTATCATTATATTACTCCTGCAAGTTATAATAGGGCCTGCCTGCCAGAAAACTTCTCATACTTTTTCTAAATTCTATACTAATATGTTCCATATTCGTCTCCTTTATGTCTGAGTGGGTGATTGTATCCCCATTATAAAAAATCGAATCCCTGTTTCTGTAGTACTTAGACTAATTGGAGTATCGATGAGTTGCTAACTCCCCAAAAAGGTATTTCATAACGTAAATGGAATTCTATTAGGGCGTAATACACAGTTTTGGCGGTTTTAGATACCGAATTTGATGAAGTTACTCTCACTGCGTGATATTCAACAGAAAACTAACTTTCAAGCCTCTTGATATGTCCGTCGAATTTGATCTTATTGTCAATATGAATGCCTAGAAACTTTTGTTAGAGGCTTTCTCTCGATCAATATATTATTACTGAATGTAAGGTTGTCAAGAGAACATCTGAATGATATTTTTGTTGAAATCTGCATTGTCGAATACATACTAGGAGAACGGACGAACTGACTTTCTAATAGTGTTCTTCTCCGACTACAGAACAATGGACCCCTCCAGTCTATTTGCTTCCTCATAAGTACCAAACACTCCTAAACCTGCAAGAAGATTCAGTGAATGCTTGGAACCAAACTTCTTGTAGATGTAGACTGCCACTGAAGATAGGAAAGATTTGGGTCGCGTAGCTATCATAATGGCGTGAGCCAGAGCAAGATAATTTCTCCTCTATTCATCTAAACAGCTTTGTTTGTTCGTCAAAATTATGGTGTGCTTAAAAAAAAGAGGGTTTCAGGGACAATAGATTGAGCATTACTCAAAAAATTTTCCATTTTCCAGAGCTAACCATGATGATCTGAACATTTTAAAAGTGGTAGACTTATCAAACCGAATAAAAATGACAACCTTGCCCTCAAAGTTGTATTCAATAATGCTGTGGATAACAATAAAATCATCAGAGCACAGAAAGATATACTCAGAGGAAAGAATATTTCAGTTAATGCAAATTCAACTCAACTTCAAATTAAAGCGTGGAATAAATTGAAGAAAGGAAAAAAGGAGGGGAAAATGTTGTTATGAGGTTCTTCAGTGATGTTCCTAAAATAACCAAATAGACGCAAAAAAGTAGTTAAGAACCTGTCTATTTTTCAAAGTTTGGGGTTAATTATCAAGCCTTAAAAAGGCATGCAGTGTAAAATGGGAGAACGTCACCTGTCACCACCTCCTGGTTCACTAGTGAAGAGATGATAACCTTAGATAAAATTTTGAACTACGTAATTTGATTTCGGGTAGGTATTTCTGAAATAATGATCATGAGAGTACTTATACTGTAAAAGGAGATTTATCAATCTTCGTTCGGTACAACAAAGTGTTCAGGATTGACAATGTTGTTGTCGAGAAGATTTTTTGAGTTGATATATCCCGAAGGAGAGATTTGGGGTATTTCAACATACCAAATATCAATCGAACTCATTCAGCAAGTGTGGCTTGCTAAATTCCTATGCTATACCCCAGAGCAGACAAGAAATTTCTTTCCCATTGAAGTATCGAATCCTGACTTCTTGGTCAGGCAGTCGAATGAACAAAAACCCCATTTCTCAACCTTTTCACCGGTGTGAACAACTGTTTTTGTGTACTCGTCATTTATTGAAGCTGTTCGTTTTTTTATCAGCGATTGAATTTTCATTTGTACTCTTCGAATAGAAAGTGATATATAGGTTATTGGAATACGTTTCGCACATTCACGAAGAGTTCACAAAAAAAAGGGATTAAAGCATTGTGTTATGAGATCAAGTTCGGATTCATATATTTTTTAGAATATTATCTTACGATTGTATTATTATCAATAGGTGGAGGAGAACCATAATGTATGCAATTAGGAGATATTCAATTCATCAAATGTATCAAAGCAAGAGCCCGCGATCCCCAGACCTTCGTAATTTCACAAAAGCTGAAAGTTTCTCGGCGCATCTTCCCAACGCAGGAGAGAACGATCAGTGACTATGAAGTTTGGATAATGATTACTTGGTCAGATACCAGGTAGCAACAGTGGATGAAAGGAAACCTCTAACTTTCGTCAAAGTATGAAGTTCAGTTTTTTCGGAATGATATTAAAAATCACATCATTCATTGCCAGACACTTACTACTATTTCAACCTCCCTGTCAGTCACCCCATAACTTTATCAACAGGTCTATTCCGTAAAACTCCGTTAATGAACGATCCGCTATCAAACGACTGTCGGTAGCTAGCTCTCAACAATCCGTATGAACAATACGTCAAAAATACCACAAAACTACTTCAAGTCGTTAGCCAACTGAATCAATTCTATCCCCGTTAACGAACGTTATATTATGTCGGTCTCTACCGACTTGCAACGATTTTATTTTTTTACGGAATATCATACTTAGGTTCGACAGTATTCAAAGCGTTTTTCTGACGCCATTTATCCTATGATGTCGGTATTTCCATTCACTTACTTTACAAAGTTATCTTCTCTGAAGTGTAGTGAAGGGGCAGATATCTATTTGTCAGTTTGGCACAATGGTATGACTGAAAAATCGACAGAAAGCTGATAATGCTTCAAAGCAGTGTTGACAATAGAAGTTTATACGGAAAATAATAGTTGGAGGATTTAGGATATCGATGAAATATTCCACGTCAATTTCTTAATTGATTGCCATCTTTTGCATTATGTGTTAGTGATCAAGACAATGCGCGCTCTAAGCTACGGCATCCGTAAGAAATATATAAGGAAACACATTATTTTGAAAATCTTTGCTGCCTGTTTCCTGCCCTAGTAATCAAGATCCAAATTCTATAGTAGCTGACTGTTCCCACCCATGTTGGGGACATGCACAGAGAAACTTTCAGCTTTTATAAAATAACGAAGGTCTGGCGGTCGCGGGCTCTTAGGCTATTATATCATATTTAATTCATCAAGTCGTAGAAATTCAGAATGAAACTAAGTAGGTTGACGTGAGGTTATTTATGTACGCAAAAAAATAAACACGTCAGTGATAAGTACTTTCCGATACTCCTTTCGAAATTCATCAATAATTTGATACTGAATCGTAAAAAGAATACTAATAATTTTCCATTTTTTTTTCTCGATACCGAAGCTTTCGCACGATGTTTTGAGAGATATATTGACTGAAGGTCTCGTAATTCGTATATTCTCTTGATTCAATGTGTATGCAGAATTTGTGAGAAGTATGATTTTCATCATTTCAGAGAATCGTTTGCAAGCCTTTCAATGATCAATTTTTGGAATATTCACTCCAGGGTGGAAAATCAATTTGAAAATATTCGAAAATATAAAGTTTTCTCACTTTTTGTCAGACCCTCCTATTTTCACATTCCATATAAAAATGATCCTTTGCAGTAGATGCCGGTCGAACATGGTGTTATAGCTAGATATTTTATATTTTCCACTTGGAATATTGATTGGCTGATGTTCGGAACAACCACATTTCCCTTACTGTTATTTTAGCACGAATAGAATAGATAGCCGTTGCTTTTTATGTATTCCGAGTTGTAAAAGCAAAAACAATAATAAAAGAGCGCATTAAATTCCTCGAAGGAGAGAGTATTCGATTCAGTGCTCCAAAGGAGGAGAGATAGCACTGAAATGTTTCTCATCTGAAGAAGTGTGAATTGGAAAAACAGAGTTTCGGTAGTTCATCTCGAAACAATGTGAAAAACTTGAGGTTCGTATTGGATTTTGGGGGTTTCATATTGAACTGGAGAAAACATCATGCGTTTCAATCCCCAGTGTGAATATAACACTAAAAGTTCATTCTTTTATATTTTTTCTGTTAGTGTCACAAAGCACAGAAATTCTTGCCCTGAATGAGTACTTTTTCTGTTGCTTATTTTCAACTGAAGATGAGCATCTAGACGCCCGAAACATGTTTTGACGTTTCTATCATATTATAGATGTGAAGACGACATTGACATCTATTTCATTTGATAAGGTACATTTTTACTATTTTTTTGTTCCTATCAATCGATCCCAGTATGGAAAATCTGACCTCACTCTTCGCTAATATAGAATTCTGCACCTTTATTCTTTACAGTTTTCTCTTATACATTCAATTTTGTTGTATAATTAAGGTAAATTGTAGCAAACTACCCATAGATCGGTTTCGCTTTTATCATAGTCATCACTATAGCACAGTCAACTCTTGGTGAATCGCACTAACATCCGTGAAAACTTGTCTATAAATGAGAAAGCTGAATTTGATCCTACATAGGCTAGTCATAAGCGGATAGAGTCCAGGAAAATTACGTAACGGCAATTTTTTGACTCAAAGTGTTTAGTATGATGTGAATTTCATTAATCCTGATTTGTGGATACTATTTACTTTGGAACATGAGTATATTTTCGAAAAGAAGTGAAAATTTTCACTCTTCGTGATAAATTTCTGGAAATATCAGGAGTTTGACAATGGGGGAAATCACGAGAAAGATTTTTCTTACTCTCATTAACTGAACTAAAAAAAATGCCTCCACACAAAATACCTTGTAATAATTAGTTGTCGAGACAAAGCGCGTCAAAGTTCACCCCAAAACATCCATAAAAAATGCTAATTTTCCCATTTTGATTCGTGGCACAAATTCAAAGCCTCTGGAGTAAAAGTCACAATAAATTTTCCACAATCTCAACTGAATGAAAAAAAATTCTGAGTCTTCAAAAATGAACTCGGTCACGGAGTACGAAAAGTAGTGTTTTCCAGCATTTCCACGTTAACTTTCACAGATTAGTGATTGTACAGATTCAGGCTCGGGGGTATTTTTTGTTGGTGAGTTGATGGCAATTTGTTTTGACCTCTACTAAATTCACCTTCCTTCCGACATTTTTGGTGGTGTCTCACGAAAAGTAAAAAATTCCAATTTCTGTCGAAAATATACTTATGTTGTCATGGGAAAGGATGTCCAAAAATCAGGATTCAAGGAATTCACATCCCACTGAACACTTCCAGCAAAATTATCGTCATATTTTTCTCCGGACACCTATCTTTTATCTCTGACAACTGGCCTGTATCTACAGCAGATATGAATTAATTAGTTCACTAATTGTTGATGATGTTGATGGTCTATTGTAATGATAGGTTATCTAACTAATATAGAACGTCTCACTACTACATGACCACTATCAAACAAATTAGTAGTTGATGTATACTGGGTAATCCAGTTCTATGATTCAGGATTACTGTGCGGTGGAATTATTATTTCTCTTGACTGAAAAACACTCTCTGTGAAAAACATTTGCCATACTGCTGCTATTGACAGATATATATAAAACTTACTTCTGTAGTTTTCTCGAATCGAAATAACGATAACGTACGGATTGTGTTTTAGTTAGGACAATAAAATTGGAACAGTGACGAGGTACTGAAATGCAACCTGAATTCAGCTGAGATTGAAAAGGCTGCTGTTAAATCATCTGTTCTAATAGCCGCTGAAACTCCGGATGAATCAGATATTCGATTGAAATATGATGGACTACGTGTCAGGAGAGATGAGTGCCATTTCTATTGGGGAAAAGTTGAATTTTCAGGTTTGATTGTGACTAAAGACGGAATGAACCCTAATGATTCGAAGGTAAAAGCAACTAGAGAAGCACCTTCTTCAAAATTAAAGCAAGCTGCTCAAGCCTTCATATATTCCTGAAGAATGAAGCAACCGTTTCTGAACTTTCACATTGACAAAAGCATAAATACACGCGTTATAAATAGGAGAGAGCTGAGCAACTAGCATTCGATGAGTTGATGAAGTTGTTTGTTCCCGATAGATTTTAGACCCACTATGATGTGAAAAACAGCTCAATACTGACACCAAATGGTGTCGTGAATGTCTTAATTAACAGTTAGGAAAAGGAACAAACATTTTTTTTGCACATAAGAAAACTCCCAAGTGCTGAAAAGGAATTTCTTCAATTAAACAGAGAAGCGCTGGTAATTATAGTAGGTACCGAGAAGTTCCTTAACTGTATCTATGGAAGATCTGTATATCGGGAATATGCATGGAGGGCAAATTCATTCCAGAAATTCATCATCCTACAATAATTATATATTAGTAATCGTTCTAGGAAAACAAATACCTCATGCTAATGAAGATAACAGATAACTAACAGCAGAACTCGGTAATGATGCTATAATCAGCACTAGAGAAAATATTCACAGCAGAAGATATAGCGAGAGAAACAAGAAACTTTTCAGAGTCTTAGGGTTCACACAAAAGGATTGAACAAAATATATACAAACAAATTTCCAAACGAACTGATATTGTTTTGGTTGAACAGAAAAAAACTGTGTATGATGATTGCTTTGAGAAAATCGAGTTAATTCACCACCTAACGGATGAAAGCAAGCTCTCCAAGTTCTGCATAGTACTCATCCAGGTATTGAACGGATGAAGGCATTGGCAAGATCATACCTATGGCAGTCGGGACTTGATTAGAAGGCAATCACTTTTTCATCGTCGTGGGTTCTTTCTCAAGATGGCTAGAGGTTCGAGTGGTGTAATCAACTTTTTCTCTCAAGTGTCCTTAAGAAATGTTTGCAAATCCACGGCATTCCGCGAGTGATCGTATCAGAAAAATTCTTCTGGTTCTACTGATCCAGATATTTCAAAACATTTTCATGAAACTATGGAGATGATCCGAAATGTCCAGCTATCATTAAGGCACATTCAGAATCGGTATCATATAGAGTGCAAACTCCAGATGATCACGATGCTCACAGATATTGATGAGCTGAGAACTTGTCAATTATATCATACTGAAATTACTCAACCGTTGGATGATTGTCCACAATCTGGGAATTGCAAATGTCCAGAAATTGTCAGGCCTACTAAAATAGAGCTTGTCCCGAATATCTACTACCTTCGAGTATACACCAAGAGTAAGGAGAGAACAGTTATGAATTCTCTCCTGACTGAAAACTCTGAATGTGAAGAACATTTGTCATTGTGTGCGGTAAGAAAATGAATGATTGCTGTTGTTCTTGACAGATATAAAAAAACTCACTTGTATAGTTTTGTAAAATCGAAATAAAAATAATAATTTGAGACATAATATGAATAATTGAATGAAAATAATGAATAGACACTAGGAGTCAATTAGTAACAGAGTAGCAAATACAACCACCATAACCACCAAAACTCAAGTACACACCTCGCTGTGTACCAATCTAAAAAAAAAAAATTTTTTTCATTTTTCCATTGTACAAATATTGTGACAAAAAATATTTTTTACTGATAAATGAAGCAAAGCTCTTCCAGTGGAATCGACCCTTTTTATCACGTAGATATTCATGAAATATATTTTCATCAGAGGGTAGTGGCCGTATAGCTGTAAAGATTATGATAGCTGTTTATGACTAGTATGATCAGAAGTAAGTGTTCGACAGAGAGATCGTAAACATTCGAATAACGATACACCTTTATGGCTGAAAATTTTCGTAGAAATGAAAGAGTCTCAGTATGTCGAAGAACATGACAGCAATTCTGGATTTTAACCTCTCAAGAGTTGATAGACCATTGAAATCATATTGATGGTAACTAATTGACAAACTTCCTGACAGAATTATGAATCCTCCGAACAAATAATAACTGCGCTGTCGAATATCACATTACTTCCTGATTATTTGAGTTATTTTTACCGACCACTAGAGGCAGCCTAATTCACTTAGCTTGCTGACAAGATTCAAAACGTCTTCGATCAACCAAGCATGCAAATGATATCCTTTTTGTTATTTAACGAGTATCATTCAATCCAAAGTATGAAGTGAAACACCATTGTGTTGCAATATCTCAATCCAACATAACCTTCCAAAAGGTGGTACAATTATACTTCTGCATCTTTGTCTAAATAAAAGGCTCGAATTTGTTATTAATGAGTACAACGTTTGATATATGTACTAATTTGTTGCGATTCAATATCGAACGTTTTTTCACAAAGTATATCCGAGAAGAAGTACATAAAAAATATTTTCTACACCCAGTACACCCTTACTATAACAATACAGCAATATGCCAATATTTCATGATGAGGCCCATTATAAAATGGATTAAATATATGTATCGTACTGAGTTCATTATGATACAGATGATGGATGTTCAATCATTTTTAAATCCAATTCGGTGGTGGAAGGCGACATTGTAAATTCAGTTCAGAATGAAATCAGAATTTCCAATACAATATTGAACTCTATCGATACTAGCAATAATGACATGAATGTAAATATTCTTCCCACTGCCAGATCAGAGAGACCCACAAAACAAATATGAATATGTAACATTCATAAATCCCCATTATTTATCGAGTGTAGAAAATTGAGCGTATGCAACTCTCATGATGTGGTTATTAATGGAATAGCATAAACCATACGAAACTCACCTTGGACTCGATTCGTATACCGGTTAATGCTCGTGTATTAGTACCCATTATCACATGATTGTTTCATATTATACCATTATATTCCAGTTTTCGAAACACACAAATTTTTTTATACAAATTTTTAAGCTCAATCCACCTTTGTCTTGAGGTAAACCCTGTTTACAAAACTACGATTCACGTAGAAGGATATATTTCTACTCCTAAATTATGGCATTCATATCAGGAAAGTGAATGATGGCAAATTTGATTGAAGTGAGGACCGTTTCCGCTGGTTTTGAGATGGCAGAAGTGGAGAAATTGAAACCTTTGGAGAAAAACGATGTGGGCATTAGAAAAACTCGAACACACCAGAAACTATTCATCACCTCTCATCCGAAAATCCAAACTTCTCACGACCTCATTAGTCTCAAATCCTGCAGAGAGCACGGAGTCATTTCCAAGTCATTAAAATTCGATAATCACGAAAAATATTTCTCAGCCGAAAGTATTCTTGATCGCGCCAGTGAGACCCTCATCCCAAAAACAATTCATGTCATCAGACGGAATCTACATCTCACCAATAAATCCTAAAATCAAAGCTACGGCATCCTTTCATCTGGGGTATACCTTTCAAACTCTCTCAAGAGAAATCGGTCCATATAAGCACACAAAACGCAGAGACCCACTAGAAAAAAAAACTGCCATTTCTCCTGAAAACCAGAACTTCAATTCCTTCTACATCCAATGTCCCAGTACAGGTCCACAATCCCCCTGACACTCCACTGGACAAAAATACCTACAACGTGTTGTCCGAATCAATTCTTCAAACACCCACTCCAACAGATGCGTGGGAATTCCGTTTAAAGGGTGGAACGATTAATGACAATTCAGAAGAGCATCGGGTGTGGAAATATCTATAAAAGAGAGACAAGTCTCCGACCCTTCTACGATATTCTAAAGAAGTGAGAGAGTTCGAAAGCAAGCCCAACAAGACGGACTGTCTTTTTCTGAATGGACTCGAGAAAATTCAACGAAAATTATTCCTCGAAATATGGTGTATTTCCCAAAAAATTGAAGATAGATATAAAAAAAATGACTTTTATATATTTGAACATTTTAGCCAAATCTGTTTATTACCATCATTTGCAAAAATATTCAAAACACTGGTGTGTAACAGAATTATGAACTTAATGACTAAATGGTAGTGTGTGATCAACACAAACTGCTATATTCCCGTTCATCAGCAAATAGGTAGATCCAATTCTAAAAATATCAAATTAGGGGTACCTCAGGGGAGTATAACGGGCACGTTTCTATTTATATTGTATTGGTACGATCTGGAAGAAATAACAACCGAGAGCTGTGAAATGACGAATAATGCTGATGAATGCTCAATACTACCCTTGGCTTACTGAGAAAGCAGATGATGCACTCATCAGTAAATGAGAATAAGACCAATGCCATTCTGTTCAAAACAAATTATTCATGTTTCGAAATACCTAACGAAATTCATTTTCCAAATGGCTCACTACACATAACAAATTATACCGAATTTCACCTTTGACAGCCAGGTTGACCATAAAAGTGAAAAATTGAATGCAGTTGTATACTCCTTGAGATTCACAGGGCAATATGTAGATGAGAAAATATTGAAAATTTTATACCATGCTTATCTTGAATCGGTGATCCAATATGGCACAATATTTTATGGAAATAGTAGAGGTAGTGTTTTATGGAATTGTAGAGAAAAACTCAAATCAACTAACTAAGTTTTTAACTATCACTGGAGTATATATAGAGGAGTTTTTATTATTTTTCTTTAGGAACAAACATATATTCAACTCTGGTGAATCACAGGCTAATTATAACACATGAAATGTTGCTTATGATCACCCAAGACAAATGTTTACGATAACTGTAAGATGTCCATTTCATAATCGCATAAAGATGTCCAATAAACTACCAACTATAGAATAAAGGTGATGAGTAATATCGAAGAATATAAAGAGTGTGTTTGGGCTCCTTTTAAGCATAAAACCGTTAAAAATAGATGATGATTTGAATCACCGAATACTCAGATACTCAGATTAGTGGGTACCTCTGAGGTTATTTGTTTTATTGTCCTAACAGTTTATGTATGTATCATTTTCACAAAATATAAATCATTATTATTATTATTATTATTATTATCATATGTGGATGCTACTAAAATGTGGGGGTAGGACTTCAGGTGATCACCCTCACCTAATGTTCAGGGGTTCCCAGGTGGTTGGAAGTCTCTGACCGTCGCGTCGTCACGTTTATTTTGGCAGGAAGGTCGTTTCTTGATTTCGATGGCCTCGCGGATTAATCTAGCAGATAACCAATAAATCACTCTCATTCTCAGATTTTTCCATAAAAAAATCCAATAATTTTTTCATCCACACGATCTACAGGAAACCAACCTACACAAACTGATACGAGAACGAAAACTGCCACTTTCATCCAGCATAGACTAACTCCGTTTTGAATTATCTCATCCCCAGATCCATCGACCTCTCAGACGTCCATAACGAACCATGAGAGCTGGATGATCTTAAATAAGCCCTTCTTCAAAATGGCCACACAGGCTATCAAATGGATAAATCTATCCGTCGTCAACAATTCCTTCCATCCGGTTTCAGAGATTTAGAAGACAACATTGTTTCCCATGAAGCCTTCCCACAATGAAGGTATCAATGACCAAATAGGCCGAATTTTGAGAAAAACTAGACATCCAAATGATATTTACTGCTAATCATCAAATTTCACAGTCATTTGTTCCTTTGAGCACAAAATTGTCAGTGATTCTGAGGGTTTATATGGAGTTCCATGTGACCAGAAGAGGAAATGAACAACTAGTTGCTGTCTCTAATTCAGATTCATCCTCAGCCCTCTTCGAAACATCCTCAGTATGCAGGACACAATAAAGTTCACAAAAACACTCAGACCATCGACACAGCGAAATCACTACTGTTTTGTTCTAATAAAATAATACTAGGCAGATTTTAATTACTGTTCTTTATTCGACTTCAAAAATCTCGAACAGACTCACTTCTCATACACAAAACAGCGCGTGCATAAAAAGGTGTTCGCTTTTTATGAACATACAAAATGACCAACATATCGGTGCCGAGTTATTCTAACAGACTACAAATTTGAATACATTATATCACTCGTCCTTTTTCAAAATAATTTTTTCAGGCCGCCAAAAATTTGTCCGGTTTGCGAATTACATCTTTAGGTCTCAACCTAGTAGCATACTCCGGTAAACTTTCAGTGCAATCCCCTTGAATAGTAATTTCATTTGAATCACTCCAAGAATGCATTTCCGACAATAATTGTTCTTCGTTTCTAATGACCTTTTCTTGTAATATATCTCTCATCACATCCTGCATGGATTTCTCGGGTGATTCATTTTTTTTAATGAATCTTCTGACAAAATTTGATCCCAATGCCCCAATTCAAGATCACATTCGGTTTTAACAATACAAATTCTCTTTCCTAATTTTTTTTATTACAACTGCTCGTGTCCAAAAAGGTTTTTTGTTTGAAGGGTATTCTTTTACCAAAACATTATCACCCACATCAAAATAAATTTTCCTATGACCCTGAAAATGTTCAATTTGAACTTTTTGACTATGTTCTACGAATTCGTGATCCAGCGGCAATAGCAAATCCAATCTCGATCTTAATTTTTTTTGCTAATAATAATTTTGGCGGACATTCAGTACTATGTTCGATGTTGCGATACGAGAACAAAGCGATTTATTATGGTCTCGTAATCCTCGTTTGGACATGTTTTAAGATTTTCACGGCAGATTCGGCTTGCCCATTACTCTGAGGATGATATGGAGCAATACTCAAATGTTTTATTCTATTTGCTCTGACAAACTGCAAAAATTCACTAGAGCAAAAGGTAGGCCCATTGTCGGTACACACCGTTTTGGGCAAACCGAATCTTGCATTGATTTCCCTCAGTTTTTTTATTGTTGATCCAGCTGTGATGTTTTGCATGCGATGGCATTCTATCCAGTTCGAAGTGGAATTTTCCAATACAAAAAAATGATTATTGTTCATAGGCCCGAAAAAGTCCAAATGAAGACGAGTCCATACCAGTTCATTATATACCCAAAGTTTCAATTAACATTTCTCAGGATTTGCTCGATATTTCTGAAAAGCTTCACATTTCTTTATTAGGTTTTCAAGATCTTCGTTAATTGAATGCCACCATACTTAAGAACGAGCTAACGATTTCGTTTTCACTATACCTTGATGACTTTCTCGCAATAATTCAATAATTGATTTCTGAATTTTTTTTGGTACAACCACTTTGTACCCCCGCATTAGACAGCCCTCCACCGTTAGCTAATTTTTCCGTCGGTAAAAAGGCTGTAATTCTTCCGTTTGCATTATTATTGGCCAGACTTTTAGAACAAAGTTTACGACCTTGCTCAAAATGTGATCTCCGCTACTTTCTAATTTTATAAACCTAAAACTAATGGGTGCGAAATCATTGACATAGTGGCAATAAGAAAATTCATTGGCTTCCTCTATCTCTGTCCTTTTCAGGGGTAACCTTGATAAACCATCGGCTATATTTTCGCCCGATTTAACATATTTCATATCGAAATCATATGCTGAGGGGAAATATAATGTATTTGCTGCTATAACTGAAATACCCTCATTAGGATGGCTGAGAACTGCTCCTAAACCATATGCACTAGAATCGACAGTTAACATAACCTTCCTCTTTGGATCATAACCCGTTAAAATTTTCTCAGACAATAATTTCCTTTTTTATAGTTTCAAACGCCATTTCACAATTTCGATACCAAATGAATGAAACATTGTTTCTCAATGAGTTATATAAAGGCTGTAGAATTATAGCTGCATGGGGAACAAACTTCAAATAAAAATTGACCATTTCCCAAAATGATCCTAATTCCTTTACATTTGTTGAAGGTGGAGCTGAACTTATTGCTTCGGTATTTTCCTTCGAAGCAGGCAACCCATTTTCGTCAATTACGTGTCCCAAAAATTCGATCTGTTTCTGAAAAAATTTACATGTTTCCTTTCGAACTCTCGAACCATTTTCACGCAGTATTCCCAAACCTAATTCAATAAAAATATCGTCAATAAAAACTATAACTCCTGGTATATTATTCAACTTCTTGAATGTCCTAACGGATCCCGTTCATTTTGGTCTTTCGCCAAGGCTGTGGGAAGAAACTTCCAGCTCATTTCCTCCCCTAACCAAAGAAGATGGAACACTAGCCACGACTGCCCAGGAAAAAGCCAATATCTTTGCGCACTTATTTGCTGGAAATTCCACTCTGGACTCATCGAGAAAGCAACCCCCGAACATTACACCTGTTGACAGTGACATGCCCGAGATCGACTTTCGCTAACGTATAATCAGAAAGATTTTACTGGGTCTCAATACCAGCAAAGCCTGTGGATCTGACGGAATCCCACCAATTGTTCTCAGGAAATATGCCCCCGAACTAACACCTGTTCTTTGCAAGTTGTTCAACCACGCTTACAGTTTGGGGGTGTTTCCGTCAAACTGGAAGATTGCAAGAGTACAACCAGTCCCTAAAAAGAGCAAAAAGAACCTACCTGGCAACTACAGACCAATCGCACTGCTATCTATCATTTCAAAGGTCGTGAAAAAAGCCATCAACATCGAGCTCATGAAATATCTGGAACACTCAGGAATTATCAACGATAGACAATATGGCTTCCGCCATCAGAGATCAACTGTTGTCCTGCTCGCTTACGTCTCACATATATAGCAACGATCTATTGAAAAATATGGAGAAGCTTTAGTCGTGGCACTAGATATCTCCGAGGCATTCGATCGAGTTTGGCACAAGGGACTCCACGCCAAGCTTTAGTCTTATGGTTTGCCCCCTCAGCTGTGTTCTCTGCTAGCCAGTTTTCTCTCAAACAGGTCACAGGTCTCTCCATGTAGTGGTCGATGGAGTTTCATCTGAGACTCTACCCATAAATGCTGGTGTTCCGCAGGGATCAATCCTAGCACCAACACTATTTCTACTTCACATCAACGATATGTTGGAGGCAACTTCATACCCTATACACAGCTTCGCGGATGATAGTACCTCCATACCGCTTTCTCTTCCAGGGCTTCTATATCGGCCCTTGAGACCAGAAATGAACAAGGAAGAAATGTTAACAACATAAATATGGACCTGACAACAGTTCTGGAATAGGGATCTGATGGCAGGATTCAATCCAAACAAGACACGAGCATGTCTTTTCTCTAGCAAGGCCGATTCCACTGTGCCCAACATAGTCTTGTCAGGGGTGACCATAGCATTGAAGCCATCCATTTCCATGCTTGGTATTACTATCAGCAATAACCTTTGTTGGGAGGATCATGTAAGATCCATTGACAAGAGTGCATCCTAAAAACTTGGTTTTCTATTTCGCGGCAGGAGCTATTTCACTTCTAGACAGATGCTTATGATCTATAAGGCACAGATTCGACCTGTCCTGGAGTACTGTTCCCATGTTTGGAGTGTGGCACCCAAACATATCCTGAAACTATTGGACTCTGTACAGAAAAGGGCAATCCGTCTCGTCGGTGATGCCTCGCTAACGAACTCGCTCACTTCTCTGGAACACCGTAGAAAAGTTGGCGATCTGTCTCTATTTTATAGATATTTTCATGGGCGATGCTCTCGTGAAATGTCGACAATCCTTCCTCCTTTGGCAATCTCTTCGAGATTGACCCGTCGGGTTCAGTCTTCACACCCCTTTGTGGTCACCTTGGAGACCTGCAGAACATCTCTCTTCAAAGACTCGTTCATCCAACGAACGGCGAGGCTTTGGAACTCATTGCCTAGGGAGGTGTTCCACGAAGCATGCAACCTTCAGAAATTCAAGAAGAACACCAACTCCTACATTCTTTTCCTTGGTTCTCACGATGTTCTCTGAACATTCTAGGATACCCCTTTTCGTGGGAACCAGAACATAAGAAAAAAACAACAGCTTTTCCATAATTTTTTGGAAAATTGAAGGCACTGAAGTTATTCCATACGGAAGACGAATGTAACAAAAAAGACCACGATGTGTTGATAGTGTTAATAATTTTCGAGTTTCCCCAGACACTGCTAATTGTCTCTCCGAGAAATATTTCCCTCCTTGAAAGGTAGTGAAGAGATCCTCAGTTTTAGAAATTGGATACGTAATATTTTCAAGTACCTACTTGGTTTAAAGTTACAAAAAAATCACCACATATACGGACATCTAATTTATTTGATTTCATAACCGGCAAAATTGGGGTTGCCTTCAGAAACCTTGGTGTTGAACCGTTTATTATTATTATTTTTAAGTGAATGTTAGGTGGCAAAGCCGTTCAAACATATCAAAATGTACAGCGTAAATGTAATAGAAATACATGAATGCATTATATATATATATATTGTTGACAACACCGCGCAAGAAGTGATGAGTCGCTGTCAGTCAAGGGACCCTGGCGACATTCGGACAGCCAGTTATTCCCGATGCCTGATGTGGATCGCCCACTCATCGATTATTTTTGTTGATGTTGAGGATAGTTCGCACGTTCAATATACGTTCAAGTTTGGAGTTGATTTTTATCATTTCTAACATCAGAAGTGAGATTCTTTACTACGTCATTTGTTTGTTTATTCCGCGAGTTTGTTAGTGAGTTTGTGAGTGCAAAAACAAAAATGGCAGGTGAAGCTTCGCAAGTGATCTTGGAGGAATTGATCAAAGCATTACAGTCGCAAAAATCAAATTCTACAGAACAGGTAGATCTGCCGTATTTTCGGCCTGACACTGACGATTCTAGTAAATGGGTGAGCAATGTTGAAATCATTCGAAGTGAGTTTGGTTGGTCGGACATTCAGACTTTAGTGAGAATTGGTCGTTTCTTATTGCATGGGGCTAAGAATTGGTTTGAACGATGGTCGCCCGAAACTCGCGATTGGAAAACATTTTCCAAAGACTTTATTGAAGGTTTTCCACCTAAAAGGAATCTGGGACATTTATTAGAGTTAGCATGTACCTTTACCAGTGCTCGCGTTAATACCTACGAAACATATGTTCACGAAAAAACCGCAAAATTAAAGAGCCTACGTGCAAATTGGTCGGAAAATGACTTGGTCGAACTAATCGTTTACGGAATTTCTGAGCTCGATGTCCGTAATGCCGCGACCAATCGAAACTGTCAAACTATTTCTGAACTTTTGGTGTTTTTGTCCTCGTTTATAAAGCAACAGTCAGGGGAGTACAGGGTGAATGACGATCATGTTTCTCGCAAAAGGCGATATCCCAATGACGAACTTCCAAGTACGAGTAAAATTTCCAAAAAATGTTTTCAGTGCGAGAAATCGGGTCATATTCGAATTAATTGCAGAAGCAAGCGTGTCGATTCACACTATAAACAAACGACAAATCACAACAAAGATGCCTCGTCTAGTGTGGCTGAATCAACAAGAAGCGGACAATGCGCGTTCTGTGCTAAGACAGGTCACGATGTTTCCAAGTGTTTCACAAAGGCCGCTATAGAGAAACGTCGTAGTATTAATTTTTGTTCGGCTATGGAACTTATGAATAATGGGTTCATAGAAATTTTTATCGATGGGCACCGCTTTAAGGCGTTAATCGACACTGGTGCTGATCTTTCGCTGATTTCGGAAAAATATTCCTACCTGTTTGAAAATAAATTAGAATCATGCGATTTGTCTTTGAAAGGGATCACTTCTCAAGTGGTTCGTGCTAAGAGTATGTTCACTGCTAACACAAAGGTAAACGACACGCATACAAAAATCACTTATGTAGTCGTACCCGACGAATGCCTTGATTACGATGTCTTTATCGGTCGTAATTTGTACGAAGACCCTTCAATTATGACAATAACCGATTACCAAGGATCACGAGTATTACGGCGGCAACTTCCAGGCAAAAATCGTATTATCGAAATAAGTGAAGAATCTTATATACAGGTTCCTCAAAAATTTCGTGACCAGTTACTGTCGGTTTTGTCAAATTACTTCGATATGTTTACCATTGGTCATAAAGTTGGAACTGTCAACAATATAAGTTTAAAAATCCGTCTTGAAAAAGACATAATTGTGAATAGGTCGCTGTATCGATTGGCACAAAGTGAACAATCTGTTGTGAATGACATCATATCTGATTTATTGGAAAATAAAATCATACGGGCCAGTGAATCACCATTTGCTAGCCCCATACTACTTGTGAAAAAGAAAGAAGGTTCTCTGCGCATGTGCGTTGATTTTCGAGAGCTGAACCGGCACACTATTAAAGATCGTTACCCCCTCCCATTAATCGATGATCAACTTGATCGTTTGGGTAAAGGATGTTTCTTTACATCATTGGATATGGCCTCGGGATTTCATCAGATACCAATCGACGAAGAATCTATTCACAAAACCGCATTTGTTGTCCCAAACGGCCATTACGAGTACCTGAAAATGCCGTACGGTTTGGCCAATGCACCAGCGGTAGTTCAGCGTTCTCTGCACTTAGCTCTGGGTTCTCTGAAAGACAATATTGCTTTAGTGTACATGGATGACATTTTGATTCCGAGCAAAAACCTTGATGAAGGTTTATTATTCTTGCGACAAGTCCTAGACGCCTTGCAATTAGCTGGTTTTTCGTTGAATATCCGCAAATGCAAATTCCTTCAATCTTCCATCGATTATCTGGGTAGAGAAATTTCGAGTGAGGGTATTCGACCTGGCACACGGAAAATTCAGGCATTGTTAGATTCCCCAGTACCTGAGAACGTGAAGCAAGTAAGGCAATTCATGGGCCTCGCTGGATATTTCAGAAAATTCATTCCAGATTTTGCAAGTCGAACAGCTTGCATTACTAGGCTTACAAAAAATAATGTGCCATTTGAATGGGGCCAAGATCAAGAAAAGGCAAGATCTTATGTGATTGGTCATTTAACTTCAAGACCCCTTTTAGTAGTCTATGATCCTGCTCAACCAACTGAGCTCCACACCGATGCTAGTAGTCTGGGCTATGGTGCGATTTTGATCCAGAAGTATGAGGATAAGCCCAGAGTTGTAGCATATTTTAGTAAACGAACTACTGATAGTGAGTCCAAATTCCATTCATATGAACTCGAAACGTTGGCTGTAGTGGAAGCATTAAAACATTTTCGAACATATCTGCTTGGTATCAAATTTACGTTGGTTACCGATTGCAATGCTTTGAAAGCTACGGCTACAAAAAAAGATTTGCTTCCTCGTGTAGCTAGATGGTGGGTGTATATGCAGGATTTCAATTTCGACATTGTTTACCGAAAAGGGAAAAATCTACCACATGTCGACTACTTGAGTAGAAATCCGTCAACCACGGTTCGCCGTATTTCTCATAATAATTGGGCCTACATAGAACAGAAAGGAAATGAAGAAATCCAAAACATGCTGACATTGCTTCGAGATGGAAAACTTGATCCCAATCAATATGTAGAAAAAGATGGGTTGCTTTATCATAAACGAATCAATGTCGATGAAACAGTTAATTTGCAGTATTTTGTTCCAAGGCAAAGTCGTTTGGGCTTACTCAGAATTTTTCATGATGAGCAATGCCATATAGGTACTGACAAAACATATGAGTCAGTAGCAATGCATTTTTGGTTTCCGCGTATGCGAAATTTCATTCGGAATTACATACGACACTGTGTTGTCTGTGCTGTGAAGAAAACACGATCAGGTCCTTTACAAGGGCTGATCTACCCTGTGGAAAAACCGAATGAACCATTTCATACGTTACATGCAGATTGCTTAGGTCCACTTCCGGTTTCTTCAGAGGGCTATAAACACATATTTGTCGTTGTGGACGCATTCACGAAATATTGTATTCTGATGCCCATGAAATCTGTGACGACTCACGAAGCTCGCGAAAAGTTGCAAGTTGTCATATCTCTTTTTGGCACCCCCAAGAGATTGATAACAGATGCTGCAACCTCTTTCAAAAACACCACGTTCCCAAAATATTTGAGTAAATGGAAAATTGAGTTTCATTATGTTACTCCAGATGTACATCGTGGCAATGGTCAGGTTGAAAGGTACATGCGAACAATTAGAAACTTATTAAGAATTGAAACACATGTAAAGTCAGAATGGTCGAGCAACTTGTGGAAAATTCAACTGGTGTTGAACACAACATTTCAAAAAAGTACGAACGTTTCTCCATTACAATTGCTGATTGGCATCAAAAGTAGCACCCCACTCATTAAAGCTTTGTTGAAAGAGATTTCTCCCGATTTATCGCCCATTCGTGACAGAGAATTAGATAGAAAACGGGTCGCTGAAAAGTTGTCCAAGAAAACCAATCTAGATGAAGTGAATCGACGACGAAGAAATAATTTAAATTTCTCACCCGGTGATTTTGTTTTGATGCATCGGGACTCACAGATGCATATTAGCAAAACAGATTATGAATTTTTGGGACCTTACGAGGTAGTTGCTTGCTTAGATCGTGATCGATTCGAAATCAAGAAGGTTGGCACAAATATTGTGACGAGAGCAGCAAAGGAACAGCTGAGGCGTTGGCCTTCTCAATGGGCTGTGTCATGTGACATGGAGAAAATTCTAGAATTCTTAGAGAGCGAGGTGCCAGTTGAAAGTAACTGTGATCGTGAGTATAAGTATTACAAATTATGATGAGTTTTATTCGGTTTTTGCTAAAGTTACATGAAATTTCCGGTCTCTGTCCCGTCAGCGGTAGAGCCGAGGTGATGGCTGTGGTCTCACTGTGAAAGACTGAATTTATTGCATATCTGTTTTTGTAAAATTTCCGGTCTCTGTCCCGTCAGCGGTAGAGCCGAGGTGATGGCTGCGGTCTCACTGTGAAAGACTGAATTTATTGCATATCTGTTTTTGTAAAATTTCCGGTCTCTGTCCCGTCAGCGGTAGAGCCGAGGTGATGGCTGCGGTCTCACTGTGAAAGACTGAATTTATTGCATATCTGTTTTTGTAAAATTTCCGGTCTCTGTCCCGTCAGCGGTAGAGCCGAGGTGATGGCTGCGGTCTCACTGTGAAAAACTAAATTTATTGCATATCTGTTTTTGTAAAATTTCCGGTCTCTGTCCCGTCAGCGGTAGAGCCGAGGTGATGGCTGCGGTCTCACTGTGAAAAACTGAATTTGTTGCATATCTGTTTTTGTGTAATTTCCGGTCTCTGTCCCGTTAGAGGTAGAGCCGAAGTGATGGCTGCGGTCTCACTACTATAATGAAGGAAAGAAAAGATAATGGTCTGAAAATTTATGTTTCAGTTGGAGTTGCGGATGTCTCCGCTGCCAAGTAATGTTTCTGGTATCTTCGAGAGCGAAGACTACGTCAGGATGGACGTGTTGACAACACCGCGCAAGAAGTGATGAGTCGCTGTCAGTCAAGGGACCCTGGCGACATTCGGACAGCCAGTTATTCCCGATGCCTGATGTGGATCGCCCACTCATCGATTATTTTTGTTGATGTTGAGGATAGTTCGCACGTTCAATATACGTTCAAGTTTGGAGTTGATTTTTATCATTTCTAACAATATATATATATATATATATATATATATATATATATATATATATGGTTCGTATGATTTATGCGAATGTATTAATAACCATTACATGAGAGTTGCATACGCTATTTCATCTACACCCAATAAATAATGAAAAACTTAAAATATTATATTATTAGGTATTTATATTGAACACAATAATAGTAGGTAATCAATCGTATTTCTTTGAAAAATTCTACAGAATTATAATTAATGGTAATACCACGAGAATACAACAATGAGAAATGAAAAGAAAAAAATGAAAAAAGTCTCTGCCGAGGTCAGGATCTGAACCCGGACGTTTCTGATCATTGCACTCGCCATTGACCACTCGTCCATTCCACAGCTCATTCGTTTTGGTCGAAAATAAAACATATGTGTTGCATTTGTCAAAAGGAAAATATAATCCTTTCGATTGTATTTCTTTCTTGTCTAAGACAGTTGTGGAGGAGTCGCTGGTAATTCTTCTATATCACTGCTTTAAGACATTTTCATTTGATCATCGAGAACTGACTAAATTCTTCAAAAATTTTATACGTACTGATTTTGACTTGACAAATGTCAAAATGCAAAGCTTGCACATCATGCTTGATTGAGAAACAATGGGTTTCTATTGGTTGAAAATCTGTATCGTAATGGGCTATAAGTGTATTATTAGAGTACGGAAAGCCGAAAGTTACAATGAACTGAATAAAGAAATGTTTGATGCTCTTCCGGCAGCTAATTGCAGTTCTGGTGACTAGGATATCGAGATTGCTGTTGTTGACGAATATTTCAATGAATAAGTACTAATTACAGTGGAAAGACTTCTGAGGATAAAAAAATTCTAAACTGCTCCCGTAGAGATGTTTTCGTTCGAAGGAAATTGAAACTGCTCATAATTGAATTTAACAAGTTTGTTGGCGAAATAAAGAACTGGTTATCATGCTGGAGCCAATTTCAACGTGTTCTCGAAGATGATCTATCGAGAGGGAGGATAACTTTCGAGATCTCATTCAGGTTGCACTTCCTGATTCAATAGAGTTATTCTCCCATATGTGGAAACTACCTGAAAGCCATTGAAAGCTTGGAATCAAAATTTGGCAGATGTGATCTACTAGTGGAAGTGTACGTGTGAAAACTTCTATCGCTGATTCTGAACACCATGCATATTAAGGTCAACATTCCGAATTGTATGACAGAACAGAGTGCCAATTGAGAGCACTATAGTGAATTCTAATCTAAGATTCAGCGTGATGCGTCAATAAATTGTTACGAATGTTTTGATGCAGATGCGTAATCAGATACAGTGCGAATAATTTTGTTGTTGAAATTGTATTTCTATTTAAAAACTTCTGTAGTAGGTACATCAACTAACAGTGATTTCGTTCCTCAGACATAAACTAAAACTCTCAATGTATTGTTGAAACACTTGTTTGGTGAAAATATATATATATATATATATATATATATATATATATATATATATATATATATATATATGTTGTTGTTGAGTTCGGGTTGAACCGCGTCTGGAGTTTTGTTCTCGACGTTTCGGCTCCGATTTTGGAGCCATTTTCAAGAGGTGAATGTGACTTCACGCTGAGGTCTCAATCTGCCTACTCCTCAGGTGTTGTCACAGGGGGCAAGGGTTTGTGACTTGGCGCCGGGGCCTCAATCTGCCTACTCCCCAGGTCTCGTCACGAGTTCTTTCTAAGGTCTCAATCTGCCTACTCCTTAGATCGAACTAGTCACATTCACCTCTTGAAAATGGCTCCAAAATCGGAGCCGAAACGTCGAGAACAAAACTCCAGACGCGGTTCAACCCGAACTCAACAACAACACACAACTGACCGCGGAAACCTATCCGAACACATATATATATAAATATATATATATATATATATATATATATATATATATATATATATATATATATATATCTGGAATACTCAAATATGTCTAGCGCGGATACAGCTGATGAATCTATGGAAATGTCTCTTAGAAAAACGTCGAAAAAGTCTCATGTCGACATAAAAATCAAAGAAATTTTTTCAAACGTGTGTGAGCATAACACTCAAGAAAATCCAATATTATTAATAGATGAAATTGTAAAAATAAAACCGAAGTGTATGGTCGCAGCGTCTACAAAATTGTTGTTGAATAACAACAACACACACACTCCGACGAAATAGAAGCTAGCTTCTTAACAGGGAAGGTATAGTGCTATGAAGAAGAGAGTAGTTACAAAAAATAAAATCCCGCACGAATGAAAATAGAAAGATTTGTGACTTGGGTAAATGCCGGACGAACCAAATAAAAAATTTTGGTTGATAATTCTGTCACTTCCTCAAGACGGGCATTTTTTGATGGACTTCCAACAGGATTGAAGAATCCATAAGGTGAATTGTAATCGTATTATATTATTTGAATCCATGTATATTTTATAATTTTGGTATCTATTCGGCATATTGAATGATAATTTCAAAAATGAATGAAGGTACATTGAATCGGGACCTTTGAAACAGTTGATGTTCAGGGTTTCAATTGCAGGTCACTATTAAGATAGCTGCCATCTTCAGCTGGTTTATTTGTATGAGTATATACTACAACAAAAAAATTGCTTTTTGAATTTATGGAATGGTAAATAAAAGGCTGATTGTTTGCCACGTTGAAAGTGATGACGAATTTGTACTAGAGGTGCTGTGGGCTTCAAAAACGTATAATACCACGGGAAGATAGATGGAAAAAGAATTCCGAAAATATTTTACCAAAACTCAATAACAACTGCAGCGTTGTATTAGACATTCCAGGAAACTGAAAAGAATCGAACTACAGCATCAAGGAAATCTGATATTCAAGACTGGCTGCGAGTATCCAATTTGAAAAAACTTGAAGTACAACTTTCTGCCTTGGACAAGGAGCACAGAGAAAATATGATAAATAGCAGCGCCTCTAGTACAAATTCGTCATAACTTTCAACGTGGGAAACGATCAGCTTTTTATTTACCTTTCCATAAATTCAAAAAGCATTTTTCATGTTGTAGTATATACTCAGACAAATGAACCAGCTGAAGATGGCAGCCATCTTGATAGTGCCCTGCAATGGAAAGCTTGAACATCAACTGTTTCAAAGGTCCCGATTCAATGTACCTTCATTCATTTTTGAAATTATTATTCAATATGCCGAATAGATACCAAAATTGTGAAATATACATCTACCGAAAGTGAATGAATTCAAATAATATAATACCTACGATTATAATTTACCTGATGGATTTTCCAATCCTTTTGGAAGTTCATCAACAAATGTCCGTCTTGAGGAAGGGACAGAATTATAGAACAAAGTTTACGACCTTGCTCAAAATGTGATCTCCGCTACTTTCTAATTTTATAAACCTAAAACTAATGGGTGCGAAATCATTGACATAGTGGCAATAAGAAAATTCATTGGCTTCCTCTATCTCTGTCCTTTTCAGGGGTAACCTTGATAAACCATCGGCTATATTTTCGCCCGATTTAACATATTTCATATCGAAATCATATGCTGAGAGGAAATGTAATGTATTTGCTGCTATAACTGAAATACCCTCATTAGGATGGCTGAGAACTGCTCCTAAACCATATGCACTAGAATCGACAGTTAACATAACCTTCCTCTTTGGATCATAACCCGTTAAAATTTTCCCAGACAATAATTTCCTTTTTTATAGTTTCAAACGCCATTTCACAATTTCGATACCAAATGAATGAAACATTGTTTCTCAATGAGTTATATAAAGGCTGTAGAATTATAGCTGCATGGGGAACAAACTTCAAATAAAAATTGACCATTTCCCAAAATGATCCTAATTCCTTTACATTTGTTGAAGGTGGAGCTGAACTTATTGCTTCGGTATTTTTCTTCGAAGCAGGCAACCCATTTTCGTCAATTACGTGTCCCAAAAATTCGATCTGTTTCTGAAAAAATTTACATGTTTCCTTTCGAACTCTCAAACCATTTTCACGCAGTATTCCCAAACCTAATTCAATAAAAATATCGTCAATAAAAACTATAACTCCTGGTATATTATTCAACTTCTTGAATGTCCTAACGGATCCCGTTCATTTTGGTCTTTCGCCAAGGCTGTGGGAAGAAACTTCCAGCTCATTTCCTCCCCTAACCAAAGAAGATGGAACACTAGCCACGACTGCCCAGGAAAAAGCCAATATCTTTGCGCACTTATTTGCTGGAAATTCCACTCTGGACTCATCGAGAAAGCAACCCCCGAACATTACACCTGTTGACAGTGACATGCCCGAGATCGACTTTCGCTAACGTACAATCAGAAAGATTTTACTGGGTCTCAATACCAGCAAAGCCTGTGGATCTGACGGAATCCCACCAATTGTTCTCAGGAAATATGCCCCCGAACTAACACCTGTTCTTTGCAAGTTGTTCAACCACGCTTACAGTTTGGGGGTGTTTCCGTCAAACTGGAAGATTGCAAGAGTACAACCAGTCCCTAAAAAGAGCAAAAAGAACCTACCTGGCAACTACAGACCAATCGCACTGCTATCTATCATTTCAAAGGTCGTGAAAAAAGCCATCAACATCGAGCTCATGAAATATCTGGAACACTCAGGAATTATCAACGATAGACAATATGGCTTCCGCCATCAGAGATCAACTGTTGTCCTGCTCGCTTACGTCTCACATATATAGCAACGATCTATTGAAAAATATGGAGAAGCTTTAGTCGTGGCACTAGATATCTCCGAGGCATTCGATCGAGTTTGGCACAAGGGACTCCACGCCAAGCTTTCGTCTTATGGTTTGCCCCCTCAGCTGTGTTCTCTGCTAGCCAGTTTTCTCTCAAACAGGTCACAGGTCTCTCCATGTAGTGGTCGATGGAGTTTCATCTGAGACTCTACCCATAAATGCTGGTGTTCCGCAGGGATCAATCCTAGCACCAACACTATTTCTACTTCACATCAACGATATGTTGGAGGCAACTTCATACCCTATACACAGCTTCGCGGATGATAGTACCTCCATACCGCTTTCTCTTCCAGGGCTTCTATATCGGCCCTTGAGACCAGAAATGAACAAGGAAGAAATGTTAACAACATAAATATGGACCTGACAACAGTTCTGGAATAGGGATCTGATGGCAGGATTCAATCCAAACAAGACACGAGCATGTCTTTTCTCTAGCAAGGCCGATTCCACTGTGCCCAACATAGTCTTGTCAGGGGTGACCATAGCATTGAAGCCATCCATTTCCATGCTTGGTATTACTATCAGCAATAACCTTTGTTGGGAGGATCATGTAAGATCCATTGACAAGAGTGCATCCTAAAAACTTGGTTTTCTATTTCGCGGCAGGAGCTATTTCACTTCTAGACAGATGCTTATGATCTATAAGGCACAGATTCGACCTGTCCTGGAGTACTGTTCCCATGTTTGGAGTGTGGCACCCAAACATATCCTGAAACTATTGGACTCTGTACAGAAAAGGGCAATCCGTCTCGTCGGTGATGCCTCGCTAACGAACTCGCTCACTTCTCTGGAACACCGTAGAAAAGTTGGCGATCTGTCTCTATTTTATAGATATTTTCATGGGCGATGCTCTCGTGAAATGTCGACAATCCTTCCTCCTTTGGCAATCTCTTCGAGATTGACCCGTCGGGTTCAGTCTTCACACCCCTTTGTGGTCACCTTGGAGACCTGCAGAACATCTCTCTTCAAAGACTCGTTCATCCAACGAACGGCGAGGCTTTGGAACTCATTGCCTAGGGAGGTGTTCCCCGAAGCATGCAACCTTCAGAAATTCAAGAAGAACACCAACTCCTACATTCTTTTCCTTGGTTCTCACGATGTTCTCTGAACATTCTAGGATACCCCTTTTCGTGGGAACCAGAACATAAGAAAAAAACAACAGCTTTTCCATAATTTTTTGGAAAATTGAAGGCACTGAAGTTATTCCATACGGAAGACGAATGTAACAAAAAAGACCACGATGTGTTGATGGTGTTAATAATTTTCGAGTTTCCCCAGACACTGCTAATTGTCTCTCCGAGAAATATTTCCCTCCTTGAAAGGTAGTGAAGAGATCCTCAGTTTTAGAAATTGGATACGTAATATTTTCAAGTACCTACTTGGTTTAAAGTTACAAAAAAATCACCACATATACGGACATCTAATTTATTTGATTTCATAACCGGCAAAATTGGGGTTGCCCATTCAGAATACTCGATTGGTACCAAAATTTTTGCTTCGATGAGTCTATCAAGTTCTGCCCCCACCTTCGGTTTCAAAGCGACGGTCTATGCTTCAGAAACCTTGGTGTTGAACCGTTTATTATTATTATTTTTAAGTGAATATTAGGTGGCAAAGCCGTTCAAACATATCAAAATGTACAGCGTAAATGTAATAGAAATACATAAATGCATTATATATATATATATATATATATATATATATATATATATATATATATATATGGTTCGTATGATTTATGCGAATGTATTAATAACCATTACATGAGAGTTGCATACGCTCTATTTCATCTACACCCAATGAATAATGAAAAACTTAAAATATTATATTATTAGGTATTTATATTGAACACAATAATAGTAGGTAATCAATCGTATTTCTTCGAAAAATTCTACAGAATTATAATTAATGGTAATACCACGAAAATACAACAATGAGAAATGAAAAGAAAAAAATGAAAAAAGTCTCTGCCGAGGTCAGGATCTGAACCCGGACGTTTCTGATCATTGCACTCGCCATTGACCACTCGTCCATTCCACAGCTCATTCGTTTTGGTCGAAAATAAAACATATGTGTTGCATTTGTCAAAAGGAAAATATAATCCTTTCGATTGTATTTCTTTCTTGTCTAAGACAGTTGTGGAGGAGTCGCTGGTAATTCTTCTATATCACTGCTTTAAGACATTTTCATTTGATCATCGAGAACTGACTAAATTCTTCAAAAATTTTATACGTACTGATTTTGACTTGACAAATGTCAAAATGCAAAGCTTGCACATCATGCTTGATTGAGAAACAATGGGTTTCTATTGGTTGAAAATCTGTATCGTAATGGGATATAAGTGTATTATTAGAGTACGGGAAGCCGAAAGTTACAATGAACTGAATAAAGAAATGTTTGATGCTCTTCCGGCAGCTAATTGCAGTTCTGGTGACTAGGATATCGAGATTGCTGTTGTTGACGAATATTTCAATGAATAAGTACTAATTACAGTGGAAAGACTTCTGAGGATAAAAAAATTCTAAACTGCTCCCGTTGAGATGTTTTCGTTCGAAGGAAATTGAAACTGCTCATAATTGAATTTAACAAGTTTGTTGGCGAAATAAAGAACTGGTTATCATGCTGGAGCCAATTTCAACGTGTTCTCGAAGATGATCTATCGAGAAGGAGGATAACTTTCGAGATCTCATTCAGGTTGCACTTCCTGATTCAATAGAGTTATTCTCCCATATGTGGAAACTACCTGAAAGCCATTGAAAGCTTGGAATCAAAATTTGGCAGTTGTGATCTACTAGTGGAAGTGTACGTGTGAAAACTTCTATCGCTGATTCTGAACACCATGCATATTAAGGTCAACATTCCGAATGGTATGACAGAACAGAGTGCCAATTGAGAGCACTATAGTGAATTCTAATCTAAGATTCAGCGTGATGCGTCAATAAATTGTTACGAATGTTTTGATGCAGATGCGTAATCAGATACAGTGCGAATAATTTTGTTGTTGAAATTGTATTTCCATTTAAAAACTTCTGTAGTAGGTACATCAACTAACAGTGATTTCGTTCCTCAGACATAAACTAAAACTCTCAATGTATTGTTGAAACACTTGTTTGGTGAAATATATATATATATATATATATATATATATATATATATATATATATATATATATATATATATATATATATATATATGTTGTTGTTGAGTTCGGGTTGAACCGCGTCTGGAGTTTTGTTCTCGACGTTTCGGCTCCGATTTTGGAGCCATTTTCAAGAGGTGAATGTGACTTCACGCTGAGGTCTCAATCTGCCTACTCCTCAGGTGTTGTCACAGGGGGCAAGGGTTTGTGACTTGACGCCGGGGCTTCAATCTGCCTACTCCCCAGGTCTCGTCACGAGTTCTTTCTAAGGTCTCAATCTGCCTACTCCTTAGATCGAACTAGTCACATTCACCTCTTGAAAATGGCTCCAAAATCGGAGCCGAAACGTCGAGAACAAAACTCCAGACGCGGTTCAACCCGAATATACAACACCACATATATATATATATATATATATATATATATATATATATATATATATATATATATATATATATATATCTGGAACACTCAAATATGTCTAGCGCGGATACAGCTGATGAATCTATGGAAATGTCTCTTAGAAAAACGTCGAAAAAGTCTCATGTCGACATAAAAATCAAGGAAATTTTTTCAAACGTGTGTGAGCATAACACTCAAGAAAATCCAATATTATTAATAGATGAAATTGTAAAAATAAAACCGAAGTGTATGGTCGCAGCGTCTACAAAATTGTTGTTGAATAACAACAACACACACACTCCGACGAAATAGAAGCTAGCTTCTTAACAGGGAAGGTATAGTGCTATGAAGAAGAGAGTAGTTACAAAAAATAAAATCCCGCACGAATGAAAATAGAAAGATTTGTGACTTGGGTAAATGCCGGACGAACCAAATAAAAAATTTTGGTTGATAATTCTGTCACTTCCTCAAGACGGGCATTTTTTGATGGACTTCCAACAGGATTGGAGAATCCATAAGGTGAATTGTAATCGTATTATATTATTTGAATCCATGTATATTTTATAATTTTGGTATCTATTCGGCATATTGAATGATAATTTCAAAAATGAATGAAGGTACATTGAATCGGGACCTTTGAAACAGTTGATGTTCAGGGTTTCAATTGCAGGTCACTATTAAGATAGCTGCCATCTTCAGCTGGTTTATTTGTCTGAGTATATACTACAACATAAAAATTGCTTTTTGAATTTATGGAATGGTAAATAAAAGGCTGATTGTTTGCCACGTTGAAAGTGATGACGAATTTGTACTAGAGGTACGGTGGGCTTCAAAAACGTATAATACCACGGGAAGATAGATGGAAAAAGAATTCCGAAAATATTTTACCAAAACTCAATAACAACTGCAGCGTTGTATTAGACATTCCAGGAAACTGAAAAGAATCGAACTACAGCATCAAGGAAATCTGATATTCAAGACTGGCTGCGAGTATCCAATTTGAAAAAACTTGAAGTACAACTTTCTGCCTTGGACAAGGAGCACAGAGAAAATATGATAAATAGCAGCGCCTCTAGTACAAATTCGTCATAACTTTCAACGTGGGAAACGATCAGCCTTTTATTTACCTTTCCATAAATTCAAAAAGCATTTTTCATGTTGTAGTATATACTCAGACAAATGAACCAGCTGAAGATGGCAGCCATCTTGATAGTGCCCTGCAATGGAAAGCTTGAACATCAACTGTTTCAAAGGTCCCGATTCAATGTACCTTCATTCATTTTTGAAATTATTATTCAATATGCCGAATAGATACCAAAATTGTGAAATATACATCTACCGAAAGTGAATGAATTCAAATAATATAATACCTACGATTATAATTTACCTGATGGATTTTCCAATCCTTTTGGAAGTTCATCAACAAATGTCCGTCTTGAGGAAGGGACAGAATCATAGAACAAAGTTTACGACCTTGCTCAAAATGTGATCTCCGCTACTTTCTAATTTTATAAACCTAAAACTAATGGGTGCGAAATCATTGACATAGTGGCAATAAGAAAATTCATTGGCTTCCTCTATCTCTGTCCTTTTCAGGGGTAACCTTGATAAACCATCGGCTATATTTTCGCCCGATTTAACATATTTCATATCGAAATCATATGCTGAGAGGAAATGTAATGTATTTGCTGCTATAACTGAAATACCCTCATTAGGATGGCTGAGAACTGCTCCTAAACCATATGCACTAGAATCGACAGTTAACATAACCTTCCTCTTTGGATCATAACCCGTTAAAATTTTCCCAGACAATAATTTCCTTTTTTATAGTTTCAAACGCCATTTCACAATTTCGATACCAAATGAATGAAACATTGTTTCTCAATGAGTTATATAAAGGCTGTAGAATTATAGCTGCATGGGGAACAAACTTCAAATAAAAATTGACCATTTCCCAAAATGATCCTAATTCCTTTACATTTGTTGAAGGTGGAGCTGAACTTATTGCTTCGGTATTTTTCTTCGAAGCAGGCAACCCATTTTCGTCAATTACGTGTCCCAAAAATTCGATCTGTTTCTGAAAAAATTTACATGTTTCCTTTCGAACTCTCAAACCATTTTCACGCAGTATTCCCAAACCTAATTCAATAAAAATATCGTCAATAAAAACAATAACTCCTGGTATATTATTCAACTTCTTGAATGTCCTAACGGATCCCGTTCATTTTGGTCTTTCGCCAAGGCTGTGGGAAGAAACTTCCAGCTCATTTCCTCCCCTAACCAAAGAAGATGGAACACTAGCCACGACTGCCCAGGAAGAAGCCAATATCTTTGCGCACTTATTTGCTGGAAATTCCACTCTGGACTCATCGAGAAAGCAACCCCCGAACATTACACCTGTTGACAGTGACATGCCCGAGATCGACTTTCGCTAACGTACAATCAGAAAGATTTTACTGGGTCTCAATACCAGCAAAGCCTGTGGATCTGACGGAATCCCACCAATTGTTCTCAGGAAATATGCCCCCGAACTAACACCTGTTCTTTGCAAGTTGTTCAACCACGCTTACAGTTTGGGGGTGTTTCCGTCAAACTGGAAGATTGCAAGAGTACAACCAGTCCCTAAAAAGAGCAAAAAGAACCTACCTGGCAACTACAGACCAATCGCACTGCTATCTATCATTTCAAAGGTCGTGAAAAAAGCCATCAACATCGAGCTCATGAAATATCTGGAACACTCAGGAATTATCAACGATAGACAATATGGCTTCCGCCATCAGAGATCAACTGTTGTCCTGCTCGCTTACGTCTCACATATATAGCAACGATCTATTGAAAAATATGGAGAAGCTTTAGTCGTGGCACTAGATATCTCCGAGGCATTCGATCGAGTTTGGCACAAGGGACTCCACGCCAAGCTTTCGTCTTATGGTTTGCCCCCTCAGCTGTGTTCTCTGCTAGCCAGTTTTCTCTCAAACAGGTCACAGGTCTCTCCATGTAGTGGTCGATGGAGTTTCATCTGAGACTCTACCCATAAATGCTGGTGTTCCGCAGGGATCAATCCTAGCACCAACACTATTTCTACTTCACATCAACGATATGTTGGAGGCAACTTCATACCCTATACACAGCTTCGCGGATGATAGTACCTCCATACCGCTTTCTCTTCCAGGGCTTCTATATCGGCCCTTGAGACCAGAAATGAACAAGGAAGAAATGTTAACAACATAAATATGGACCTGACAACAGTTCTGGAATAGGGATCTGATGGCAGGATTCAATCCAAACAAGACACGAGCATGTCTTTTCTCTAGCAAGGCCGATTCCACTGTGCCCAACATAGTCTTGTCAGGGGTGACCATAGCATTGAAGCCATCCATTTCCATGCTTGGTATTACTATCAGCAATAACCTTTGTTGGGAGGATCATGTAAGATCCATTGACAAGAGTGCATCCTAAAAACTTGGTTTTCTATTTCGCGGCAGGAGCTATTTCACTTCTAGACAGATGCTTATGATCTATAAGGCACAGATTCGACCTGTCCTGGAGTACTGTTCCCATGTTTGGAGTGTGGCACCCAAACATATCCTGAAACTATTGGACTCTGTACAGAAAAGGGCAATCCGTCTCGTCGGTGATGCCTCGCTAACGAACTCGCTCACTTCTCTGGAACACCGTAGAAAAGTTGGCGATCTGTCTCTATTTTATAGATATTTTCATGGGCGATGCTCTCGTGAAATGTCGACAATCCTTCCTCCTTTGGCAATCTCTTCGAGATTGACCCGTCGGGTTCAGTCTTCACACCCCTTTGTGGTCACCTTGGAGACCTGCAGAACATCTCTCTTCAAAGACTCGTTCATCCAACGAACGGCGAGGCTTTGGAACTCATTGCCTAGGGAGGTGTTCCCCGAAGCATGCAACCTTCAGAAATTCAAGAAGAACACCAACTCCTACATTCTTTTCCTTGGTTCTCACGATGTTCTCTGAACATTCTAGGATACCCCTTTTCGTGGGAACCAGAACATAAGAAAAAAACAACAGCTTTTCCATAATTTTTTGGAAAATTGAAGGCACTGAAGTTATTCCATACGGAAGACGAATGTAACAAAAAAGACCACGATGTGTTGATGGTGTTAATAATTTTCGAGTTTCCCCAGACACTGCTAATTGTCTCTCCGAGAAATATTTCCCTCCTTGAAAGGTAGTGAAGAGATCCTCAGTTTTAGAAATTGGATACGTAATATTTTCAAGTACCTACTTGGTTTAAAGTTACAAAAAAATCACCACATATACGGACATCTAATTTATTTGATTTCATAACCGGCAAAATTGGGGTTGCCCATTCAGAATACTCGATTGGTACCAAAATTTTTGCTTCGATGAGTCTATCAAGTTCTGCCCCCACCTTCGGTTTCAAAGCGACGGTCTATGCTTCAGAAACCTTGGTGTTGAACCGTTTATTATTATTATTTTTAAGTGAATATTAGGTGGCAAAGCCGTTCAAACATATCAAAATGTACAGCGTAAATGTAATAGAAATACATAAATGCATTTATATATATATATATATATATATATATATATATATATATATATATATATATATGGTTCGTATGATTTATGCGAATGTATTAATAACCATTACATGAGAGTTGCATACGCTCTATTTCATCTACACCCAATGAATAATGAAAAACTTAAAATATTATATTATTAGGTATTTATATTGAACACAATAATAGTAGGTAATCAATCGTATTTCTTCGAAAAATTCTACAGAATTATAATTAATGGTAATACCACGAAAATACAACAATGAGAAATGAAAAGAAAAAAATGAAAAAAGTCTCTGCCGAGGTCAGGATCTGAACCCGGACGTTTCTGATCATTGCACTCGCCATTGACCACTCGTCCATTCCACAGCTCATTCGTTTTGGTCGAAAATAAAACATATGTGTTGCATTTGTCAAAAGGAAAATATAATCCTTTCGATTGTATTTCTTTCTTGTCTAAGACAGTTGTGGAGGAGTCGCTGGTAATTCTTCTATATCACTGCTTTAAGACATTTTCATTTGATCATCGAGAACTGACTAAATTCTTCAAAAATTTTATACGTACTGATTTTGACTTGACAAATGTCAAAATGCAAAGCTTGCACATCATGCTTGATTGAGAAACAATGGGTTTCTATTGGTTGAAAATCTGTATCGTAATGGGATATAAGTGTATTATTAGAGTACGGGAAGCCGAAAGTTACAATGAACTGAATAAAGAAATGTTTGATGCTCTTCCGGCAGCTAATTGCAGTTCTGGTGACTAGGATATCGAGATTGCTGTTGTTGACGAATATTTCAATGAATAAGTACTAATTACAGTGGAAAGACTTCTGAGGATAAAAAAATTCTAAACTGCTCCCGTTGAGATGTTTTCGTTCGAAGGAAATTGAAACTGCTCATAATTGAATTTAACAAGTTTGTTGGCGAAATAAAGAACTGGTTATCATGCTGGAGCCAATTTCAACGTGTTCTCGAAGATGATCTATCGAGAAGGAGGATAACTTTCGAGATCTCATTCAGGTTGCACTTCCTGATTCAATAGAGTTATTCTCCCATATGTGGAAACTACCTGAAAGCCATTGAAAGCTTGGAATCAAAATTTGGCAGTTGTGATCTACTAGTGGAAGTGTACGTGTGAAAACTTCTATCGCTGATTCTGAACACCATGCATATTAAGGTCAACATTCCGAATGGTATGACAGAACAGAGTGCCAATTGAGAGCACTATAGTGAATTCTAATCTAAGATTCAGCGTGATGCGTCAATAAATTGTTACGAATGTTTTGATGCAGATGCGTAATCAGATACAGTGCGAATAATTTTGTTGTTGAAATTGTATTTCCATTTAAAAACTTCTGTAGTAGGTACATCAACTAACAGTGATTTCGTTCCTCAGACATAAACTAAAACTCTCAATGTATTGTTGAAACACTTGTTTGGTGAAATATATATATATATATATATATATATATATATATATATATATATATATATATATATATATATGTTGTTGTTGAGTTCGGGTTGAACCGCGTCTGGAGTTTTGTTCTCGACGTTTCGGCTCCGATTTTGGAGCCATTTTCAAGAGGTGAATGTGACTTCACGCTGAGGTCTCAATCTGCCTACTCCTCAGGTGTTGTCACAGGGGGCAAGGGTTTGTGACTTGACGCCGGGGCTTCAATCTGCCTACTCCCCAGGTCTCGTCACGAGTTCTTTCTAAGGTCTCAATCTGCCTACTCCTTAGATCGAACTAGTCACATTCACCTCTTGAAAATGGCTCCAAAATCGGAGCCGAAACGTCGAGAACAAAACTCCAGACGCATATATATATATATATATATATATATATATATATATATATATATATATATATATATATATATATATATATATATATATATATATATATCTGGAACACTCAAATATGTCTAGCGCGGATACAGCTGATGAATCTATGGAAATGTCTCTTAGAAAAACGTCGAAAAAGTCTCATGTCGACATAAAAATCAAGGAAATTTTTTCAAACGTGTGTGAGCATAACACTCAAGAAAATCCAATATTATTAATAGATGAAATTGTAAAAATAAAACCGAAGTGTATGGTCGCAGCGTCTACAAAATTGTTGTTGAATAACAACAACACACACACTCCGACGAAATAGAAGCTAGCTTCTTAACAGGGAAGGTATAGTGCTATGAAGAAGAGAGTAGTTACAAAAAATAAAATCCCGCACGAATGAAAATAGAAAGATTTGTGACTTGGGTAAATGCCGGACGAACCAAATAAAAAATTTTGGTTGATAATTCTGTCACTTCCTCAAGACGGGCATTTTTTGATGGACTTCCAACAGGATTGGAGAATCCATAAGGTGAATTGTAATCGTATTATATTATTTGAATCCATGTATATTTTATAATTTTGGTATCTATTCGGCATATTGAATGATAATTTCAAAAATGAATGAAGGTACATTGAATCGGGACCTTTGAAACAGTTGATGTTCAGGGTTTCAATTGCAGGTCACTATTAAGATAGCTGCCATCTTCAGCTGGTTTATTTGTCTGAGTATATACTACAACATAAAAATTGCTTTTTGAATTTATGGAATGGTAAATAAAAGGCTGATTGTTTGCCACGTTGAAAGTGATGACGAATTTGTACTAGAGGTACGGTGGGCTTCAAAAACGTATAATACCACGGGAAGATAGATGGAAAAAGAATTCCGAAAATATTTTACCAAAACTCAATAACAACTGCAGCGTTGTATTAGACATTCCAGGAAACTGAAAAGAATCGAACTACAGCATCAAGGAAATCTGATATTCAAGACTGGCTGCGAGTATCCAATTTGAAAAAACTTGAAGTACAACTTTCTGCCTTGGACAAGGAGCACAGAGAAAATATGATAAATAGCAGCGCCTCTAGTACAAATTCGTCATAACTTTCAACGTGGGAAACGATCAGCCTTTTATTTACCTTTCCATAAATTCAAAAAGCATTTTTCATGTTGTAGTATATACTCAGACAAATGAACCAGCTGAAGATGGCAGCCATCTTGATAGTGCCCTGCAATGGAAAGCTTGAACATCAACTGTTTCAAAGGTCCCGATTCAATGTACCTTCATTCATTTTTGAAATTATTATTCAATATGCCGAATAGATACCAAAATTGTGAAATATACATCTACCGAAAGTGAATGAATTCAAATAATATAATACCTACGATTATAATTTACCTGATGGATTTTCCAATCCTTTTGGAAGTTCATCAACAAATATCCGTCTTGAGGAAGGGACAGAATTATCAGCCCAAATTTTTTGTTTGGTTTGTCCGGCATTTACCCAAGTCACAAATCTTTCCATTTCCATTCGTGCGGGATTTTTTTTAACTACTCTCTTCTTCATAGCACTATACCTTCCTTGTCTAGATTTTAGCTTTCGTTTTGTCAGAGTGTGTGTGGATTGTTCTGAGGCCACCACCATATTACTGGAACTTGAACCCATTGAGTTAATTTGAGCTGATAAAGAAATTTATGTCGCGTAGTATAATACTACATTCAACTCTGCTTACATGAGAAATATCTTCCATAATGCGATAGCTACCATCAGAGGAGTGAAAAAATCCATTGATAACGTGCAGCAAAATGAAGCAAAAAATGTGGAAATCGGACAATATTATGGAGCAACAAATTGAAAGAATTGATTCGATTGTATACATTTACTGAGATGCGTGTTAACTCTGAAATTTGTGCGGTTATATTTATTCCGATGGTGGAATCATGCTAACTCGAATGAATATCGAGAATCTGGAAAAGAAGTAATCATTTTTCCAACAAAGCCTCTTTGAAATATCGTCTTGAATCACTCAATGATTTTTCCGAAGGTGGTATGGAAAATGAAGAAAGGATGTTAATTGTAGTTTCCGAAATTAGATTTAAATAGAGACATTGAATTATTCTGAGAGAAAAATGTTTCTCAACACGAGAATGAATTAGCTACCGCAGTAGGCTTATTGAATTGAAAGTACGTACAGCCCTGGCCCAAACTCAGATACTTTTCCAGTTGCACACCGGTAGTGCAGACCATGACGAAGTGAAAAACACCTAGGAATGAATTTAAACACAGTGAACACATACAATAGGTGTTTTTTAATTTTAGTATATTTCACAGAGATTGCTGGGCATATACGTTATTAGTTCTGTGCCGAGATGGATTGGATAAGCTGTTCCTAAATGCGTCTTTTGGGGCGAAAACCACTCATTATGTGAAAGCGATGGCAAAGTATACAGTCACGAAGAAAAGTCTCGTATTCTCAAAGAAAGGGGCTGTTGTTTATCTGCTTGAGTTCCGAACATATGGCCAGAAAGTGTTGTTCGCGAGTAAAATGCCTAACGAACCATACCCACGGAAAAGTTTTTCTACGGACTTTGTAAGTTAAAGTGATTGTTTAAAAGAACACAGGTTTATCTCGTGCTATTATAGATCCTGGTTCGCATCGCTCATATATCACAAAGGTTTCATTACGTGAAATGAACTAGATGAATATTTGGTAATGTTAAATCCAAAACCGACAAACATACGCGTTATCATGTCATACTTTGCGTTTTGACTGACTTATATGAATGTGACTTTAACGTTTCAGACCAAAGTAATAATCTTAGCTGTAGTATCCAGGCACCGTGAATGCATGAACTCGAAAAAATGAGAATAACGATCAGTGACAGCAATACAGGGCGAATTGAAATTCTTATTGATGTCGCTGGAAAATTATCGACTGGAAAGAGACATTTTTCTGAATTGGCAGCAGTCAAAATCTCACTTGCTGAACACTGATGGGGAGAGTCCCACATCATTATTCTCACTAACTCCTCGATAATGGTTTCTCCTTCACTTCAGAATTTTTCTTTCATTTCTGACTATTGGCAATTAGATCTAGTAATGACCGACTCCTTTCAATCATTTTTTTCGAAATGTCATTCTCAACAGCGTGACCTGTAGCCATTTTATACTCATTTGTGTTATAAAATTCCATCTAGAAGAAGCAAGCCAACAGTTCCACATATTCAACGTGAGTTATCTTGAAACTGCAGCAGAGTTTGTACGTCGAAAATTTTGATGAACTCCACACGTCTCTCAGAGAAGCAAGTGATCTCATGTTAGGTGGAATGTTTGATTCGCGTGGATGTGAACATGCGGTTCCAGAGAGTTCACTAGATCAGGCCATCATACGAAGTACATAACATTCGCCGATATTGGGCTTTCTTTTGAAACATGATGAATTGATGATCAGCAAGATCCTTGGTCTCCTTTGGCTGAAAGGAAACGGCAGTTTTGAAGCATATGAATATACCAAGTTGATAAGGTTATCACTCCCAAATGACAGCTACAAGCTCACAGGTGTTTTGTGATGATTCCCAGGATGCCTATGTAGCAGGAGGATGTTGATAGGGAGCACAGTGGGGATTAACCAAGTCTTAGCCAAAGCCACTATACCAAGACTAGAATTGATGTCAGCAAGAATAGGAGCTAGGTTATCTCAGTTATTATTGAACGATATGATATTGGCTCAAGGTGTATTAGTGGACTTATTCTACAACTGTGTTTCCCTTAATTGAGACAGAAAACCATTTGTCCGGAACAGGGTACAAGAAATTCGTAAATTAACAGACTAGAATTCATGCTACCATGTTCCTGAAAATAATGATTCTGCTGAATAACCTTCTCAATGCTATACTTCGGAGTTCGAAGTTACTGGACCCGATATAGTTACAGAGCCGATATAGTTACAATACGAAAGCATCGTCGAAGTGGTCGGATATATTCGACAATTCATCCACAAATGCAGTGATAGAATGATAAAAAAAATGTTAATGCTTTCTGTAGAAAATCATTATCTTGATGTCTTTTCTTGAATGAAAACGGTATCATCCGGATGAAAACAAGAATTAAGAAACTTCCTGAATCAGGAGAATTCTGCAATCCCTTCGTTCTACCTGCAAGACTTGTGACGAAGCTCATTCATGATAGTTATATGAAGTTCAAAGAATGTTCGAATGCAGGGGCTTTCGACTATTTTCAAAAAACCTATCCGGGTTATCCTAGACAGAAAATAAATTTGATCTTTCTGTATGGAACTGTAAACATCGCCCGAAGCTTCACCCTGACCGAGTACGGTGGTCTTTTATCCGTATGACGCTTGGTTCTTCTTCCGTTGTTTCGTCTCTCGTGTCTTTATCATCACCTCCTCCTTCTCGGCTTTGTTCAAGAGGGCGCCCGTCGGTTTTAGTATCCGGGTGTGGTAAGTATCTCGTTGGGCTTCGGTCCCTCCTAAAACTGCATGAGTTTATTTTCATATTTTGTCGAAAGAGCCCGACTCCGAAGGAGGAGGTCTCTTTTAGCAAAATATGAAAATAACCGAATGCAGTTTTTTTACTGACAACATGCTTGAATGGAAAATTATCAGGTTTATTTTGACGCACGAGTGTAATTCGTTAGAATATTTCCGGAGTTAAAACAACGATGTTTAAAATTCAGTATTTAGGCCTGTCAAGATGACAAATGTACATTTTAACAATCGTTACTATAGATACACGGACCGGGCGGATATTTTTCGATACCTACCGGGTATTTACCAACCCGAAAATGTTCCGCCGGGAATTTCTCGCTGTAATTTGTAATTGATCGAAAATGTTCCGCTTCATATGGGATTTTTAACATACGATGGAAATATTCGCTGTAATTGATCAAAAATGTCCCGCTTCAAATGGGATTTTTAACATACGATGAAAATATTCCAAATAAAGCACCGTCCGAACGATTCAGTGGATGGAGTATGTATCCATAGCTCTATGTACATAATCTGTTTTTTCGATCAGTTGTTATTCTATATGTCTGAAATCTTACTTTTCTGTTTCATTCAAAACGAAAACTGAACAAATATGTACTTTTCAACTTATTGACAGATATGTAAACATCTTCAAGAAACATGTAAGTGCTTATAATTTCTGAATTTTACATCTTATATGACATTTCCATTTTGTACTCTGTAATGATGGAATACAGAATTCCGAAAGCTTCCAAAAACTTTAAAGAGACTTCTTTTACACCGCTGCAAACCCTACTACGGTTTCATTCTCAACAAGTCATGGACTACCCTCCCTATCAAGTCCACCTATCCAGCTTAGGACTAGGGTTCGATTTCCCGCTTGGCCACCGTGCTAGTATTCACACGTTGAAGGGTAAGGCCTCAATAATCCTTTGCTAGCACAAGTTTCGACTTCTTGGGGTTTGCGTTCGATAGCTGGTTAATGGAGACAAAAACATATAAGGGTCCACCGAGTTCATGAAAACAACTTGAAAACTTAGAGATACAGAAAGCCAATCTGCTTTCGACTTCCTCCCTTCACCAAGATCACTAACTTCGCTTTCAAAAAGCGACCAAAGTATTTCTATCATAAAATACGTCTCACTTCGACATATAGAATAATTATCACAAAAATTACTCACTCATTCAAGGATCTCAATATCAATATAGCTACAGAACTTGTCGAAACCGTTTCCTCAATTTTTTCTCTCATAACCAAAAAAAAATTAAATGCCATTTATCAAATTGACTTTCTTGATTTTCAAAATTCTTATATTGGACAAACCACTAGATCATTGAAAGATCGTATTGTTACACAATGAAGTGATTGTATCAAAAACAAGTGATGAATTTTGTTGTCAAAAATCTTACTTGTCAGATAGATTTCATGTTCAATAAAGTGATCAGCTTCATTTCAGCGAATCTTTTCATAGTTATTTCTCGATATAAAACCAAGGTAAAAAAAGAGTCTAAGTAAACGATTGCAACAAGTATGTTGAACACTAGGTATTCGTTACAAAAAGAGGCATAAATATATTCCAGATTCTTTTTTCGTTATAAACAGTTAATAGTCATTTCCCACAGGCAACTTTTTTTCATATTTGCTCTAATTAGAGCCTAATTATTAATTTGCCAACTGAAATTTCTATAACACAGTTCTTTCAAAAATCGTTTCAAAAATGAGGCTATTGGACATGAAAATAAGTGTTTATTGTCTTTTTTTCAGTGGCATAAAAGTCGTTAAGAATCACTTGTTTGATTTCCAGAATTTTGAAGTGCCAAAAGTATATCCAACTCCAGTTCAATCATTGTTATTCAGTTAGGTAACAAATGAAACCGAATATATTTTTGCTCGAAAACAGTTATTCAATTTGAATTTCCTACATGGCGTCAGATACCAAAGGAATTGAGTGTTTTCACAAACGCTCATCGACGATACAATTTCATGCATGACTGTCTGCAATCGAATAAATAAACTGAAATGAACTGTTGCAAACTCATTGGGATGGTTTAATTTCGAGTTCCACGTCGACCTAGTTTTATGATGGAATCATGGAACAGAGTTCGATTATCCAAAAACCGAAATGAATACTATAGCATTCGACGCGCGGTTCTTCAAATAGGCTGACATCTTCAGGATAAAAAATTAGAAAAATCAATATCATACTCGGAACGATTGTTCGAATTTATATATATTCATCTATCATTCAATTATTCAACAACTTCAATTAATTTTTGAAATCGTTGGTGGCTGATCAATTATGGTGTTGGATGTTTGATACCTATTCGACAGGTTTCAATTTCAATTGTTAGTTCAAGAATGGAATGAGTCGATGTTGGTGAATATTATTTCTTCAACCATCCGGAATAACTTCAATGAAAGTATCACACCTCCACCTGATTCAATTATACTCATTCCAGTCCAGTTGAGTTCATAATAGATGTCAAAATAGATATCTATACTATCGATGCTTCGCATGAAAGATTCATAACACGAACACATCTATCTCCTTACTGTTATCTTTCCATGAAATGCTTGGAAGGGTCGTTGTTTTTTACATCCCTCGGAAAGGTATCTCGTGAGAACAAAATCAACAGAAAATGTCAATGGACGTTTTTTGAGGAAAATTAATTCCCATCAATGTTTACATTGAAATGATTCACCGCACAATAAAAGTTTTGTTCTGCAAAAAACAGAGAGAGAATATACCTTTTCTCTGATGGAGTCTTGGTAGCTGAAAGTCAGTTGAAAACCGCATATCCAGCCTGATAGTCTAAAATAACATATTATAGACTATTGAGAGATCAATCCACAGTTATTGGATAGTTTTGAGGCGAATCGTTCAAACATTTTCAGATCTATGTTGCAGCATTAGATGTCTCTCACTCTTTCGAAAATTCGAAAGATTAGTTAACACAATTGATGCTTTAGTGAACTTGAGATTTTGCGATAACTTATCATGCTCATATTATTTGAGTTCTACTGGGATCGAAAATAAGAATATTAGTATTACATTACTATAGCGGAAAGTGACATTTTTCACAAGTAGTGTACACTATTTTCCCCACGACCACCTATTTTATTGAACAATATGTAAATATCAGATCGTGACTATGTAATATACGCTACAATATGAATTCACCCCAAAAGCAACCTGAGAGCTCCTAGAGGAGTACTTGCAATTGACTATTGATGAATATAGATTTAATGACGTCGGCAAGAATCGTTGCTTCAATGTAGAAGAATCTTCGCGAAGGGCATCGATGATGTCTATTGAGTTCTTCACACGCGATTTATGGGTTTCTGGAAAATGACGTTCGCTAAGACGCGACCCCTCATCTGCGATTACGATCTCGTCAGGGCCGGCGCTAGGACATTTCGTAACAAAATCCCCCTCTCAATTTTGATCGTCCCGATCAAACAATATCTCTTTATTTCCATTGTAACATTTTAGTCTCTCTAGGTGTACGACTTCTATTCTTTTTCTAGACCTACGTTGAACCCTGTACACCACAACATTTATACTGCGACGGGGGTTGTACAGCCACACTAGATCTCCTTGAAATCTGCCACTATTTGCCTTCCTATAGTTCCACGCCTTCCTCCTGTCAAAACGCTCTGGCATCTCTTGTTGCTTACTGAATGGAACTCTTCTTAATGGTTGTTGAATTGAGTGGACTTGGCCAATGTTGACTCCTTGTTTGACCAAGTTATCCCTTTCAGTTGTTTCCAACTCGGAGATGTCACGTTTACTTCTGATACGACACATGGCGGCTCTCACAGGGATGGCTTGTTTTGTATTCACTCGGGCTCGTGTGAAAATCGATGGCTGGACGCTACCGTAGCAGGAACTACTTCCTTCGATAACGTAGGAATTCTTGCTGTTTCCATTAAACGCAGTTTCACAGTCATTGATCAACTACATTCCGAGTATAAATTCATCTTCTATATCTGCGACGTAAACTGTATCTGTGATGGTGAGTCGCTCTAGAATCAACGTAATTTCAGCCTCTCCTCGAATAAGTGCGTTTTCACCAGTGTCTGTTCGAATCACGGCGTTGGATGAGATAGGCTTCACGTTTCCAGGCCGAAGGATGTCTTTGCGTACCAAGGAAACTGCAGCACCGGTATCCATGTTGCATATAACATCCATTTTATTCAATTTCCCTGGAATGGTGAGGCTCTCAGACATCTGATTTTCAGTCAGTTAACTCAGAGACCCTCCGTGACCTCGACCTCGCAGGTGATTGCGAACTTGGCGGCGTCCTGGTAGGAGAGTTGGATTTTGGTGGCATTCTCACCTTGCAGTCTTCCATGAAATGCCCTGAGGTTCCACATCTATAACATTTCCTCTGTGGCATTCTCTCCCTGCAGTCTTTTATAAAATGTCTATAGCAAATCCTCTGCGGCATTCTCATTCAACAATGTCTTATAAGATGTCCCAGTTTTTCACATCCATAGCATGTTATTCTCTTCTAGGTACTAATTCCAGTTATCATCAGTTTGATTTTCTCCAGAACCTTCTCGACTGAACTATTTGCTGTGCCAAATCGTTGTTCCGGTTCTTCTCTTGAAACTGCACGCACTTTCGGCCTCGACGTGTTGAAGGCCGCCTCTACTTCCAAAGAGCGAACCAAAGCATTGCTACTTCTCTTGAAACTTGTCAGACGTAAAATTCTTTGCATCTCGGGGTCTCTCATTCCATCTATAAACCTTTGCACCGCTAGCTGCTCCTTGATTTCTCCGGGCGCTTTTGGGTACGCCAGCTGGATAATGCATCTCACATCTGCTTCAAATTCTTGCATACTCACACCGGATTTTTGTGTGCGTGTTTTTATTTGAGCCCGGTACAGTTGTTGGCGATGCTGCTCGCCATACCGCAACTCCAATGCAGAAATCAGATCATGGTATTTATTTTGTTATTCGCTGGATATCGTCTGCAACAAACCCAAAGCTGGCCCTCTCAAAGCTACTATGAGTGCCGTAGCTTTTTCTTCTTCGTCCCATCCATTGGTCGACGAAACATGGACCAAGCTAACTGACTATCGAAAGTCGGCGGTTTCACGGAAATACCAGATGTGGCAACCCTGTCTCGGCGATCTTGGTTCTTCAGAAGAACTATCTGCTTTTCTCGACTTATCATTTCATTTCTCAACTTATTCCTCATTTCTCGCACTGTATCCATTTTATCATTCAATTCATCGTCGATTTTCCTGACGTCCTCCTTCAGTTCTTCTTTTAGTCCTACCACTCGTACTTCAGTTTTATGCAACACATGCTCGTAAAACTTGTCCTGATTTTCAAGATCTTCCTGGAAGTCTGCTTTTCGTTATTTTCCTATTGTTCTTATCCATTCTGTTGTTCTTCTCTAACATTCTTCTGTTCTAGAATTTCATGGATTGCTTCTTTTCGTTCTATTTTTTCACGTTCTCTTCTTTCTTCTGTTCTTCGAGAGTTTTCTGGATGCCGTCTTCACGTTCTTTCTTTTCATCTTCTCGCTCTTTTTTCTGTTCTTCGAGAATTTTCTAGAGTGCTTCTTCCCGTTCTTTTTTTTTCATTATCGAGAATTTTCTGGAGTGCTTCTTCTCGATCTTTCTTTTCATTTTCGAGAATTTTCTGGAGTCCTTCTTCTAGTTCTTTCTTTTCATCCCGCCGCCGCTTTTCTTCTTATTCTTTTTCCTCCAGCCGTCGCTTTTCATCTTCCTGTCGTCGTCTTTCCCAATCAGCAAATTGGCTTTAGATAAATTTCAACATGTCCTCCATCGTATCGTGAGATGTACTTCTCGTATTCACCATATATTGCTTTTATTTTTCAGCAAAATCCCACTTCTGACACCATTGTTACGATATCCTTATAGTTCGTTGATTAAAACACCAAACAACAGTAAACTACTTTTATTACAAATCTTTGTCACAACACAATACCATCACTCAAACTGCTCCGCTAACTTTTCAACGCTCTATCTGTATTAAATATTCTGATAAACTCTCTCTAATACAAACTCTGCTTCGCGAATAAACTTCGCTCCACTCAGCTCTCAATAACTCTCGCCACTTAGCTCTGAATAAAACCGTCTGTCTAACTGTCTCTGCTAATAACTAACTCTGCTTTGCGAATGAACTAACTAACTAACTCTTCCCGCGACGTCTCTCCCGTATATATACTTGCGTACGCCTATGAAAAATCTTCGCGAAGGGCCTCGATGATGTCTATCGAATTCTCCACACGCGATTTACGGGTTCCTGGAAAATGATGTTCTCTACGACGCGACCCTCATCTGCGTTTACGATCTCGTCCGGGCCGGCGCTAGGATATTTCGTAACAATTTATTATATGGTCAGTAAAATAAGGCGAATGTTGAACAGCTTGATTGTGTATCTTCCTATATCATACTATATGAGATTTTTTGAATGCTCTAAGGATGCTGCTTGAGATTTTCTATTGTTCCATATTTTTCAACGAATATGTTGAACACATTCAGCGTTGAATGTTCTAGGAAGCTTTTCTTTGGTTATAACGAATTATTCTGCTATGCTGAGGTTATTTCAAGAGGGATATATTCAGACACACGTCTAAGTTATTTGCATAGAATAGTTCAGGTGCATTGATGTTACTGAATAAGATTACGTGTAAGTTCATTATCATTACCTTCGGTCGGACACTCTCACAAAAGTATAAAGAAAGCAAAGCCTTGTACGGACAAGAGTCTTGAGTACCGTATCGCATATTTGCTTATGTAACAATGCAAACATTCAGGAAACCCGTGTTACCAGATCAGTCAGATACAATCCAATGTTCTTCGTAGTGTTTGCCAGAAAACATGTATTCTTCGTACGAAGGTGGAGGTGAATGTGTAATTTCTCACCTCGGAATGATTCCAATGAAATGGTTGCCGCAGATCCCATCCAAGTTGATTTTGGAACTATTTTCATTATGTTCTCCCAACTTTAATATGGAATCAACTGCAATGTATTGGAAATATCTTTATTCTCTATAACATACAAATATTTTCTTGAAAAACATGACATTTATTTGTTGTCATTTTTATAATAAATACATCGGTAATCAAAAAGAACACATACAAAGTGACTAATTGAATCATACATCACACCTTCGCCCTCAAGATTGTTTATTAGTTATTATAAATTCAATCTATCAGGTGCCTTAATATTTCGGCGTGGTCTTGATATAGAATCATTGGATGATTTAATGATATTATCGTGCTCATTTTCTTTCTCATTCGGATTTATCGTATCAAAAATTTCATTTGGAGAATTGTGATCGAAAGAAATATCTGTCATTACTTTTCCTTCTCCTTTAGGAATATTTGATGAACTATTATTCGCTTCACCATGAGAAGCCCTACTACTCACTGCCATTTCTGGTACATTTTGGAAATCTGTTCCATTATAAAACTCTCCCATTTTAATCATCTGATTAGAATGTCTGTGCCACTCTAACTCTGTGTCGCTTAACGGCGAACAAACATAATTCTGCAAACCCATTTTCCGTAACACTTTCGCTTTTGTCCAAGATGAAGAATTTGATTGATCTCTTTAATTTTCAACATATACAATTTCTCCGATCTCAAAATTCACATTTCTGTTTCCCCTGTGAAACTTTATTTGATTTTGTGCTGCCTTATCCCGAGCAGAACGAGTCTATCGAAATCTAGTCGAGTCTTTACTTTATGTGATAGCATTAATTTTGATGGACTCTCTCCAGTAACACAATGCGGAGTATTGCGATAGGAGAACAAAAATTTATTTATCATTGTAGTTACACTGTCTCTACTATTTTTTGAATCATACATTAATTTTTTTATAGAATTTTTGAATATTTTTACCCCATTTTCAGCTGCACCATTCGTAGATGGATGATATGGTGGAGTTTTGATGTGCATAATACCGTTATTTCTGCAGAAATTTTCAAATTCTGTCGATACTAATGAAGCTCCGTTGTCAGATACAATGGAATTTGGTAAACCATATCTGGCAAAACACTCTCTCAATTTTTCGATGGTGTGAACTGTATCAATTTTCGACATTTCATATATCTCAGGCCACTTTGAAAATGAATCGATTATAATCAAGTACATTTTTTCCCTAAATGGTCCAACAAAATCTATATGGATTCTATCAAAAACAAACTTACTTTCATTAAACTTTATCAAAGGTACTTCATTTGGATTTTGCGATTGACTCATACAAGAGTCACAATTTCTAACATACTGCTCTATGTCTTCATCTAATTTAGGCCACCAAAAGTATTGTCTTGCCAAACATTTCATTTTTACGATTCCATTAAACATTTTGGCCTCGACCATTTTTGTCCCACGAAAATCCATTGTTCTTTGCTGAAGTATTTCTAGCAGACTTTGGACCTGCATTCAGTTTGTGTAGAAGTGAACAAGAAGATGATCCCAAAGATGACGCTTTCTTCAAAGCTACTTCCACAACCGCCTCGAAGGATATCGAATGTTCCTCTTCCACAACTCTGTCAAGAATAGGTCCTCTTCTTAAACCAGAAACAGACTTGTCTTTGAGTATGTCTTGTAATATGTTTCCAAATTTACAATTGATTGCCCCATTTTTGATTCTGTCATACCATTGTTTGACAGATTCATGTTCCAACTGCTTCAATTCATAAAATTCAATTCGTTCCTTGAAAACTGATATCCTTTTTGCAAACTGCCTCTTCCAAATTTTGCATAATTCGGAGAAAGATTTAGTTTTCGGTAGATCTGGATCACAAAGATCCCTCAGAATTTTATAGGCTTGTTCTCCAATCAGAGTCAATAACACTGCAACTTTCTTCTCCTCTTCAACATAATTTGCCAAGAAATATTGTTCCATCCTCTCCTCGTAGGTACACCAATCATCACCAATTCTGTATTCGGATAAACAACCGATTGATCCTCGTAAAATACTTTGTCCAACTTCTGACATCGTTAGTTCGATTTCATAAAATATTGTTGAAATTATTCAATTCCAGTTTTTCTCGTCACCAAATTGCAATGTATTGGAAATATCTTTATTCTCTATAACATACAAATATTTTCTTGAAAAACATGACATTTATTTGTTGTCATTTTTATAATAAATACATCGGTAATCAAAAGGAACACATACAAAGTGACTAATTAAATCATACATCACACCAACGATACATTCGTAAATACCCTGCCCATCAAAATAATTCCACAGTACCATCCTGAAGATGAAATTCCAACTTTAAAAAATGTTTGTTCAAATAACGAATGTTCGAATCCGTCCTCAAATTGTATTGATAATGAAAATTCAACATTCCACATTCATGTGGGGTGCTTACTTTACTGCATTCATTTTGTTTTCGATGAAAAATATTGCCAATCTTCTTTGTCGAATTCCTACCAGCAATCTACTGGAAGCGACCATTAAGAAAACTTGACACAGATCATTACTCAGTTCTAATGAAATATCGTCACTCATTGAGGGCGCCAAATTACAGCTTAAAGTTGATCAGCAACGACCGTAATGGTTATTCAATGAGGCGATAGAGTACTTACCAGACATATTGACCAAGTTCCTAATCGCTCCATACTACACTGATACTCAATAATTTGGAAAATATTCATGCACGGGATCAAAATAATTATGCTCATGTGGGAACTGTGGTTCGTGAAACATATTCATTATGCCGTACTTTCTCGAGTCCAATACATGTTGTGCCCAACATGTGCTCGAATACATGTATGGAATATACCTACTCAAGGTAGACTTCCTCCATAATATAAGCAAGTAAGTTTCAATTATAAAAAAAATCCCAAATAGGATTCGAACACAGAGAATATGTACATTGCTGTAGTTTCATGAATGGTCAGTAAAAATGAGGGGGAATGTTGAACAGCTTGATTACATATCTTTCTATATCATATTATATGAGATTTTTTGAATATCCCAGAGATACTGCTCGAGATATTCTATTGTTCCATATTTTTCAACAGATATGTTGAACACGTTCAGTGTTGAATGTTCTGGGAAGCTTTTCTTTGCTTATAACGAATTGTTCTGTTATGCTGAAGATATTTCAAGGATTTACTTAGACACACGTCCAAGTCATTTGCATAGAATAGTTCAAGTGCATTGATGTTATCTGAATAAGATTACATGTAAGTTCATTATCATTACCTTCGGTCAGACACTCTCACAAGTTTGTCAAGGAAGCAAAGCCTTGTACGGACAAGAGTCTTGAGTGCCGTGATGCATATTTGCTTATTTAACAGTGCAAAAATTCAGGAAACCCGTGTTACCAAATCAGTCACATACAATCCAATGTCCTTCGTGGTGTTTGCCAGACAACATGTATTCTTTGTACGAAGGTGGAGGTGGAAATGTATAATTTTTCACCACGAAATGATTCCAAATGAAATGGTTGCCGCAGATACCATCCATGTTGATTTTGGAACTATTTTTATTATGTTTTCCCAACTGTATTATGGAACCAACGATACATTCGTGTATACTCTGCCCACCAAAATAATTCCACCGAACCATCCTGAAGATGAAATTCCATCTTTGAAAATGTTTGTTCAAATAACGAATGTTCGAATCCGCACTGAAATTTCATTGATAATGAAAATTCTACATTCCATATTCACGTAGGGTGATTACCTTACTGCATTCATTTTGTTTTCGATAAAAAATATTGCCAACTCTTCTTCGTCGAATTTCTATTAGCAATCTACTGGAAGCGACCATTAAGAAAACTTGACACTCAGTCCTAGTGAAATATCGTCACTCATTGAGGGCGCCAAATTACAGCTCAAAGTTGATCAGCAACGTCGGTAATGGTTATTTAATGAGGCGATAGAGTACTTACCAGAGATATTGACCAAGTTCCTAATCATTCCATACTACACTGTGTTCAATAAATCAATTTTGCACGGGATCAAAATAACTATGCTTATGCGGTAGTTCGTTATTGTGATCTACCTCACTAGTAAGGAATTATTACCAAAAGTTGAACATTGTTTCTCTACTGAAACGAAAGTGAAATAAGTAACAGGAATGTCAACATCAAAGAAATCCACAGGCTGGAGGAGCTTCAACATATACTCATTCTGTTGGTGAGAATGTGTGCTATGGATGTTATGACTAACATATAAAACGTGTAATATGTGAAAGTGTTCATATATATTTTCCCATGCAATTAACATCTAACTATTCTTCAACACATTAATTTAATTGAAACGAAATCAAACTACAATGAAAGATTAGAATTGCTAATCAATTGAAATATATTCCTGTTTTCATGCCAGCAAAGCTTTGTGGATTCTGACCTGAAGATATATGTATATTTAACGCTTGAAGAATTGATCCAACAAGATGTAGCACCACCACACAAGTAAGATACTATTTGGATAATACTTTCCATGGTCGTTGGATTGGGCATCGAGATCCAACGGAATGGCCAGCCAGCTTTTCAGATTTGACACTTTCAGACTTTTTTAGCGGGCTCTTTGAAGCAAAAGGTGTACGAAACTGAACCTCCCCCAATATTGGATAATAATAAATATTAGTAGAAAAATTGACTTCTCTGTGTTCGAAAATATTCGGCGTGAAATATCGGATAGGCTGTTGTTACGTGAAGACGTTCAAGGCAGCCATTTGGAGCATAGTCTGGACTGAAATCAGCTCATTTCCCCAAAGTATGAAGTCAAAAGTAGATGTATTTGGGCAATTATTGAATGTTCCGCCATTCTTCAGTAGGTTAAGATATTGACTTCATATTCTAGGGTTGTGAAGTATTCGCCAGGAGCTTCAAAAAGACGTGTCACGAGACCCTCCTCTCCATTCAATTTTCATCCCAGATGGCGACCAGTCGTCGTCTTGGAATTTTCATCTGTCTGTCATTCTTTGAGTTAACCAGTTCAATAAATTAATAGGGGGGACACTGAAGAGAAGCCCTGTATATACATCATTTATTAGTAATAATGAGCCTTCCCTCTGATACTGCAACCTCATTCGTGATCGAATTATAGATTCTCTGTAAGTCTACTTTCGAAACAGACATGCTGAAAATATATATGGAAAATTAAAATAATTTCCACTTGTAATGCCACTAGTGCTTGAAAAATGTCCAAGTATGCTTGGTTTTCGGTAAGAAAATTTCACACCATATGGAACTTCAACGAATTATTTGAAATTCATGTTTTAGGGTCTTCCAATGTACCTCAAGATAGGCTTTGGATCACATTACAGATTCAACAATTGGATCGAAATTGCCTTGTTCTGTCGCACTTTTGATTCAGTTCATTGTGAGAACTCAAACATAATCGATTCGGTGAAGAAACTACTGAAGATATTCATTGTAGCGACTCAGTTTCATATAAATATAAGCTAGATTCAACCAACACGGTGAATTTATTTTGTGTACGTTGGTAAAAATGCAATGCTACCGCCTCCAGCCACCAGTGCTACCTACTGGTGTTTCTGTGAAACATTTCAATAAACATAGACCACAAAAAATGCGCCTTCAATCAATCAAATCTAATCTCACGCGGAAAAAAAATTCCGATAAGAATACCTGAGTTGCCATGGTAACTCGAAACGAAATACGTATTCCATTGGTCGAAAACTGTTGGTGTGAAACTCTTATCAAAAAATACAATCACCGTTCCTCCTATCGGACAATGCGCGTGTGCCATTATGAACCTTCAGTGTTCGTTGGAGCTTAGTGCAGATGTGCATACTCTCCACCACGAGAGGCTCTGTGTGACAAAACACATACTACAACTACAACCACAACCACATCGATGTGATGAGCTGTTAGCGGCGAGGACTGCTCATCAGTTGGTGCTGGATCTATGTGGCATCTACACCTGTACTCTTTACAAATTTTTTGATTTTTCAGGAAATCACATGCTGCCATTACCATGTATGTAATCTATCTCAACGTCAAATCTCTATGAAACAACAGAAGTTTTATATTCCAATGTCGTCACACGAAAGTTTTTCTTTCGAACAGAAGAAGTTCCAATAACGTCACATACACACGAAGGTCTCTGATAACAAGGGAAATGACGTCACACACAACACTTGTCCACCGGACGGAGGAAATTTCAATAATACCTGATTAAAAGTCATTAGTGAGGTTGAAGAGGTGGGGAGAGGCCAGAAACCGGTTGTAATACCAAGTCACAAAACATAATACAGTGCAGGTATTTTTTATTTCTCCTGCCATTATCAGACAGTGGTGTATTACTCTTTTTGAAAATGCACCGGTACCCTGTTTTTAATGGGCCATTGCACGTTTTCGAAATACACCCTAATTTCAGAATTCTTCATTATAAGCTTCCTCTGGAGAAACAGGATGGTGGAATGTTAACACATTTGGATCCACTTCCGCGAAGGATAACTAGAAATCTTCAAAAAATATGCAGCTTCAGAATCGATACATTATATTTCAATTCAATCTTGAAGAGCATTCATTGTTTTCATTGTGTTATATCATCTTTATCGTTTTACATTACTGTTGAAAGATGATTGACTTTATGCATCTGAAATTTCCCCAATACTCTTGCTCACACTGAATTAAAGTAAAGGGCGGACATATTTATGAATGACTATCGAATCGGTAGCTGCAACTGGCAATACATTCAAGAGCAAGTACTATATGAAATAATAGTGTATTGTTAAATTTGGAATTTATAGACGAATCGAACACAAATCTTTATCATCGAAAGATTGACGTAATGATTGTTTTGAAATTGAAAATTGAAATTATAGAATCATATTTTCAACAATTTGTTCAGGACAGTCCCAAACTACCTACCTACACACTAGGACTCTGGCTGGCACCTATCACAAAACAACTACCCCGCTGGCTAATACCACGAAGGGTGATGCATTATTGCCTGGATTTGCTCCTGGCGACACAAATGCCGGAATCGTTTTTTAATTATTGGAATGGGCACATTTGCAGACCTGTTTCGGGCTATTTGACCTCTCTTCAGTACAAGCTTTTTACAGTGTTTCAACGACCGTTCAATTGTCTTCCGCAGCTGCCGAATAGTTCCTTCGTCAGAAGCTGCCGAACAAGAATCCATAGTCGATAGAAGATGATTTCCTTCATCCGAAAGTTATAGCCCTTAATTGGTCAGGAGAGTATTATTCGACCTTCTATGAATCAACGACATGTTTTCAGTCGCCAAATCCCTTCCACATCCTATTTCATCATCCTCGATTATTTCTCCACCAATTATTTTTTTATGGAAAAAGTCGAATCAATAATTTGTGAAGATTGAAATTCTGAAGAACAATATTTCCTAACTTAGACGTTGGACATCGTTCATATCTACTCTGCGTTATCACAGACAAATTATTTCTGTGTAACGGCTGCCTAACCTACCAGAAAACAAGAACATTTTAAATGGCCTAGAGGAGTGCAATTGCTTTATCAATCACAATAATTCAGATATAATATCCAGTAGTCAGTAGTTACAAATCCAAACTCTCAGAAATTTTTCATTTATCTATGTGAAATTTTAATCTGACCTTCATTTCACCGAATAATAAAAAATTGACGGCTCGACTAATTTCTAATAATATTCCAACCAGCACCTAATAACGTGATGAACGCGATGTAATCAGTTTATGAGGTATTTTATTAAAGAGTATCCCATCAGTTATCCATCTTCATTGCTTTCAAAGAAAGCCACATGCTAGCGACATCTGTTATGTTCGTTGCCAACATTCTAGTGCGAGGAAATATCCACGTCACTTTTTCCTGTCCAAGTTAATTCATGTATCATGCTCATTCATGCCGACAAACGACAATCCGTAGAAAACCGATTTTCCAGTGACACACACAGTTTTCTATCTCTTTCATGAGCGTCTATTGAATTCCTGTCACGCGGTTTCAACCAGTGGCGCCTAGAGGGCGATAGTATTCACATTCATGATCGAGAATGCAATTATTCAATTTTCTTTTGAATTCCAAGTTACCATTGTATTTATAAGAAATCGACTTCGATACTCCTTCGCTTCAGAAGGATATCACAATACTTTCAGATGAAAGGTAGCGTGAATGTGAAGCTCAGGTAAAAATTATTTATACAATCAAAGATTTCACTGACACTTTTTCATCAATCCACAATGGGAGCTGGGTTATTCCTTATATCACTTTGGTACTATCCGTTTCATAGAATTTTCACCACTGTATTTCAATGAAAACATATCAACAATTGAATACCGCACTGGAGTCCAACATCTCCCTTCCCATTACCGCAAAATTGAGTCAATAATATCAATTAATAGAATACGGAATTTTCAAAACAGTTGAAAATATGAAACTTTCTCTAGAGATCAATTATCCTAAGACCTATCTGATATCTTTGCACTCGACGCGCGTTTCGCCAACAAGGTTAGCATCTTCAGGAGAAGGAAATTGATACTACTTGAGTATCAATTCGAGTGCAAAAATATCAGTTTGGTGTTGGGGTAATTGATCTGTAGGGAGAGTTTCAACTTTTACACCAAAAGTTCCAATCTCATCGTTTATAGTTGATTATTTCCCTCAATGCGAATAAACGATGGAACAGTTGAAGGCTAGACTGCTTTTACAGAGTTTTACAGCGATTAGATGCACTAGACCTTTTAACCGATTGAAATGTTCGAAATAAACCGGGCGTTTGGATCACTTTTCAGGTACTATCTCTCGTACTATATTGTTCCTGTGTTCGATTTTGATGTTTCCTGAGTTTACATGTTTTCTGGAAATAATCTAAACATATATCCCTCCTTCACCAAGTTCAATCGACCAAAATGCGTGCATTTCCATGATTTTCAAAATTTTGCTTTCAAGCAAATGCTTTCATTTATAATAATTTAAAATAAAATCGCTCGACCTGCGGTCTCGGGATTTTATGAAATAATCATACATTCAAGTCATTTGCTAAGAAAAATTTCGAGAATCATGGAATTGCAGCACACATTGTAACCGATTAAACTTGGTGCACTCGGGATATAACCCCCGAAAATATGGCACAATATTCATTCCATACCGCAAAGACAAGCGTTATATTTCTTCGAAAGGAAACCGGAATATAATCAAAATGATTCAGAATAGTGATAATCTCTGAGAGCAGTTTCTGAAATAACATCTTCAACAATACAAGTGAATTGACTCCCTGTTGGTACCAATCATTTTTCACCTTTTTTTAAAGGTACAGTATCGAGTAAATCAAATCGTTTTGAAAGGCTCATCAGTGAAAATATCACCCGGAATTGGCGGTGGTGAAATTCATTTCGAGAAGTCGAACACTATGTTTTCCAAAATCAATTATGTAAATGGAGCACTCAGTGCAAGTCCATTCTTTGACAAATGTAATACTGCATTTTGTAATAGTTTGATGATGACAGATTCTTTGCCAAGTGAATCTGATTACGATGGAAAATGACCATTGTTATTTGGGTTGTTGAATTAAATTTCAATTATAGGAGAATATTTTACCTGGCGAGACCATCTGAAATATGTGTCACACTAAGTATTCGATCTATAGAAAAATTGGAAGGGTGGGTGGGAGCTAGCGAAAAGTTCAGAGTGAAAATGTTTCAGTATATCAAAACATAAACTGAATGAGTTATATGATTATTTGTCCAATAATATTTTGATTCGGACCAAATTTCGTAGATATGACCAGATACCTACGATGATTGTACGTTGTTTACAAGATAATGTCATACTATTCTATTGGTGTGATTTTCAAGGCATATGTACCTAATGTCAAATGTATTTATGTAAAAAAGATTCATCATGTCTATGTAGGTTGAACATGTTTACGCCATTGTCAGTCAATCCCACTTCTTTATACTCTGTGAATATAAATTATTTCGTGAATGCTATTGAAATTCAATACAAAAGAATCGGTATTAATGCCGTTTCCTGTGGTTTGAAGTTATTCTACTAATGATTTATATTTTTCAAGAAAACTATGTGAGCTCATATATCTGGGGCGGGGGGGGAAGATATGTCCAAAAAGTCTATTTTGAAGGAGAGCTATAAAGAATGAGAATATAAATTTGTTGTCACAATCAAAAAGTGTCAACCAGTAGACAATTGTATTACTTTATTGTTAGTAGCCAGTTATTCTATTCATGTATGTAAACATAACAAGTAGGTACCGTAGGTAACTACAGTTGGATAATAATGGATTATACCACGAGTCAATAATGATAGCTATTATTCCCCAAGAATTTTAACGAACCGAGCCGTGTCAACAAAGGGCAAGGGAGTATTATTGCGAGTAGTGTACTCTACTTTTTTCACTACTAATTTATTTATAATAAATAGATGATTCTTCAGTTTCATTCATCTCAATACAAATACACAAACAATACCTACGCGTTTCACACTCACACTTTGGAGTTTGGTTATATCGTTTTTTATGGTAATATTCAATTACAGAAATTTTATGAAAGGGCTACAAGAGGAAATAATAACTATTACTATTAATCTCTCGACATTTTCCCTAAGGGAGTAATATATGGCATTACACTGTAGAAACCATAAGTAGAATACTTGCATTATGTATTAGTCGTAAATAAAATATAGTTTTTCATTTGTCAATGAAATTCTGAAAATGCAAGTTGAGACTTTTCCAAATATCTCATTACCGTATAAATGAAGCTGAATCAATATGACCATGTCAATGTTAAAAAAATTTCTTGTTAGTGGGCGTAGTTAACTCATTTTGACCTCATTTGGAACCTCCCCTAGATATATGAGCTTATGTTTACAAGAAGCCTGAGTTGAATGCGAAAACCATTTATTCTTATGAATGAAAATTAAATACCGAATTCAGATAACTACTCAACAGCGAGAGGCGAATAGAAATGCAAGGTCACATTTATTGGTTGTTGGGTAGATACCTGAGATTCAAAAAATCATAGGTGATAAATAACGCTTTGCATCCCCTTCAATATCAAAGAGTGCAGAACTATATGGCTACCCCAACGAAATTAAACCCACTGCGTTCTCAAGAAACAATAATCAAATTGGTAGATGCGTCAAAATTAACAGCCCAATGTCAGAATTATGAAGCACAAACTTCAAGACAATTTCATTAAAGAAAGATATTTGAAAGATGAGAAATACATTCGTGTTTACGATACTTATACCTTCAACTACAAGAGTGAGTTTCTGACTAGATTCGATATTGGCTGTGACTCGAAATACTTCAAACTTTTTTTTCCAATTAGAAACAAGTGTAACTGGAAAATTCTACTCGAAATATGAGAGAGATATCTATGAGCCCGATCCAGTTCTTCTGGAAAATTTGAGAAGAGCCCAAGATTACTGTCCAAAACAGAAATTACAATGGCCAGAAACAGAGAATCAATGGTAAGGTTAGACTCCTTTTGAGATCATTATAGGGGAGCCCTGCATCATTAGACGTTGGATTCAATTTGTACATAATCGATTCACAAAGCTTGGTAACTTCGGATTAAGAGTATATATATCAAGGAGAGTTGAGAATACGGTATTCTTTCCGAATTCTGTGAATTCAGGACAGGTATCGAAAATTTCGTAAAATTTCTCAATGTGAAATTTATCAATCACACATCGAATATTGTTGAAGAAGGACAATATCACCTAAATGACCGGTTTGTATTTACGTAATTCCACTTCAAATGGTTTCACTCATAATATTTGAGAGAATTGGTGTTCGAATATGCAAATGCGGTCTACCAATAACTTATATTTTTCCAGTGCTGAAGTATATGTGGAAACTGAAATTATTTTATTGATACTTCTATACTGCAGTTGGAAAGAATACTAAAGAACGAATAATTTTCCCAATCTGTTTCACGTTTCGAATAGACCGTACATGTGAAGAGGGACGATATTGGTCAAATCATTGGGATGGGCACATTTGCTATGCAAGTGTGCCCACAACAATAGTTGAAAACTAATTCTATCACCTGTTTCGCCAAAAATGGAAATTTATCCGTTACATTTGCTAAGGGAGTAGTTGTTTCCTGTTAATACTGGTTTGTAACGTATTATAGAGAATTGATTTATTTTTATTTTCCGGCATAGATTATATTCATTTCTTACTTCAACCAATTCATGATCATTCTGTACTAGTCTAGATAAAAAATTCCAGGAAGAGCTCGAATATAGATATTTCATTCTCATTACTTCGTTTGACTAGGTAGTAGATATAAAAAGGTAACTCATGTCCCCATCATATTTCCAAAGAACGATCAGAGATCACCGGTTAGTGACTGAATAAAACATTTTATAGTAACAATAATTTAGCAATTTCGTTGAAATTCCACTCAGCCAAAATCGAATGACTTATCATTAAAAACACTTCTCGCCGAGGCTTCAAATAAAAATAGAAGTTATACGTGTACCGAATTGCCACTGTGGAAAGTTAACGAGAATAGTGATTTGACAGGTATTGCAACAGGTATTGTGTTTGAAAAAAAATACACAAATTAAGTGCTGAAAGGCATTACAGAATTACAGATGGAATAGTGTATGAAATTAATTTATAATACGAGATTATAGCATAGATACGGATTCTCCTACATAACGAGCTGAACTCAAAATTTACAATTTTTCCAAATGAAGAATAAATAGAAAGCATCATTCATCTAACGAATATTGTAGGTATGGTTGGTACATCGAGCCCTTTGTTGAAGTAGACAAAAGCGATGGCAGATTGTATTTTCCTCAGAAATCTAGCGAAATGACCAAACATTGCCTGAAAATGCTTCAAGAAAAAAGTAAAAAGGACCGTAAATGAAATATCAAATTATTTCACATTATATTTGTTATTACATCAATATTCGACTCGAGTAATTGTATAAAATAATTATATTATCAAATATATCAAGGTTTATTGGCATCATTTCTTCCCTTGTGTTTCGAGCGTTCTTCCTTTCTGAAACAATTCAGAGCAAAAGCAACGCAAGCTATTGCAAAGAATGTTACATAAAATACGATCATAGCTACGGGTACGTTGTAATCCGGAACAAAATGGTCAGACTTCAGGAATCCGTAGTTTCTGAGATTATTTGTTCCATTCGCAACAGGGCATGGTGACTGTACAATTATGTCCTGATGTTGGATCTGGAAGAGAAATAAAATTATCGCATCAGTTGATGAAATATCTGTTTCAAAACTACAGAGAAATTCTTCACAAATTCATCGGTGGAATAAAAGCAACATCGGGGGGGGGGTATATGAGGTTTTCCGTTAATTAACTGACGTTCCCCTACGAGCCTCAAAACTCAAAAATCAAAACTTGTGTGAGCAACGGAACAACGAGGCCTCACGTTTCAACGTATGAAACCCAGCACGGTGGCCCGACGGAAAATAAAACCCCGGTCTACCGCGTGGTGGGTAGACGTGCTTACCCCTACAATACGGAGCACCATGAAAATGACTATTGGACTATGCCACTTCCATTTGAATAAATCACGAAATGTCTTCAGATAAATAGGCAATTGAATATTGTGAAAAATAAATGAGAAATAGGGGGAATGATACCAGATAATTTCAATTATTCATAGTAAAGTTCTGCACGAAAACACTGCTCTATAAAAGTAATTTATGGAAAACCCCCCACATGTGATAGAATACATTTTTATTGAATGAAAAAATATTCTCAATTATCCTGAAATGATAGCGTGGATGACTGCTGAAAATGGCACATATTCCAGGAGTGTTTTGAGTACTCATCCTCAATCGAAATCACCTCTGAAATATCAAAACTAGTGCAAGATTAGGATGGAGGGGGTTTCATTTTACAATGTGCGATTCCCATCACGATTCGAGTGTATGGCTAGCCTGAAGTTTGTATTCAATAATTCTATTGAAGTCTAATGAAGTCAATGTAATCACCGTACCATATAGACCAATTAGCAGTGACAGTTTCTTCACCAATTCCTTAGTTTCGCTCTAGAAGAGGAAATACAAATCCTAATATGAAAAATAGAGTTATATCAAGGCTTTCACCAAGAATATTAGTGGAAATTGGGATATTTTCCAATATTTTAGATATCTTTCCAGAATTTACGAAAGTTTCACTCGGAAGAATATGCCCTAAGTTGTGCAAAAAACCATCATCAGATAGTGAAAACCGAGTAATGCAAATGACGAAGTCAAATTTTGGTTTGAAAAAGGATGCCAACTAGCTTCGGGAACATAAATATTTGAAAATACTTTCATTTTCGTTACTTACGTCGGAGTTGACTTTCATCTCAACCCTCTGGCATTCGCTTATGAACGGTTAAAGGCACTGCTCAAATTATAGAAATAAGGAAGACATTCTGTTCAAAAGCTGTCTTACAACTTGTATCATAAGAATACAATACCTATGTGACGATAAAATCAATAGAACCTAACATTTCACAGTACTTATGCCCATTTGAACTTGAAATAGTTCCATCTTGACAATTAGGAGAATAAAAGGGTTATCTGTTCGAAAGTATATACAGTGTGCTCCAACGAACAGAATTTCTCGGTTTCACATCGAGTACTACGCAGCGCGTGCATTTTCCTCTGATAACGGTTCGTTTCAGCTTCAAGTGTTTTTTCTCGTGAAAGTTAAACTGTGAGAAATTGGTTTGTTAGTGCTGCCTGGTCTGAAACTTCCATTTTATGGTAGGAATTCATTTCAGTCACCGTTATAAATATTCTACTCACCTGTTTATTGCGACAAAATGTAGCCGTATTATGAAGACTATGAACAGCTTCAGTCGACAATTCTCTGTTCAATAAATATGGTAGCAGCCAAGATGTGGGACTAACATTTTGCAACCATTTCAGATAAGAGGGTAGGTCTCTCAGATGCAGAACGTAGCCAGATGAAAAGAATAATGCGGTCAGAATAGTTGACGCAAGAAGTGTTGCGCCATTCTTCAAAGGAACAATATAGATGAACGCTAGCAGGAAAACTTGAAGGCAGCTCAGATACAGTAACATCGAACCTGTTGTGAAAAAGAGTTCGAGATCAGTCATATTGTATTGTATTATCTGTTTCGTTCAGAATAATTATGTTGCTGAACCACACACAACGTTACTTTCAAGTTTCCTCAATAACTTATAATTTCTGATACATCATATCCCTATAGTATATCATCATATAGGTAGAGAGTAAAAAACGCTGATGATACAACTAAATGATTTTTATAGGTATTGCTATATTCCTATAACTCACACACACATAATTTTTGCCAGCTCATACAAACGTTATAAAAACTCAATTGATTGGTTTCGAAAAACAGCTCTGTGTCTGTATGAAAATGAGTTGAGATGGTGAGGTTGAGAAGATTAATAATTGCAAAATAAAATGCTAGACTGCAATAACACAAGTGATAAGTAGTCTACAATACCACAAAAATAAATGAAAGGCTATAATAACGCAAAAATTAATCAACTGAGATAATCCCATAGCCAATGTGGACTTACCGATGGGACCGCCCCTATACTGGAGATGTTAACTACCAAATATATCTTGCAAAAATGATCAAGGAACGCCACTTTGTACGAAGGTTCTATGAACCTCTTAGGTCATTTCTAGGGCAGTTGCCACCCAATCCCCCCGTGCAGTTATCCCTCCTCACCCCCTCTGAAAATATTTCATCTCTCAACTTGAAATAGCATTTCAGCTGTAAATAGGCAACTAAGGCCGATATAATGATGCGGTTTGTTGTAGATGGTGGAAATCGATCATATAATTGAAACACCCGGCTTTGTTTCACTTGCCGTGCCGTGTCTAGTGGCTTGTTCAGCACGTGGAGCGTTCTCATGCCCCATCAGGGGCGCACGGTGTACCCCTGTAGAGCATGATAACTAACGAGGCCATATTACGCCATACTATAGTAGCCTGCAATACTTACTAACAAGAGCGGGCTTTTTCTCTTCCTCTTTCTCTTCTATAAATCCAAGTCAACGATATTCATCTCTCATAATCTCTTACCTTTATATCATTATGTTTTGTTACGAATACTGCTATCACATGAATTCATGAAAATACCATACTCATCCCAATTGCGCATCACAGCTATTCACTTGAATAAAATTCTGCTTCATGACCATTCTGACATATTTCTTATATTTATATTTGAATTTAGAAAAAACTGAGGAAAAACTTGTGAAGAGTATCTTTCTCATCTGGACACTTACACTTGCACCTCTTTCTACAAACAATTATATCTTTTTTGTGCACCCACAGTTGCCGCAACACTCAATAGTGCATTTCCAGCCAGTGGTAGAAATACACTACTTTGCGGCGATTGGAAGGGGGGCGACAGTTGACTTTCCATCTCACACCATCGGAGCTTCGTTTTCAGCCTCAATCGCCAAGCGATGGAAGCTCTTGCATCAGCTCTATATTTACTTTCTTACAGAAATATTTTCACGCCAAACATCACTTTAACAAAATTGAGAAGAACAGGTTTGATTTCTTCAACTTAAACATTGCACACGAAGCCTTGGAAAAAATCCTCAGGCATTGAATGCGTTTGTAGCCCTGTCAGAGGCCAAAATTGAAGGAACTAAACCTATTCCTTTCGATTTTGTTCGAGTGATGTTCAGCGTGTAGTATTTATCAAGAAAGTGTAGAAGATGAAAAATGTGCGATACAATGCGAATATAATAAATGCTATCATTATTGTCTGTATCTTTGGGGTTCCAGATCAGACCTGTTTTCATCAATCTCCGTAAGCAATTTCTTCAAAGACAACAAACTAATAGATATCGACCCACCAACAGAGGACGCATAATCCCTCCATATGCTTCGCGCATCGAATATGGGTCAAGTTTTATTTCAAGCTAAGGAGCCGATGCAAGAGCTTCCATCGCCTCGAGATTGGGACTGGAAACGAAGTTCCAATGGTGTAAGATGATAAGTCAAGTGGCACACTCACCCAATCGGCGCAAAATAGTGCATTTCTACCACTGTCTGCTAGTTCGCTACTGAGTGTCGCGGCAACTGTGGGTGCATGAAAAAAGACATAACTTGTGGAAAGAGGAGCGAGTAAGTAAGTTACCAAGTTAGAAAATTACGGGTTTTATCTGAGTCTTCTTGACTAAACATATTTCATCGCCAATCCACCGTGTTGAGATTCACACCTTGAAAGGTAAGGCTTCGTTGATCCATTGCTCGCCCAAGTTTCGAATTTTGAGGTCAACGAAAAAAAACACTTCGTGAGAAATCTGGTCAGTACGGAAGAAAAACGCAGTCTAGTCATGTAACTCGTAGAGTGGGTAGGGTGAGTATAGACACCACAGCACAAAATTTAGGCACTCATATTGCCAGCAACATGACTTGGGAGTCAATATCATTCAAGTGAGCAAAAAAATCAACTTGATCCCACCCACTTATACAACCCAACTCCCAAGGATGTTTACTGCCCTCCTATTGACATATTTCCTTATCCTGTGTGGGGCTGCTCCAGGAAGTTGATAGGATTTTTGCGGTCACCAGAGGGTCATACGCTCCTTTATACGGCAGGTATAGGCCAGAGACTCACCGAACCCACACTCTCTTATCGACGATAAAACATGCTCCGGCCATTCGCATTACAAAACATCAAAAGACATGCCTGACAGTTTCATCTTCCGTGTTCACCACATCCTGCACAGAACGGAGATTCACACCTTGAAAAGTAAGGCTTCGTTGATCCTGCTCGCTCAAGTTACGACTTCTGAGGGTTGACTTTCGTCATCTGGTCAACGGAAGAAACCAAATCCATCTGAGAAATATGTCAGAATAGTCAAGAAAAAAGCAGAACAATTCCTGATTGGCGGTTGTTTTTTAGCATTGATGAATATCTTGAGTCATGAAAGAATATTTCCATTTATTATTATTTTTTCCTTTTTTTGTGGTTTGTATGTGTTATTTTAAAATTTTTTTTCTTTTATATTATTCAAGTAACTAGCTGTGATGCTTGATTTGATTAAACGACTGAGTGATTTTCATAAACCCATGTGACAGCAGTATTCATAACGGAACATTATTATAATATAAAATGTCCTGTAATGAATGTCTTATTCTGAACGAAAGCTTATGCAATTAAAAATGATTCACATCAATTGTTTCATGAGAAATAGAGAGAGATAGAGAGAGAGAGGGAAAAAACGACCGCTCTCGTTAGTAAAAATCTCAGGCAACCAGACCATGCCGCAATATGGCCGCAAACAGTTTAGTAATGATGTTACCATGCCCCGCAAGGGTCCTGTGTGCCCCTTGTAAGGGCATGGTGAACGCTCCATGTGCTGAACAAGCTACTAGCCACGGCTCAGCGAATGAAACAGAGCCGGGTGATTTTGAGCAGATAAGAAATCCATTTGTTTGATATCAGGCCCCCCTTGGTGCCCCAAGGACCCTTTAAAATCATCAAAGATGAATATATGAGAGGTGAAATATTTTTAAAGTGGGTGAGAAGGGATAACTGCAAGGGGGGATTGGGTGGCAACTGTCCTAAAAATGACCTTAGGTGTCCATAGAATCTTCGCACAAAGTGGCGTCCCATGATAATTTTTTGCTAGGTTTTTGGCGTTAACGTCCCAACTACTAGGCATTATTCGGCTGGCCGCCGATTCGTGTCATAAACAGTGATGCCATTAAAAATTATATCTCTCTTACAACTTTTGGGAAGAGCAAGATATCAAGGTCGAACAAAGTTGACGTGAAAGTTGATCAATTCCAATACTTTCTGGTATAATAATCAATAGTGTGACGATACTCTCAATCATTTTTCCCAATGGAAAGGAGATCTTGTAATATCACATTTGACAGATCTTTCAATTTTTTATCCAATGTTTGTTTGTTCACCATAATAAGACTATTCGTTCTTGAGTTACTGCCAGTTCTTTTCTATTCTAATAAGAGAAATCAAAATTGACTCAAAAATTTGAGAAAATGGTGGGATTTTTCCTTCCAGAAGTTGAGGCTCGGAGCAAAGAAAACAAGTGTTTCATGGTAGCACTGTATATATTTTGTGCAATTTCTTTCAATGAATATCTCAAGTTTTTTGAATACCACTTAGAGGCACATTTAAGATAAGAGCTATATCCAGTTTTTTATTCAAATTGGTAACGAAAGTAGTAAGAAAATGAATGCAATATTTTTATTGCATTCAGAAAGGAAACTCTAGCAACAAACAAAAAAGTTTTCACACATGCTGATTTTCCTCCTTTTTTATGTAAAAGCTAAGAGTAGTTTTATCGCGAAAACAAATCCATATACAAGTATGCCTATCGACTGCGTCGAAAGATTTTACTTTTTCCTTGCAGGAGGAATGGGCGAATTCGGTTTGTTTTATGGGATGACTCGGCCTTAGGTAGATCGCACAATAACTTCGTGTTGTTCGCATCAGATTTTGTCCAGGCTTGATACTATGGAAGGTGTTTCATTTTCAATTATGGGAAGTTATCGACTTTATATTGATGATGACGCAAGCACCGCCTTGTACTGATGAGTGGCCAAAAGCCCGAAAATAGTCTGTGAGTGTGCCCTTTCCAATAATTGAAAATCAATTCCTTCATTTGTATCGCCAAAAGCAAATGCAGGACTTCCTTTTGTGCATAAACCTGCACTAGCACCGGTCGGATATAATGCATTGCCCTTCGTGGCATTGCCAGGACCAGGAAAGTAGTTGTTTTCTGGTAGGTGCCAGCCAAAATCTACTGTGTAGATAGTTTGAGACTGGCCTAAACAAATCGTTCAAAAAATTATTTAAAGTTCGAAAAATGATTTAAATCCATATACGTTAACGTTCAAGGGTGTCTGTCGGCTTGGATGTTGAAAATTGCAATGCCATTTTTTTTTTCTTCAAGGTGGACCGTAGAAATGACTTAATATCTTTCATTGTCGAAAATTATAATTTTCTTTTCCCACTGGCGGTCGCCATCAATATACAATACACGTGTATTGTAAGAGAGCTATTACAGCAGCAAGTACAGTATATAGGCGAATTTGGGATAAGGCCAATTCAGGCCAATATCAGGAAATGTGTCCCGAAAGCTCTCTTTCCTGAGAAATTGACTTCCACAGAGTGCTCGATCAATACAGTTTCGAAAATGAATTCTCTCGATACAAATTAAATAAAATTATCAATACCCAAATTTAATTTCAAGATAATCATAATAGTAATCGAAGACCAGAAACTAGGTAACAATTTTTATATACTCTACCAATTCCATTAAATTTCACAATTTTCCCATTTATATTCAATATTTCTTCAATATCATTTTCGTCCAAATTCTAATCATTCAAATTTTCAGTGTACTTTCAAGAGGACTTAATGGAGGATGAAATTTCGAACAAATATCACTTTCACCAAAAATATTTTTGGTGAAATAATGTATATTGTGGTACTGAACTCATTTTGAGCACATCTTTTAGAACACCTGGATTGTGCCTTGAAATTTAGAGTAGTATTATCAGTAAAAGAATTCGATTGTATTTTTCAGCATTTTGTATAAAACAGCTGTCAAACGATATGAGCAACAAAAAGTTTCTGGTGATATATGGAGAAAAAACTTCCAGGTAGCACAGCATATCATTCATTTTCAGTTCACAATAAGTCGATATACAGTATAAGCATTATCAATAATTGCAGAACATAAAAACTTGTTCCGAACTCTCACTGACACATCGACAACCTGTTTACCGGAATTTCAAATAAGGGTAGTCAACATTATTTTTCGTGCAACCGGACGCTAAACAAGCAATTTGTAGCCGCAACAGTGGCCGCAAAATTATATTTTAGAACGCTGTCTTTTCAAAACGACATAATGTTTATATGAATTATATAATTTTCATGGTTGCACGAAAAATATTTAGTGTAGTGGGCCGCAATATATTTTCGCGAACTCCTTGGCGATAACCTCTCTCTCGGAACGCGAAAATGCAGTTCGCGGCCTCAGTATACAAATAACTATTTTGTCTTTTGGCATGAGTATCATTCGTATATATTGAATATTGATTACTCCTCACATAAATGTTATGCAATTTTGAAAATGAAAGAAGTATATCTATACCAATACACCAATTGATGAACCCGGCGTATCGCGTGGTTTTGGAAACTGACTTTAAGTCCATTGATGAAACCTAATATGAAATCAGAATATTACCTAATGAATAATGAAACGTCTCTTGAACAGTTCACGATCTCATGGAAAACTTCCAAATTGGTCTCAACTACTAAATTATTGACTATAGAAATTGGTTCATTATATGTTGGCAAGTAATACAAACCTATGTAGATGTAAAATCCATCGTAGTTATTCAAACTCTGCATGAACAATCCACTCATTGAATAACTTGGCACAACGTAAATCAGCCAGACGAACAGAGAAGGAAATAAATTCAATAGTGACTGAAAATTAAATGAATTATTTGAAAGAAACGAAATCACAATTAATGCAATACCTTAGTAATGATGTATGTCGTCCTGCCATACAGACCATCTCTTATGTCTCTCTCGACGGTTTTCTTATTACTATTCACTTCTGACACAGTGAGATGCAGCAACAGTGGCCAAATCATTACGCACATCACAGTGTAATGAAATCCTTGCCTATCATTCAGGATGAGTTGGGGGTCAGAGACTGGTGTATCCCAAAATATTGCACCAAGAATCAGCGATATACTAGCTGATAGAATAATCGTCGTTAACCAACTGAGAAAGGTAACTGATTGTGTATACATGATCGCTTTCCTGCAAAAAAAATGATAAATGACAAAATCGAATGGGTTCAAGTTGAGTGAGAGAGGTACATTATAATCACATGGCCAGTCACTGACACATTGAGGCAATCAGAAAGTCGCTGTCTGGCCATTTTATCAACTTGGCAGACAATAGAATTATAGAAAGTAATGGCAATTTTCAATATAGCTTCGTTACAAGTGTTATAAGATATTTGATTCAAGAAATGCAGTCACAAAAAAGTAGGACATGTATCAATATGAAGGGTCCGAATGAAGAACATTATCCTTGACAAATCCCGTAATGTATCACATGAATGTTGAGTCATTTTTTTGATGAATAATTGATGATTGATTGTTTTAATATATCAAATAATCCTGATATTTCATGACATACTGATGGTGAGTCGATATCAGTTGACAATAAATTGCCAGTTGTCGACCACATGTTTTATGGTTTATTTGCGTATTCCTTGGGAGTATGCGATTTGGAGGATCGTCCTCACAATTGCACGTCATAAGGTTGATCCCCAGTTCATTGAAAGTTCGACTTCTGGACGACCGGTTGATAAATACAGTTGGGGTGGCCACTAGCAGCTTAATGAACTCTACAGAGTGATAAAACTCGCACCCCACAGCTTTCGGTCAGCCACTAATGAATTTATTTAATTCTCTACCTCCGAGGTCCCCAACTGAAAATAATTTTCAAGAAGAATGAATATTTACATGTCGTTCACTGTAAGCAAGTGCCTACTGTTTGCTGCTTACCTATCCCTATGATCGACGGTTTTTTATATGCAGATTCCCATGAAAAGGAGGCCCTGTAACATTCAAAGAACACCGGGTGAATCAAGGGACGAGAGTTATGAATAACATTCACTTTGAATTCTTGAAGTTTGTTTAGCTGCTCTATTGAAAAAAGGTCCCTGAGCAAAAGAGGTTCAACAACAAGTCTCCAAGCTCACGACAGAGGGGTGGGAATTCTGTGCTCGTCGGGTTATTCGTGTAGATATTGCCAAGGGTAGAACGATTGATAACAATTCAGAAGAGCACCGACCGTGAAAATATATATAGAAGAGAGACAAGTCTCCGACCCTTCTACGATGCTCCAATGAAGTGAGCGAGTCTGTGACCGAAGAATCACCAACAAGACGCATTGCCTTTCTTTGAATAGAATAAAGGAGCTTCAATGAATGTTTTGGTGCCGAGCTTCATAAATGAAAACTATATTCCAAGACAGGTCGTATCTGAGCCTTGTAGATCATTGGAAGTTGATGAGAAGTGAAGTATTTCTTCGCACGAAGTAGGAATCAAATTTTCTGGGAAGCACCTCCACCTTTTTCCCTGAGGGTTTTCTTCTAACTCCTCTCGGTCTTGCTTTGTGGTTTCTCCTGACTAAAGTGTTTGCTTTCTTTGGGGAGGATTTTCCCCCTTTTCCAATTTTTTTTCCCCCTTCTTTTTTTTAAACCCCCTTTTTTGGCGGTTTTTTCTCTTTTTTTTTTTGGGGGGGGGGGGGGGCTGGGAGGGAATAGTATGAAGAGTACCGTCGTATGCAAAACTATGTACTGAACAAGATGCCTTCTCGAGCAAATCATTGATACGAAGCAAAAACAAAGTGGGCGCCAGAAGTGATCCCTGTAGAACACCTACATTTATTGGGAGAATATCAGATGATACTCCATCAACAACCACCTATAGAGACCTATCAGACAGACAAAAAACTTGAGATCATCAGCTGCTGAAGTAGAATTACTGAAGATCAAACTCAGTTCGTTCATACCAAAACCAATCATTTCACGTTTCTGTTGAATATTCCTCAGAAATAATTTCACTTCATCTGTGTATTTTCTGACACGTATCATGTAGTATTTCAAGTTGAACAATATCCCAATGTCCCAAAAGTATTGTTCACTATCAAACATACTGAATGAATCTCACCATTCAGTTTTTCTTCCCATTCCCTTCATTTTAAAAGTAGCTAACTGTACAGAAAACTAAGGAAATTTTCTCTGAGATATGGAAATATAATGACGAAATGAAAATTCTGGAGCGTTTTTCAGTATTCATACCGGAAATTAAATCATTCAAGTGGAAGAATTTGCAAGGATTTCCCCATCAGCTCAGAAAATACTTTTCACGAGAATACATTCTGGAGCATTTCATTACCTAATGACGTTCGTCTCTTGTCGGTTGAGATTTTACATGGATTGCTTTATTGAAAAATATCAGAGAGTGTTAGAAATTGTACTGACGTGAATAAAACGAATCCCTGTACAATACAATTCGAACTGCGTACAGTCATTGGTAGCGCTGAAGGTGGGCCAGGATCACTCAAAGGTTCCTGTTTCTGTCTGAAGATTTCTGCCAATTGTTCTATTCGTTGAGATGATTCCAGCATAGCTTCTGCTGAGAGATCGTCCAGAGTAACTAGATCAACTGAAAATTAAATTGTAGAGTTCAAATATCTGTCATATATTTTCAAAAAAATTGAGTAATTGAAAGAATCAGTTGATAATATACAATAATAACATAAACTTCTGTAAAGGATATTTTTCAGTACAGTATGTGAAACATGATAAGCTACCATCGAATAATCTGTTGTTCAGTTTGGAAATCAGAATCTTCAATAGGAAAATCAGTTTGTATTATTGTGGTGTAGTACTGCTTCTGGTTGAAAAATTCACTTACGATAATAATCTGAGGGATTTTTATACGACGGGCATGGGTATTCAACTAATGCAAAATATGGCAACATATCCCTACGCCTTCCGCTGTACATTGTCCTCCCAGCCGAAATCAGGAGAATTCTGGATAGCATAGTGAAAATTTCGTAGGTAGGCGGATGCATGGTGAATATGACTATTCTCCCAAGAGCATTTCCTGCTCCACCATTCGCCCACTGTTTCAAGTATTCAACAAGAAAAAACGTATCAAAAATATCCATCCCTCTTGTTGGTTGGTCCAAAACCACGATGTCTGTATCTAATATAAGGTGGCATGCTACATTCAGTCTTCTTCTCTCTGATATGGTCATCGACGAAACTTTCGTGTTCCTCACGAGTTCTAAACCAAGATCTTCGATTAATACATTTATCTGAAAACAAAAATCAGTTTTCAGTATAGCGTAATGATGCTCGGAACCTGGAAGACCATATAATAACTTTAGAGATGAAAAGAGGAAACTTAAACATTTTTTCATCTTCTTGAAAGCGGTCATTTCAGAAATTCATCATCACGAATGGAAAAGAGTTCGGGAAGAAACTCTCTCTGTATATTTTATATTCATTGATACTGATTGAAACTTATATGGGTAGTAGTAGGAAAAGTTTTTTGCCCGCATAACCCCAATTGATATCAATTCACTACAGCTATGTATGAGGAAGCTCAAACCTGGGGCAGCATATGAGGTTATAGTCTCTCTGTGATCTGCGAATATCACCTTTCTATCGGAAACAACTTACAGGTCTCTACAATTATGCACTCTCTCAAGGATGGTACCGCTCAATATGTTCTCTTGTTCAACAACTGATATTCTGGGGTATGATAATACTTATATCACGTCACATTAACGTTGCGTTATAGATTGTTGTATGAACACAATTCGCGAAAGCAGTCAGGGTGTTTCTGTATTAATTCAAGGTAACGTATTTTTCTTCATTTCTTCAAAATCTAAAATCCTCACTTATCTATGCACAAAATGAAAAATTCCAACAGTCATGTAAGATCATAGCAGATTTTGAATTCTTTTGGAGATTGTAGATTTATCAATATCATTCAAAGGGATTACTTTGTCGAATGCATTGAAATCTTTCATTCCGCAATCACAAGATTTCAACTTTGGGTCAGCAGAATGAAAACTATCAAACGTAGAGAATGTATGAAGTTTCTCCAAATTTCAAATTTTCATTCTCACGGTTCTATTGCAATTTCAATGCCGACGACACTGAAAGCAATTACTCTCGACTGACAATGGACGTTAAAGATGGCATTTTTATTTCTTCGAATGTAAATTATCAACATGTTCCACTCCTAATGCCACTGACATTGAAAGTAATCACTATGGCTGTCTAGTCACTGAGAATGACCATCTCCAAGAAAAATTTGGTGTTACGGAAAATTGCCTTTTGCACAATGCTATTCGAGCATAAGACAATGTAACCCCTTCGAATATGCAGATGCAGGTCTGTGAAATTTCCTATGAGTCTTTCCGATTCAAAAGTATTCAGAATGGAAAATTCTTATTGGGATGTCCGGCATTGAGTTAATACTAAGACTTGATATCGATTATAAACGGAAACACTTTCTAAATCCATCTGGTCCATTGAAATAATCTAAAAAAATTACTCGAGATACAAATTGGTACATCAAATAGTAACTAGTTCTCACAGGTCATTCTATATTATTTTAAAACACATTTTTTGCACACTCACCCTATCCATGGCGTCAATTTTCAGATATCCCAATTTGTCGGTGGGTTTCTTGAGATCGTAATGAAACCTTAAAGTCTGCACAACTGTCATTTCCTTACACAAATGCGAATCACTTTGCACGTATGCCACTCTCGATTTCAGATTGTTCGGTCGAACGTTCTGTCCATTCAGAAATATACTACCTAACACTGGCGTCCTCAGTCCAGCCACGATGTCGAGCAGAGCTGTGCCCTCGTCTTCAGCTGTTGCCATGATCGCCATGATTTCGCCCCCTCTCACTTCGAATGATACTTCGTTCAGTAACAGATGTTGGTTGGATTTGAAACAGCAGTTGTTGGATTTAGGAAAGATTCCGACGCCACAGACCTATGAAAAATTTGTTTTAAGTAGTTAGTCAAATAAAATGTGAGCTATAAAATATATTTCAACGAAGGGAAAAAGAGGTATTTCTTTTTGGTTCTGTTGTCTTCTGTTCGACAGTTATGTAACTTGATATAAATCACATACTCATTATACTAACGTCAACAGAAATATCAATATGCATTTTGATAGGCAATAGTCAGATGAAGAATGAGTGGGAATCAGTCTTGGACAATTAAAGCAGTGTGTATCAGCGCCATTATCAAAATGCTGTTACTCGACAATAAGAATTCAGTTTGAGAAGAAATTTCTGTATCCGTGAAGGAAATCCAAAGTGAGTTCATTGATGAAATATTCCAACTTGTATTTCTATACCTATATCGACAGTATCAGTCTTATTGATGAGTCTGAATTTTGAAGGGCCGACCATCATAATATCATGATTCAGTTCAATACCTGCAGATGTGGATACATGAATGTTGTTCCAGATTCCTCATCTTGATTGAGATAGTCTGTTCGTAAAACAGAAGGTGGACCTCTCCTTGAAAGCGGAATCGAAACATGGCTCTCAGTCTTCGACATCGGTCTACTGATATGGCTCATCACACTGAAAAATAAATCACATTAGGTATATGAATACAATTATCGTAAGATATGATAGCATAAAACTCTGCAGACACATGTTTTCATTATGTACCTCGACTCCGCAATAAATATCTACCTATATATATATATAGTATATATAGTTGTAACAAACTGCAACTTCCGGTCGATCTGCGTCTAAAAAAATTTTCGTTAATACTTCATTTCGGTACTCCATTTTCAAGTACGGAGTGCACATTGCGCCTGGGTCATCAGCTAGTCTCGCTAGCTGGCTATCATCACTGGAGTGATTATTTCTGTGGAGAGTTTCGGATACAGTTTTTTTTTGTTGTCTTTTCTATGGATCAATGTTCGAAAGAAACATAAAGTTACACTGATTATAACCACACATACTCATATCATATCATTCAAAGACTCATATACAGGCTTTTTCAACTATGAATCAACCGTTTGCAGATAAAGCAAATATTTTGCCAGATAATTATTGGTTGAGTGATATAGTATTTTTTCACATCGACTTAGAAGAGAGAAGAGCAAGAGAGGTTCTTGAAAACTTTATTAACAATTCTATTTTGGTAACGACATCTTAAATAATTGAACTAGCTATGTTTTATACAACTCATATTCGTAAGTAACGTTACTTCAGTTTAGTCCTACTTTTTTGACGAAGATAAATGACCATTGATGAATATATTGCCCGAATGATGTTCACGTGTGACAGACAGTGTGGTTGAGCTGATTCGACAAACGGCGAAAAGACTGAATCTACTTCATCATTCAGTAGTTTGCAGTGACAATCCTCATGATCAGGAATTTCTTAGGATTTTACATAATTTTCCATATCGTATAGTTTGGATTCGGGAACTTGTGATTGCATTCAAAAGAATGGTTTGGAAACGTCGAATCAATTCTATGGAGTCTCAAGGATCTCTTATGTTCTGTATACCGTTTTGGAAAATTTCCGCCACACTACTTATATCCCACATAAACACAATTGCACATGGTACTTGGTTGAATGGTCTCCGGGTTTATGGGACTGACAACGTTTCGTCTACAATTGCGGTAGATTTTGGTGACGATGTAATGCAGCTTGGCTTCAACAATTATCAAGGAAACTGTCTCCAAATGACGCAATCACCCTTGTAGGCCTTCCGTTTCACCCTTTCCACTGGAGTCTCGATGAAACATTTTTTTCGCTGGATGGGTTGGTTTCCTTTTTACAGATTTCCCAGTCCACCGTTCTTACTTCTTTCAACTGATATACCCAGGAAAGCGAGTCTACCTGAGTAATTGGTACTATCGAATCATTGGTGTTTACCTATTCATACCGTGAAGAGAGACGTTATAGGCCTGAACTGGTCGGCACGTGATCAACTCCAATATTGGAACAATAATTTTTTGAAATTTGTTGAATCATTTAATATAGTTAAAAGTTGAAATTTAAATTTTTTGATTCGGAGAAAATTAATGCCAGATGATAATTCCACGAACCTCATTCTTTTCACACAAATACCCAAGTTCTTAACTGGAATGATATACCGGGTGACCCTGAACCATTTTACCCCCCTGTATCTTCGTTGTTATTTTGTAGTTATATTTCAAATTCGGTAGTTCAATTTGATGTCATAAATGTATAATTTAACAAATATCAAACCATATATGATATTTCCGGTTTGACTGCAAGCGCATCCAATTTCCATATTTCAAATGGAAAGTGTTACTTTTTTGGAAATAACGATTGAAACTGGTGCAGATGGTGAACCTCCAAAAGGCAACGCCATCTGCTGGGTGATGACCAAAGTCTCGAACTCCCACTGCCCAAGACAAAGAAGACCTCTTACAGCGGGCTATCGTACGGCGAAGCCGCAACAAATAGCCCGTAGATAGTTCGAAATGTTTGTGTTTATGTTTACAGTCCAGCCAAGTGTCACTGATGAGACGTGGTGGGTCGAAACAGCTGTCTGGCATTGGATTTGTGAATACAATCATTTCGAACATAGAATTTCGGAATAACGATTGAGTGTAAAATACCTTTCCAATAAAATGTCACAATCAAACTCTCAAATCACAGTATGCTGATATAGTTATATCTTCAGTATATAATTAGTGTATATACTTTTTGTATTCCCCCCTTTGTTTCGTTTTCTCCAAATCTATGATGAAAATTGCCTTGACTTGATTTGAATTTGATTTGTATTGAACTGAATTTCGAATTTAAATGGTAGGTCCTGAAAAAATCAGAGAAATCATTTTATCTTTCAAGTCGAATGCCTTTGGAACTGACGGTATATCTTTGAATATGCTCAAATATTGTTTACCGGTTTTGATTTTATCTATAACTCACATAATCAATAATTCGTGGAATTAATGAATTAATGAAAATATTAAAAATATTATTTCTCTCACAGAAAAACATAATCTACATATTAACCCAAATAAAACTCAACTTATTTTATTTGGTAATGACCAATATGTCACACATATCAGTAAGAAAATTGAAATCAAGGTAGGTGATTTATAGACTTATAGACAAGCGATTGAAATTCACCGAACATTAGCAAATGCATTCAAAGGGCATATGCCTCAATTATTATATGCTAATAGGAAAGTGCTTAATAAATCTATGACTTCTAATACTATAGTTCAGTTTGAGCATTCAGGAAAGGATCACCATTGTATCTCCTATATTGATGAACTTTCATTTCTATCATCTATTTGTAACGGGTTAAGTGTAAGAATAGTTTTTATAACTAAACTTCGCCCAATAAAAGTCCATTTATTATTATTGTATCGAAATACAAAATATGCATTGTATTGGAGTTTATAACCATCTTTGAAAATTCTAAGGTTAGAATTCCAGAAATGACGGACTTAATATTGAAATATAAATAAAAATTCAATTTTAAAAATAGCTAGGTATTCTGCATAAAAAATATTGTGTGAAAAATTTGGTCATGAATTGTCGTCACTCACATGATATTGTTCAATAATTCTGTGGCAAACTTTCATGAAAATATTTCGTTACCAGGAAAATACAAAACGATTTTTCATAAAATCTCGATTATACCTGCAGATTATGAATTGGAAGTATGATAATGATATATCATTGGAAAGGTAATTCTATACCGAATCATAATTTCGAAAAAAAAAAGTAGATTCCATTCGAAATATGGAAATTGGATGCGCTTCCGATTGAGCTGGAAGTGTCATTTATGGTTTGATACTTGCTAAATTGTTTACTCGTGGCCTTAAATCGAAGTACTGAATATGAAGTATCCATACAAAATAACAACGTGGATATAGGGGGTGGATTGGGTCCGGTATTTTGCATTTTTTCAATACGTTCCAATATCACTTCAATTTGAATTGAATGCTATCATATTAATCCTACAACGATAAAATGATTGATGTGCTCACCTGTGGTCAATATCATGGTTATGTATATATTCGGCCACACTGTGTCTTTTAGGATCTCTCAAATGATGGTGATGAACGTTGTAGTCTGTGGCTAGTAGGTTAGCCTCTGAGTTGCTTTTGTTTCTATTCCACTGGTTTGTAGGTCGAATTCCGCCTTGGTGCATCGCAGCTAGCGGCAAACCCGGACTTCCCTGTGAGAAGTAAAAGTGTTTTGTTTGAGTAATTAAGTACATCGCATAATCGTTGCACACTCCGAATTAGTTACACAATAATTAGTTGTCACGCTATTTGGGCAACGAAGAAATCAACAATTTTGAAGGTTGAGAGAGGCCGCAACTTATGAAATTCATATTTGAAATTGAATAAAGGCCAACAAGATACCCCAGAGAATTGATGATCAATGAGTTGAATTTTGGTGGTGATACATATAATATACTTAAAATTTGCTCACGACTAATATAAGGAAAAATAGTCCTTATCTACTGAATTGTTTCAGCAATCGAATATAGTTTCTATCCAAAGTCAACATACAGTGTGGTTTGGTATCTCAAATTTTGGAATAGATAGACAGTTTGCATCTCGATAGCTTGTGATCAGAGGGTAGGATTCTGAGGATATTCGATAAATGAAAATTTTTGAACGTTTTTCTTCGAACATCATTTCCTATATATCCTATTTCGATTGTCTGACTGAAAAAAATAGTACCGTTGATATTAAGTTCTTTTCGGCTGATTTGGAAAATGAATCTCTTAACCGTTTGAATGTTATTAATTTGTGGTGGATAGATTCTTTCTTCTTAGTTTTTTTTAGGTTCTCAACCTACCACAATCTGAAAAAATAAGAATCAATATTGGACTTTATACAAGTGTAGAAAGGCATATTTGTTATCTACTTCGAAAAGTTGCTGCGTTATTGGAAAAACAGTTCCTTCTGAAAGGAACACGTTCTACTTGGAAGCGAATGAGACTTCCGAAACGGTAACGCTAAATATTTTGATAAACATCAGTTCTTGAATTTTTTTTACGGTAAAATTTGAGTCATGCGAGAAGTTGCTGATTAATAGAACGTGTTCCATTCAGAAGGAACTCTTTTTAGACTGATGCAGGAACTTCTCTAGATATAATAGATTCACACTTGTAGCGATTTCTATAATAATAATTCAAATCATGTAATATTCTGGTGGTTGAGAACCCAAAATCACTACCAATGGAGAAATCCCTATGTTCATAGACTGCGGTCGTAAAAAATCAACTTTTCAACGCTGCAAGGTTTAACGGAGGATTGACAAAGGTGATACATGCTTTTTAGGACATTTTGATGAGAATGATCGATGTGACATCGGTCGTCGCCAAAAGGAGGATCAACTTATTTTTAACTGTAAGGACTGTTACCCGAGTCCTGTTGAAAATGTTTTATTCCACTTCTATATTCCATTTTGTCTTCAAACATGAAATGAAATGGAAACAAAATTAGATGACGCTGACTCAATTCTTGAAAATATAAAAAGAATACCCGTTTTCTTTGAAAAATGTTGATATTTGTTAAAAATTCGCAACAAATGACCGCAATCAAATATTTTTCTCAGATTGATGCATATTACCCTTACTGTGCGGTAGGAGATCATCATGAGAATTGAGAAATACAACTTCCCATGTTTTCCAGGCCGTGAATCACTTACATACCCCACAAAATTTGATTGAAAATATTTTTAATGATATCTGGTCGGTTTTAATCATAAAATAAATATTTGAGGGCTGTTTGATGACCTAATAGAGTTTCGAATTCATCTGACAGTAAAATAATTTGATTGATCATTCGGATTCCCGATATTCCAGTTCATCCAGTGAAGTCAATATTATTTTATATGCATGACGTATCATTATGGATATTGCGAAGAGTTCATTTATTTTCGGTTATATAGCACGAGTGCATAAAAATTACCGATAATTTTGCAAGAAAGCGTGGTATCTAAAAATTGCAAGAGTTTATTTCCATATTTTGGCGAAAGTGCCCGAGTCCGAAGGACGAAGGCTCTTTTACAAAATATGAAAATAACCGAATGCAATTTGTATAAGATATCACGCTTGAATGCAAAATTATCTGGTCACTTTTATGAATAGAATAGAATAGAATAGAAAAGAATAGCAATGGAATGGAATGGAATAGAATGGAATGGAATGGAATGGAATGGAATGGAATGGAATGGAATAGAATGGAATGGAATGGAATGGAATGGAATGGAATTGAATGGAATAGAATGGAATGGGATGGAATGGAATGGAATGGAATGGAATTGAATGGAATTGAATGGAATTGAATGGAATGGAATGGAATAGAATAGAATGGTATAATGGAATGGAATGGAATAGAATAGAATAGAATAGAATAGAATAGAATAGAATAGAATAGAATAAAATAGAATAGAATAGGATAGGATAGGATAGGATAGAATAGAATAGAATAGAATAGAATAGAATAGAATAGTATAGGATAGGATAGGATAGGATAGGATAGGATAGGATAGGATAGGATAGGATAGGATAGGATAGGATAGGATAGGATAGGGTAGGATAGGATAGGATAGGATAGGATAGGATAGGATAGGATAGGATAGGATAGGATAGAATAGAATAGAATAGAATAGAATAAAATAGAATAGAATAGAATAAAATAGAATAGAATAGAATAAAATAGAATAGAATAGAATAAAATAGAATAGAATAGAATAGAATAGAATAGAATAAAATAGAATAGAATAGAATAGAATAAAATAAAATAGAATAGAATAGAATAAAATAGAATAGAATAGAAGATAAAATAAAATAAAATAGAATAAAATAGAATAAAATAGAATAGAATAGAATAGAATAGAATAGAATAAAATAGAATAGAATAGAATAGAATAGAATAGAATAGAATAGAATAGAATAGAATAGAATAGAATAGAAATAGAATAGAATAGAATAGAATAAAATAGAATAGAATAGAATAGAATAGAATAGAATAGAATAGAATAGAATAGAATAGAATAGAATAGAATAGAATAGAATAGAATAGAATAGAATAGAATAGAATAGAATAGAATAGAATAGAATAGAATAGAATAGAATAGAATAGAATAGAATAGAATAGAATAGAATTGAATTGAATTGAATTGAATTGAATTGAATTGAATTGAATTGAATTGAATTGAATTGAATTGAATTGAATTGAATTGAATTGAATTGAATTGAATTGAATTGAATTGAATTGAATTGAATTGAATTGAATTGAATTGAATTGAATTGAATTGAATTGAATTGAATTGAATTGAATTGAATTGAATTGAATTGAATTGAATGGAATGGAATTGAATGGAATGGAATGGAATGGAATGGAATAGAATAGAATAGAATAGAATTCATTGATCTTATAATATCAAATAATGATATAAGACAGGTCAGATATAAACAAATTAAAAGGTTCAGCTAGAAACTAGAACATCTAACTCAAGATATCAAAGCTTCCTTTACAAACACAGTATCGAAAAGAAAAAACACAGGCAACATTTCTACTCACACTATAAACAGGTACATTTAAAATTCAAAATATATGTTGCAGTTTGGACACATTTCAACGAGTATTTTCAAAATAGTCCTCAACTGAATATGGACACATGTCAATGAGGAAGTAATTCATTGGAATACTTCACGAATAAAGAAATTCTCGAGGAAATGTTATTTTTTGTTCATTTATACTTTCCTCTATAGATTGTATGGAGAACTCACCAAAACGCGAAATGTTTTTCTATTTTTGAAGTCTATCTGACATTTATTTGTGTTGTTTACTGACGTCTAGCGATACGATTTCAAATGTGTTGTTATGGTGACTTGATACAATGCAATTACCGTTGTAAGTTTTCGATACAATGCAATTACCGCTGTAAGTTTTCGATAATTGCATTGCTCTTATGGGACATTTTATATATGAGGGAAATATTCTGGATTATTTTCGATTGCTTCATGAATTTTTTAAATTAGTTGTTATTGAATAATATTTGATATACACGCAAGCAGGACGAAAAGGTCTCTAAATTACAATCCCCATTTTTCCCGGGAGGTTGCCATTAACGGGAAACTTTTTTCACATTATGAATTATCAGCTGAGTTGTATTCATCAGAAAGACATATATTTTTCAATCAAGTTTGTTCCACATGACTGATATTGGAAAGAGTCATGTGACAGATTTATGGGGAGTATTTTGAAGTTATCTGTACTTATTTTCGTTGGTCAACCGATGTATATATGAATTATCATTCAACAGGCATGCTTGGGAATTTATCGAATATTCTGGTCGATTTCGCAGAGGTATCATCAAAACATATACTTGATCTTGTGTACGTTCACGATCTCTTCGACAAGCATAGATGATTTCTGCAACTTTCAGATTATCGAAAACTTATTTCCTTGATATAGTTCTCCTTCTTCTTGCTGCTGGGAAACTACATTTAGGAATAGGTATTTTATGCTGGATGAAGTTTATTGAACATATCAAAAGTTTCCTGAATACTACACTATCACGTATTTCGTTGTATTTTTTTCTTCATACCGTTTAACATTCACAGTATATTGTAGAGGTTGCCTTAATTTAAAAAAATATCATCAGTTGCACTTTTTTATACTCACGGTGCATAACATATCACGCATGAAAAAATTTATTGACCTTCCCCTTTGTACCAAATAGTAAATCCTCCACAGATAGTGGACGATTGTTGAGTGGTACTCCCAAGTCCCCTGACCAAACTTGTAATCGGCACATTTTCATTCATCTTCCTCAAGTATTAATTATTATTCATTGAAATTTTTCAGAAATATCATTCGAGCTCGAAGTTGATCCAGTACGAAAATCAAATACCAATACTCCTGAAAATTAGAACTAATCACTAATCTTAAACATTTGATGCAACATTCTGGACATTTGTGATCAGCAACCAATTGAATCACTTTCTGAAACCACTTCTTCTCCAAGATAACTACTTGGACATATTACAAGATACATTTTGTCAAGCCAGAGTGATTTTCACCCACCAGATAGATTTTCACTTCAATCGACTGGTTATCATAGAGACATGATATTTTCAGATCGTGCTAGATCGATTTTCGATTCTATAGATAGTAAATTTTTGTATGAATAGTGCAATAAAATTCAATCTCTTATCTAAAGGCAATTAACCCGATAATTCCTTATATCACCCTTTGACTTCTACTTTGTAGTACCTATCTGTTTTGTTATTTTTCTATCAGCCCAAAATTTGGATTCTTTCCGTAACAATTCAGATTGTGTAGAATTTGACCAGTTTCAAAATCATCCCCACACCAATGGGATTTATTCACTATCATCAAAGTATATAAAGATCGAGAGTATCAAAACTGTTTTCCATTCTCCCACAAAAATTACTAATTTCACTTCAATAGTTTGTCCGCAATCACGAGAAAATGTACTGGAATGAATCCTAAGATTTTACTAAGATATTGGACGTATTATCTCGTTTTGGATAACTGTCATCTGCCTTGAATACACTAGATCAGCAAACATGCCTTTGATAAAAGATTCTATGTTTTCCTATAAACTGGTAACTTTGATTAGTTTTTTTTCCCTCAATGAAGAATGGGTTAGATAAATGACAAATCTACATAATTTGGGTTAAAGTTCATTCGATTGGCCTCAGTTTGATGATATTCACCATTATCTCTACTAATTTGCTAGATGTAGCCGTTACTATGTGGTGGGAGATCATTATAAAAATTTAAAAATGATACTTTCTATATTTTACAGTGAGCATATATAGCTCAGAATGTTTGTGAGAGATTGTAATTCCCAGAAATACATTCAGAGAAAGTTCCACTATCCGATTTTGGTAATACTTTTTCTGTCCAGAATATTAAAACACCTTATAGGACAGACAGGAAATATATGCTTTCTTCGCACTTTGTACAATCAATTGTCAGACTTTGTATTCGACTGTGCCCAAAATTATTTAGATACAGTGAACGCGGACAATAAGCCAGGTTTAATGGTGCATTTAAACGAAGCCATTAAACATCACACAGAGGGAATGGAATTCCCACAATGAAATAAAAATGCCCTACCCCTTGATAAATATTCTGCATCCGAAAATCAGGATCGGAACGATACTTCCGGCTGTGCTTGTAGTGGTTGGTTGTTTCATTATCCGAACTGTCATATCCGGAGCTGCCGTCCCTTGGGCCTCTGCTTCCAGGTTTCAGCGCCCTCGAAAAAAATAAATAAATTTCAACATTCTCGAATGGAGGAATTGAATGTGAACGTATTCATTTGGGAATACGTAATCGAAATGGACGATGTTATCCTCGTTCCAGCTGGGTAAACATATTTGAAGAAGGTATAAGGCAACCCACAGAGAATAATTTTCAGTTTTCCTGCTAACATAAATAAAAAATTCTTCAAAAACATGATTTTTCATCGACAGGGAAAAAAGTTTTGGGGAAATTATTTTTGGCTTCTTCTTTTTCAGTCAATCGATATAAATGAATATAGATTTATATAAGAGAATAAACATCTGAATCGTGGAAAACATTCTGTGTTGATATATTTATATATATACATTCGTAGACGTTTCAATCATTCATGAAACATGTATGTGGATCACATGAAACCTAAATCAAATAGCAACCATTGAGAGAATTTCAACACAAATATAAAGTTATTGCAAACTACTAGTACTACTATTTGTGTAAAAATTTCCTATCAATAATATCTATCTGATCGAAGTTGGTTCACTAACGTGACAAGCAAATTTGACTTCTGTGCAATTCAGTGCCTGTTGCGCCATATTGGCAGGGAAATAGCTGTCTTCGAAACCCATTTTTTACTTTAGCTACACAAATTTTCTAGAATCATCCACATAAACATTTATTCTATCACTCCTCTAGTTGAGTTTTTCTTAGAGGAATCGAAGATCCATTATCGATTTCTCGGTCCAATACATTCGTCACAATTCGATGAGATTCGATGGTAAAAAAAATATGAATTAGAGCCACTACTCATAGACCTATCGACAGTGATATATTTTTCATAGTCTACCATTCAAATAGGAAATAATTGAATCCCAAATCATTAAAAAAGTGTACGTACTGAATTTCTTCTCGTTGAAACATACTGTATACCTCATGAATTTTCGTCAAAACCACAAATCAAGGACATATTGTGAGAAGTTAGTTTTGGTTGAATTTTTTGCAATACTTTGGGCGATGTTTCAATGTATGTGTAGCGAATGCAAGAGAGCTTGTTAAAATGCCCCAAATTAAATTATCGCTATTCTGCATATTGCGATTCGTTCGTACCTTCAATCAGTTCCTGTTTCAAAGGCACACTGTGAAAACAAATGCAAAAATTATTTCACTGCCGCCCAGTCTGGAAATTGATGGGTTTTTCTGTAGAGAAATGAACGTTCAAGAACATTTGAAAAACATCTAGACCTGTACTGAAATTCTGGGATACAGTTCACGTTGAGCTAGCCAGGAGAGGCGTGTTCGAAGTTGAGCCGTTCCGGAGAAGAAATGGTCATGGATATATCCAGTTGCGTTTACTCGAATTGATCCAGCACCTCCAATGTATGTCACGTAGAGCAAATAGGAATGATATACATTCCGAACAAATTGACAAAATATATATCACGTATCTGTATTGAGACAGTATATACGGTAGGCAGCTCCGGCCCATAGATCTATACTATCCTTCAATTTATGACAACGATCACTTCCTCTTGGACATGAGTTTTCCAAAATTATCAACATTCAAAAATTTCAAATAATTGATGGGGCACGGTCCGGATAGGCAAGTCAACCTACACAGATTTGGATATCCAATAAATGCTGGTCATGGAAATATTTATATTCTTTTACTTTCAATCAAGTTCTCGATGATGAGGGATCTTACCTATTTCGAGGTCTTGTAGATGTGTTTCTGACGAAATGTTGTGGCGTTCCGGATCGATTGGATCCATTGTGATTCGGTGGGAAAACTCGAGGTAGACCAAACTTCAAATATGTGTACATATTCGAGCCAAGAGCGGACCTGGAATACGTCGAAGAGTAAATCGATTGCTTTTAGCAGTGACTCGAAATATCAATAATTATCAGAGAAATATATTTCATTTCCGAAATCTTTCAGATGAGATTTTTTTCTTATATTCAACTCAATATCGATGCAAATAAGCTAAGGTGAAGTTTATATTGAATAATGTATTGTTAGGAATGCATAAAGAAGTGCGGTGAGATATGTGATCTCTTGAACTTCCGGTTGAACCGCGTCGGGAATCTTTGTTTTGTCTACGTGTCGGCTCACTTCGAAGCCTTTATCAAGACTTTTGTGTGACTTGAAGCCGAGGTCTCAGTCTTCTTATTTCAGCCCTCATCAGAACAAAGATAATACTGAGGTTGTGTGAATGGAGGTCTGGTATTTGTAACCAAATCAGGGTCGAGTTTATGTGTGAATTTTGTACTGCTTCTTCGTGTTCGTAATGACCTGTTCGAAACTCATACATAGGAGAGACGAACAGATGTGTATCGAACTGGCCATGAACTTTATTGAAAATTGGCCTTTTCTGTGTTGTGACACTTTTCTATGTGACGTACGTACGATATATAAATATAATATATATATATATATATATATATATATATATATATATATATATTGGGCAAACAAAAAGATTAATGAAAGATAGAATTATTTCTCATAAAAGTGATAGTAGACTACATCCTGAAAGATGTGCTTTAGCTCATCACGTTAATAATCTGGATCATCGAATGGACTATCATTCAACAAAAATTATGGCAATAGAACCACATCTTTCAAATATATATATATATATATATATATATATACCCGAAAAAACAACTATATATATATATATATATATATATATATATAGATTATCAAATTCTCTGGTCTACCACAATTTGCATTCAATTCGAAATGCCCACCACAAGACAACTAGCCGCTTCTGGCTTTGCCCTTCATCAGCTGTGGGTTGGCATGGTCCTCGTATCGAAGACAAATTGTGATAGATTGTCAGAGGATTTGAAATGAATCGGCAAGCGACACATAAGTGGAACTACCTGCTAGGGTGTAACACTCTGAGAAAATGCTGTCATAGTTTTCCGTCAGTGGTGACAGTTCGCCACGTCACAACTGCGTTTGAAGAAATAATGACAAGCACTCTCAGAGTGTTATCGTAAATCGAATCCACAAATGTATCCGTAATGATACAAATATAAAGTAGTGTTGGCTATGAAGCAGAGAAATCAGGAAACTGCTAAATAGATTATAACATTCTCTGGTGTATCACAATTTGCATTCAATTCGAAATGCCCACCATAAGACAACTAGCTGTTTTTGGCTTTGGCCTTCATCAGCAAATACCACTGGCCATTTGTATCATTTCAGATACATTTGTGAATTCGATTTTCGATAACAATCTGAGAGTGCTTGTCATTATTTCTGCAAACGCAGTTGTTAGTTGACATGGTGAACTGTAACCACTGACGGAAAACTATGACAGCATTTTCTTAGAGTGTTACATCCTAGCAGGTGGTTCCACTTATGTATCGCTTGGCTAAGAAGCAGGGAAATCAGGAAACTGATAAATAGATTATAAAATTCTCTGGTGTATCACAATTTGCATTCAATTCGAAATGCCCACCACAAGACAACTAGCTGTTTCTGGCTTTTGCCTTCATCAGCAAATACTGCTTGCCATTTGTATCCTTTCAGATACATTTCAGGATTCGATTTTCGATAACACTCTGAGAGTGCTTGTCATTATTTCTGCAAACGCATTTGTTAGTTGACGTGGCGAACTGTAACCACTGAGGGAAAACTATGACAGCATTTTCTTAGAGTGTTACACCCTAGCAGGTGGTTTAACTTATGTGTCGCTTGCCGATTCATTTCAAATCCACTGACCATCTATCACAATTTGTCTTCGATACGGGGGCCTTGCCAACCCACAGCTGATGAAGGCCAAAGCCAGAAACAGCTAGGTAGTTGTCTTGTAGTGGGCATTTCGAATTGCATGCAAATAATTGTGATACACCAGAGAATTTGGAAATCTATTTATCAGTTTCCTGATTTCTCTGCCTCATAGCAAATACTACTTCCTAACACAGTAATGGCAACGAAGTCTTTCTGAGTCGAATAATCATGGAGAGTCATGTTTCTGGTTATGTGCTATTTGAAAAGGGTAGAGGTAATGTTAATAATATCAACACGAAATAGAAATACCTACGTAAGTACAGCAAATATTCGAAGGGAAGACTATGAAACAAGGTTGAGGAGACTTAGGCCTCGCCTATATAATGAAATATTAGCTGTCATGTAGAAATCATCGAAATGATGTTATACATGACAATTGATTGAGCAATAGGTACAAAAACATTTCACTCGATATATTACATGATGGATGAATACATCGAAAATCCCCGAAACCTGCTAGGAAAATTGCATTCTGGAGTTTCCTTTTTGAATTAATTTTTATTACTGTCCAACATTGATAATATAACTTTCGAACGCCCTGAATATCCCTTTCAACTTTTTGATATGGTCCATGGAATATGTATGATACCTTCTGAATGTTGTATGGTATAAGGAGGTATACTGAAGGTGTGTGGACAGTACAGCTAAATATCACTAGAACATGAAAATATGCACCACTGTATGAACATACAGTCTGATCTCCATAGTTTTCAAAATCCCCATCATTATCCGAAATATACTCTGGATTCATGTTCAAAAAACCCCATCGGGCATGGATATTGTTCTTCAAGCTTCAATGAACTTTACTATTATGAAAATATTCAAAGGTAATACCACGAGTTCTTCAAATTTAATCGATAAATTTTCATTTTCCACAAAAACTTTTTAATTTGGCAAAAGTATGGAAACAAACCGATTGATAAAATCACGTGTCCGTAGGACGAGTGATTTTATCTAATTCGGTTTGTTTGAATGCTTTTGCCTCAAAATAAAAAAGTTAGAGTGTTTCGAAAATGAAAATTTATCTCATTAAATTCGAAGAACGAGTTGTATTTGGAGAGATTATTTTTCGAACAAATAGAAGGAAGAACAATTTAATTGATCAGTATTTCATTTACATAAGAAGGAACGGAGAATAGGTGAACATTTTACAAATTTGAAATGTCAAACAACGATGTACGCCCTCTATGATCCTGAAGAGATATGATGCTTACGCATTGAATATTATAATGCTTGCCGACTATACCAAGAGATGGCGTCCCACCTCTCATTGTACAAGGTTCTTATGAAATGAAACTCGCGCCAGAAGGAACATAAAATCATTCGTTATGTCATTGTATCAAAATCTTCATACAACGGTTTCTTCTCATACAACAAAAAATGAATTGTATTCAATAAAAACTAATTGTACGCCATCTTCATTTGAGTTAAAGAAACCTTAAATATTTGAATCGTTCGTTCGCTATATCTGTAATAATCTGTAATAATCGGTTATGAGCTACTTACGTGTTTGAGTGTTCATTAATGATAATTTGTATAAATATGAGCCAGTTCAATAGAATCGACGCGGTAAACCTTATAGTTTTGACAGTTCAAAGGTAAACAACGTTTTATGGAAACAATCGAAAGGACCAGGTAGTTTTATCGGTATAATACCCAATGATTGGCTAGAATAACCATAGAATAACCCGCTACTATTGGTTCAAATGTCAAAAACGTCACATTTTGACAAGTGAAAAAAATAATCAAATAAATTTTTTGTTGAAACATCCTAACCCTTTCTTTGACAAAAATGAAAAAAAATTTTTCTAGATCAAAAACGGAAATACAAAATTTCTATGAATGAGAATATTGCTGGCTATGAAATCATTTTGTTTTTACGGAGAACGGCATTCAATACTCACTTGGGTCCATAACGGGGATGAGACAGGATCGATTGGACGGTAGTGTCACGTAATTGGAAATTTCCGTAGGGAAGTGGACTTTTATCCGTCGATCCGAGCGCGCTATCTGTGAAATCAGAATTGAGATTCTGCCTGAAACAAATGGCACAAGGTCAGATATTTCCAGACTGGAAATTGGTTCATTATGCAAAGGGAAAGAACAACGATAACATTATATGACAGAGATAAGTAGTTAGATCCAGATGTGTCGACTTGACGAAATCGAACTGAAGGCTTCTTTGAGAATGTCATATCAAATGCCATCGGTTATATGATTGTGATAGAAAGTAATTGTCCGAAGACAGTTTGTTCATACAATGAAGTTTTGATTTCGAAATGATGGTAGGTTGTAGCAAAATGAAAATGAAATATCTATATGACTATTACTCTTCAGTAGCCTGTGGATCATTTTAAAATCAAATTGGTTTCTTTATTTACGACTAATACATACTTATGGAGTTTAATGCCCTTAGGAAATTACGGCGAGGGATTAATAGTAATAGACTTTTTTCCTTCTTGTAGTCGTATCACAAAATTTCTCGAATCGAATATTACCATGGAAATGATATTACCAATCTCCAAAGCGTCAGTGTCAAACGCGTAGGTAGTGTTTGTGTATTTTTATTGGGGGCCCGGCGGGGGGGGGGGGGGCCCCCCCCCCCCCAGATGAATGAAACTGAAGAAGGCCCCCCCCGGCCCCCCCCCCCCCCCCCGGGGGGTCCCCCCTCCTGGGGGGTCTCTGCGTGGGCCCCCCCCCCCCCCCGGGGCCCCCCCCCCCCCCCCCCCCCGCCCCCCCCCCCCTCATTCATTTATGATATGACAAAGGAGGACGTTATTTCCATTTTAATTAATTAATTTTCCAATTAATAAACAAAACAAATTACAAACACAACTATCTTAACAATTTTCACAAAAACACGGTACAAACCTAAAACCCGGGGGCCCCCCCCCCCCGGCGCCCAACTCTAAAAAAAAAAAAATTGAATAAATAAATAAATAAATAAATAAATGATGAATAAATTAGTCGCAAATAAAGTAGAGTATGCTACTCGCAATAATGACTATTTTTCTTGACTCGTGGTATAATCTACTTATTATACTTGACGTAGCCGGAATTCCATTGACATTGAATATAGATACATGGATTATAATGATTGAATTTTCAAATCATCTAGAGATGTAATACAGCCAGTCTGAGTAGATGATTCGGTAGGGGACACGTGTATTTATTTTGCTATTTTGGATGTCAATTTTCATGACTTTTTTTATCGGGGGTCAATAAATGAAAACCATCTTCAGATTCAGTATCTGCAACTTGTACATCTGCTTTCTTTCATATATCGTTACGATGAGAATCATTTCGGCATGTTGGAACAAAATTATTTGATATATTCCTAGATGGAGTCAAACATTCAAAATCATTATACTAGTAACAAAGAATTGACTTTTCAAACGAGATCGACATATCCATATTTAACTCAATGATACTCATTTGCTGACCATATTTCCTTCCTGAACTTTTCTTAAGTTTGGTCAAACAACTATATAAAGATGTGTAATAAGCATTGTAATTGAGGAGAATTTTGTTGAATTACCTTATTAACTTTTTTACTATTACTACATTGGCTGAACCACGATATCGGATTGTGGAAATTTAGATATATTGTGAGTGAAACATTATTAAACTAATATATAAACTGATGAGAATATATATATATATATATATATATATGTATACACTATAGTTACACTATTTATAGCTCATGAACGGCTTTAAATTGTTGGGGAGGTAGCTCAGAATCAGGAGACAGAAATGTGTTTTCCGGATTTCACCCCTAAGGCAGTGAAAAACAGGCACCAAATTTGTATGGGACAACGTGATGCTTCGGTCCAATCTACTTCTAATTCTGCATAAAGATTCTTTAACAGAATATATTGAATACGTGTTCCGTATTTTCTTGAAATCAATCGCCTAATGGGTTTGAGAAGGGGTAGAAAGTCATTTTAGAGGTTAATCAACGCACAGCCTACACAATTGATCATAGAAATCTGAAACTTGGAGGGTATGTTCTTTATATGACGTAGGCATCTGATAACGAATGGTTTTTCGAAATTCTACCCCCAAGGGTGTGAAAATCGAGGCCAAAGTTTGTTGCGGGCTAGTTTTGCACTAGCAGCCTATTCACTTCGAAATGCGAAACATCCTCAATTTGTATTTATCCCACTCAAAGTCAACTTGTTTTTCATCGTGGTTCTATATAAAGAAATATATCGGGCACGCCACTGAACGTTGTTTATGATTTAGAACTATATCCTTGCGCTATATACAGTCAATTCTCTGGTTATTCTCTGATTTGGTGGAATTGGGCCATAGAAATACCGCAGGTATTCCGTTCGGAACTGCTTTTACTCAAGGTCAACTATTTTGCTGACCGCGGAAGTGTCACCTCTGGTAATTTATTCGACCTGTCATCGCTGTCACAATCTGTTTCTTTTTGAAGTGACAAGTGTCAATTATCTATCCTCTCGATTGTGGAGTTTGGTGGTGCGTGATCCGAATTAACTTGCAGTAAATTTTGCATCCGTCCTGGACTGCAATTCTTGAGTCATGCGAATTAATTTCCATAGGAATGGAGTGACGTAGAGATATATGAACTAAATGTGTTCAACTGCGACACAACACAAAGTCGTATACGGATTTATTTCAAGAATAGAGGCCCTGGGATATCAAGATTTTCGGATTTTGTGATTTCTGACGTTGTTTTGTAGTTTTCTGAAACCCATATTTTCGTTGAAACGCAGAAATCCTTTCGACAATTTGTCGGATTTATCTGTTTCTTCCTATACTCCGAGCCAACTATTCCGGTACATATAGGCATTCATTCCGTATACTGGTGTGGTACCTAGTCTTTTGAGCGAGAGCAGCTCCCGCCCATAACAACAAGCTGAACCTTGTCCTGGACTTCTTCGGAGCTGGCTGCACTCATCGTAGCAACCCCAACACACCTGACCGAGGGTGTTCAAACAGCTAAAATATTTATTTTTATGTTGCTAATTATTTAGTTCTATAATGATTATCATTATTTGGGGACTCTGAAGTTACTTCAAGAATCAGCATCCCCGATAGATACATATCCGATAGCATTATTATCATCATAGCTTTGAACGCTCCGTATTGTTGTACCGTTATAGTGCATTCGTATAGTAGCTCCGATAATTAATTACTTCTCCCATACCGTTGGGAGTTGAGCTGGAGAAAAGTGAATTCAAGATTTTGTCAGGGCATCCTGTACTTGTGTTGTGTTTGTTTTTATAAGTACCAGTATACCCCTTATCAAAATTTATGTTGAATATTTCTTCCCCCACTGATATTTCCTCTGTGCTGAAACTGAATCTTCTTCAGATATTTTCATTAGTTATATTTGAAATAAATTATAGTTTTACTGAAATATTGCAGTAGTGGGTTCCTTTGTAACCAAGGCACTTTTTTTTCTGGCCAAAATCAGGTGGCGCAATAAAAGAACAACTTTTTTAATCGAACCTACGACCACTGACCTAGCTGGATAACTTGTTAGTGGTGTTTCATTGCATCCCCTACTGCTGGTATTTTTGAAGTATTATTTGGCAAACACACCCTAGCAAGTTTGTATGGGATAAAGTACTTCAATCTTCTTCGAATTTTGCAGAAATAGTTTTCAACAGAATTGATGGAAGACATGATTCGTAATTTACTGAAATTAATTATTCCACCTGATAAAACTCAGTACTAAGAACTGCATAATATAATTGATTATTTATCCTTCTCCGAAAAAAAAAACTACAACTTCTATGAAAGAAGTGAAAATACATATTATATACCTATCAACATTGTATTTGTTTCTTCAACTTGTACTTTGAAAAAATACGAAGATTTTGATTTTTTTGCATATCTTTTTCAAACTCAATTTCCAATATTATAATTTCAATATCTGTATCATATAGGTAGTTCGAAGGAAAAAAATCAATACAAGTTCTGATATTGGATGAATTTTTCAGAAAATTCACAATCGGAATCCTATCATTAATCACTGGATATGCATTTGACATAATCAGATAAAGAGGTCTCAATCAGGTAGGTAGGGTATACCAGAGTCTGTGTCGAAATTGCGAAAATATTCCACAGAATTAAACATGCAGTTTGAGAAGGATATATGTATATTTGAGATAGTAAAGCGTTGCCACAATTTTCGAAAGCATTGTGTTTTCTCAAGTGAACAATGGTATTCAATCAATTTCAATGAGTTTTATGTTTATCTCGCAAATATTTCTGGGAGTATTGACTCATGAAAATTGTCATCGATCGTTGATGGTTCGAAAGTTATTGCCGTTTTTGTGTTCTTGATTATTTGACTTCGGGGCAACCTGTATGGTTGACATTTGGAAGTTACATGAAAGAACTGCCTGTTGGGTCTCTCCAAGCTGTTGTTTGGAATCGACCAAACTTTGAGTGCTAGTGGTTCAGGAGTCAATAGAAACGGATCATCATAACTTACTATTCGGGAAAATATCCCTCTTTCCGGAAAAGGCCTATGTCCTGCAATCTGCATGAGTTTAAGAAACGTGGAAATTGAATACAAATTATTTTCATTACAAAAAGGGATAGAAGTGAAACATTCGTCAACTGGAAAACATGATAGTTTTTTCTAATTAATTTTAACATTTCGTACAGCGCAGAAACGACACTAATGCGGAATAATGGAAAGTTGGGGAATAAACGTGATAGGGCGGAAAGACTAGGAACGTTCAAGTCACAGGTCGAAACATCGAAATTGAATACAAATTATATGCATTGCAAAAGGGGATGGGGAAGAAGCATTCATAGAATGGAAAACATGGTAGTTCTGGGCTTTATTGAACGTAGGTAGTAGCATTAAATCGTTCTTTTATTATGCTATTTCCTGTTATTTCGTGGCGGATCTGTAGGAAATTTCATTCTGGATTCTTCAGTTCTGTAATAATGGAGCGATTCTCACTTGGTGAATAAACTGTTGTTTTAGCTTCAATTTCTCGAATATTGCAAGTAGATGTTGATGGAGATATATATATATATATATATATATATATATATATATATATATATATATATATATATATATATATATATATAATTCCAATGTCTTCCATCTTCGAATTAATTTTTTTTAATATGGAATTGAAAATTGAATCTTTCAAGATCTTACAAAATCACATTGAACGATACTCAGTAGGGTAGCATATGTACCTACTGTTAAGTAGCAAGAGAGTTCGTAGAGATTTCAACATGAATATAAGCCATGTTCTGTATGCAGCGATAAAAACTCCATAGTTGAAAGAAACAACACGAAACATCGAATCTCTTTGAAGTGGTGACAAGAGAGAGTTACAAACAAAAAATCGAATAGAATGCGATTATTATACGTCTGAAGATAGTAAAAGAATGGGCGGAGGAGACGAAGAAGAGAAAGAACTCAATCTAAAAGCAGCAAGAATACGAACTAAAAGTTCAAAATAAGAAGGTGACATCTAGAGCTCAAGTGACGACTCACAAAGACTAATAGCAGGAGCAAGAGGGGTTGAAGAAGGAACAGAGAGTCTATAGAGAGTAATACAGATAATTGAAAGGAAAAGTCGAGGTGATCGAAAATGGGTATTAAACAGTCCAAATATAAAAGAAGAGATAGAAAGAGTGCTGAGTTTGAGACAGAAGAGAGGTTGGAATATTTCGTAAGTTTTTCGGGCTTGAGGACCGTGTACTGGAATTTTCAATTCACCGGCCGTGAAAGCCTACATTCTTTCAGAGATTCTGATACTCGGAAACACTCGAGGAAACCATGAAAAATATTTTGATGAAAGAAATAACCGACGATGTGGAGATAACGAGCAATAAGCAATAAAACTAGGCAACAAAACCTGTTGGAAAATATAGAAAACAGCAAAATTAGATGAACGTAAGAGCCATGGGCAGGCAGATCATATTCATTAACAATGAGAAAATAAGACAAAACGTTGAGGAGAAAAAAGAGAAGGGCAATATCATCAATTGATGGAGAGAAAGTTAAAATGAAACAGGAATGAAAAAGTAATAGGTAAAATTTCAAAATGGAAAAGAGCACAATGCAGCGAAAGGAAATGTTGAAAACGTTGACACCGAATAAGGAAAAGAGCAGGGCCTGCGAAATAAATGAAAGCAGTAAAACAAATGATATGGAACTTGATTTCGGAGATACTAAATCTATAGGAAGGTGGTGTTTTTGGACTCCATTCAAAGATAATTAGATGGAAAAAATTAGTCAAGAAAAAATACAATATTGAAATCATGGTATTAAGCAAAACGCGCTGAAATGATAGTAGCGAAATATCAATAGGGGAACAGCAATGGATGATATTTTCAGGTAATATAGGAGTTGATTGATAACGTGAGGAAAAACGTCATTCTATGGTGAATTAATGTTTTCATTGAATTTTCTGATAAAGTATACCACCTCAATCTGAGAAAATTAGGAATTCATATTGAATTCTATACAAGTGTAGAAGAGGTATTAATAATAGAGAATTAACATATATATTATGCGATATATCATTGTGAGATAATATTTTCATAATTTCCAATTTGGTAGTTCGACAATTATCCATGCGATGTAAAGTGTTTGCTGGGTAGCTTCAGTTGAAATCTGTTGTCCCCGAATATGTTTGAAGAAATGTTTGAAGTTGAAACTGGTGCGAACAATGGATAAACAAGGTCTTACCTTGTATTGGACTCTGAGACACTGAGATATATAAAGTGCCAGGTAACTCTTAAATTCTTTTTTTCTCTAGATGTACCACTAGAAACTGGAATCGATAAAAATTACACATTCAATTTTATACACATAGTTAATAGATTTCCGTTAAATCAATCATTAAGAATATGTTTATATACCTGTTGGTTCCCTATGAGCTCTGAATTTTTTGTGTTGGCAACTTTTTTGGTAAGGTTTCATATGCTATTGTAATAATAAGAAAAATCCCTTTCCAACTCAAGTAGGGGTACATTTCTTTTCATCAATTCGTTCAGTTTTGCATAACCATACAGGATGGAAATTGCAAATTCCTCAAATTCGTTCCTGAAGATTCGTAGGGAACACATGATTACGCTCAAACTCCATTCGTGACCGCACTAGAGGAAACTCCAGCTCCTCCCATTTTTTCCAAATGCTGATATGCTATTGAGAGGTCTGTTTGAATAAAATATTTCCACGAAAGTTCAAATGATTACAATTGCTCGAATCGAAATGCGGAGTTAGGTTCCATTGAACCCCAAATATTTTCAAATCTTGATGATATGAATTAGAAATTCTAAAAATCAACCCCTTTCTCCTTTGAATACTCCGAATACATAATTTCAATTCTCGGAACGGAAATTATTTTATGAAGATTTTACCGGTCATTCTTGGAATGAGAACTTTACTGACCAATTTTTTATAGGTTCGAGGAATGATTCAAATTTTCAGAAGAGACACCATTTCTACATTTTTCCTCTTTCATTGAGAATTGTGTTGATTAGAAAAAAATATTTTGATCATTGAGATGAATCTGAAGTTGTCTCTGCTTACATTCATTTCCTCAGTGCTGCATGAGAGTATGAGAGCTATTCTCACTTTTTTGAAAATACCTGATAGAGTCCACTCACAGTAGCTGGCGACAACTATCGACAACAATAAGGTTTGGGAAGAAGAAAAGGAAGTCACAAATCTCAAATATGAAATACACCCAGCAATTGATATTCAATATTTCACATCACTAGGTGAAATATAACAAATACCGCCAATTAGTGTCCGCTCTAGATGTTGCAAAAACCACACAATAGTAATAATTGCATCACATTCAAAGCGATGCTTTATTCATCGATCACCATTATTGTTTACCGTACTTCCATAGTAAAGATGAGCAGATAAGACGATTCTCGTTGGGTATGTTTAGTGCCCATGAGGTTTATTGTGAAATAAAACCTCAGCTCAATTTGTATATGGTAATCGAGACTCGTAAAATCGGATGATTATTTCCTTCATTCTCTTTTGCAATTTCATCATGTAGCTATTGAATTGAGTTCCCGAAATGAGACCTCATATCGCAGTATATGAAATAACTTCGTTTTCGCTGAACTTCATTTACATTTTATGTAGTCAGGGAATTAGGAATTCGACAGTCGTCAATAAGCAGTGTAAATAGGGAGTATTGTTCTGTCAGAAAAAAGGTTATATGGTAGTGCGGGGATTCAACTAAATGTTTGACTGAGAATTCAAATTTTCCACGATTTTTGTTTTCGAGATTGTAGAATAGTTACGGGTACAACGATAATCCTCAAATTGTATCAAACGGGGCATTTTGAATCATGGAAATACTCGTTGAATATCAATTGCACAATTATTATACGATCAATGTCGTGAAGTGGAAAAATAGTATATTATTTTACGACCGTATAATGACGACTATTATTCACGAGGTGAAGTTTACGACCATGAGCCGCAGGCGAGTAAAATACAATACTTTATTCACGACTAATAAAAATTTATGTTGAAGTTTCTTTGTTCGAAAATTTTGTTACACTTCATCCAAATTTTTGAAAACACAATCATTTTTTCAACGAGTATTCCATACAATACATTATTGTTCATCTATATACAGTACATAGTGTCAGGATCTTTATAAGTGGGAATAGTATCACACTGTATACTTCTATGTGACGCTGGTAGTTATCTGTTAGTTATGTAAGATGGGGATAAGGGTTGAGTCATGGGAATGTGAGATACTTAGGTGAATCAGTCTTAAACTGACATTGTTCTGGAGTGGATCAATAAATATTGTGTTAAGTGTGAAGTGCAGTGTTTAATGTTGTGGCTAGCCAGTGGGGCCTTCCTAACATCTCAGAAGTGGGATACGCATCGTTTTTTTTGTCTCTTTTGCTCCACACTCAACGTTTGAACATGGCAGGACGGCGATCAAAAAAACGCCGTAGAAGGTCGAGTTCCTCAGAATCTTCAACAAGTTCTGAAGTTTCTTCTAGTAGCAGTGAACCCAAACGACGAACACATAAAAATAAATTGGGCAACCGTAAAGGTCGAAGGTCCAGGGCTATGAGATCGGTGAGTCAGGGATTCGTCCCAGTAACAATAAAATAAGAGCTGTACAAAATTTTCCTATTCCACAAAACATTCATCAGTTACGACAGTTCTTGGGTTTGGTGAGTTACTTTGAAAAAAATTAATCAATAAATTTGCTCAAACAAGCGAGAGCGAGAAAAGATTTCATTCATTCGAGTTAGAGTTGTTGGCAATAGTGTCTGTACTGCAAAAGTTTCGACATTATTTATTGGGTATCGAATTTATTATTAGAACTGACTGTAATGCAGTTCGGGGAACAATTGAAAAAAAAATATGAATCCACGCATTGGCAGATGGGTCCTCTCATTACAAGAATATAATTTTCAAATTATTCACAAATCAGGAAATCAAATGAGTCACGTGAATGCTTTGAGTCGTAACCCATGCGTAAGCAGTGAAAATATACAACCAGATAGCATTATGAAAATATATGAAGGTGATTGGTTGACGGCTGTTCAAGCCAAAGACCCTGAAATTGTGAAGATTAAAGAAAATTTGAAATCAGGTGATGTGGGTAGAGATATCATTTATGATTATGATTTAAGGGCAGAGCGAGTTTTTTTAAGGTCACTGAGTATGTTCGGCGCTGGCTTGTTCCGAAAAACTGTCGTTGACAGATAGTAAAAGCCAACCACTATGATTTGAGACATTTCTCGGTAGAAAAAAACTCTTCATAGATTGCAAGAACGATATTGGTTTCCTCGGATGCGGCATTTTTTAAAAAAGTATATTAAATCATGCCTACATTGCCAATATCATAAAGTGCCCGCAGGGAAAAAGCCAGGATTTTTATTTTCCATTCGTAAATGCCCTCGTCCTTTTCATACTATCCATGTTGATCATGTTGGTTCATTTATTGAGAGTAGAAACGGCAACAAATACATATTTGTTATGGTTGACTCATTCACAAAATTCACAATAATTGTGAGTGCCCTTCCCAATACCAAGACTTCACCGGTTCTGAATGAATTGCGTAAATTGGTCGCTATTTTTGGAGTGCCACTGCGTATAATATCGGACGCAGGCAAAGTGTTTTCATCCAACAAATTAAAAAAAAATTGCGAAGAACAAGGTATTCGCCATTATCAGGGTTTTATGGCGGTGCCTCGCGCAAATGGTTAGGTGGAACGATACAACAGAACTATTGTGGACGCTGCCGCAACAGTAGGTTCAGGTCTGAAGGAAGAAGACTGGGACAAAGATGTGTCCAAAATTCAGTTGGCAATCGATAGTACATTTGATAGGACAGGGTGAAGTTTTAATCGGATTTCGGTTGATCTTGGGGAGTGACCGACATGTGGCTCATGTCCGTGAGCCCCCAACGATTGACGTAGCCAAACTGAGGCAGGATGTTGCTGAAAGATTGGAGGAAAATCGAGAAAGGCAGAATAAAGCTTTCCATATGAGACGAAAAGTAGCTTCGATTTATAAAATAGGCGATTTGGTGCTCGTAAAAGTAACTAGTTTCAAAACTGACGAAAACAGTAAGAAATTAGTCGAAAAATACAAAGGACCTTTCGAAATGGAGGAAAATTTAGGAAATGATAGATATAAGGTACGAGAAAAATTAGGGTCGGAAAGGTGCCAGAACGCAAACCTCTATGAGGAAGTTATTGGTGTGGAACATCTCAAACCGTTCACAGTGAGAGACGACAATTAGTAAATGGAAATCCAGTCATAATCCAGGGATTAAACTGAATTTATGATTGGGAGTGAAAGTTGGGGATTAAACCAACCGAAAAGAATAACTTGGGGATTAAACTAAGTTATGAAAAGTAATCCATCATAATTTAGGAATTAAACTGAATTTATGATTAGGAGTGAATGTTAGGGACTTTACATTGGAATCAGTGCTCAGTACAGCCCTGTACACTATCTTTTATTACATAAGGATGATACACATCTTTCTTTCATGTTGAGGATATTTTAAGTGAGTAAAATTCTGACTAACTTACGGGTTGAACTAAGATTATGGTTCAGAAATTCAGTTATGTTGGGGAATATACCAACGACCTACATAAACTCAGGGAATAAACTGAGGTGACAGAAAAAAATAAATACATCGAGGGTACACTTAGGGATTAAACTAAGTTGGCCCAAATAAAAGGAGTAAACTCAGGGAATAAACTGAGGTAACAAAAAATAAATAAATACATCGAGGGTACACTTAGGGACTAAACTAAGTTGGGCAAAATAAAAGTTAACTCAGGGAATAAACTGAGGCACACAAAAAAAAATAAGTAAGGGGTACACTTAGGGAATAAACTAAGTTACCAATAATAATAATAAGTTATGACTTGGTTGAACACAAACATAGAGACATAATCTATGGTGGTATTAGCCGAGGTATTAGCAGTATCCGGTGTGATATTCATTTGCCTGATTTGGAGATGGAACAAAAATCATCGAATATCAAAACTTCATATTGTTTATTTTACAGATTTCTACTGATATCCGGGTACCAATTTGAGGACAAATGGTTATGCAGGAGGGCCGAATGTCAGGATCTTTATAAGTGGGAATAGTATCACACTGTATACTTCTATGTGACGCTGGTAGTTATCTGTTAGTTATGTAAGATGGGGATAAGGGTTGAGTCATGGGAATGTGAGATACTTAGGTGAATCAGTCTTAAACTGACATTGTTCTGGAGTGGATCAATAAATATTGTGTTAAGTGTGAAGTGCAGTGTTTAATATTGTGGCTAGCCAGTGGGGCCTTCCTAACAATAGTTATCGAAAATTATAATAATCGTATCTCATAATGATTAATACAAAAATCTATGTATGCATCACGTATCTAATCGTACAAGATGATATTTATATCACAAGACATTTATATATAGTTCTCAATAGTTGATACATTTGAAAAATTGGTCGAGTCGATATCAGCGATAGAATTAATATCAAAACAAAATAATATCAAAACTGAATCAAGGAAGCATCTGACAGCAGTAAATCATGACTAATTGATCACTGTCGTGATTAATGGGTATTACTATGGTGGAGAAAATAGGCGTACAATGGAAATATTATACAGTAGTCGTGAATAGAGTGTTTTTGCAGGAGTTGAACAATAATGGTGGACTTCGGAGAACTTTTTTTGAAGCGATTCGAAAACGCGTTTTTTACGAGTAAACCAAAAAAAATTTTTTTCTCGCTTATTTTGATATTCGTTGGAAATTCAATGTGACACTGAAAACAGGTAGGTAGCAGTTCTATGCTAGCATTATTCGTGATTCTCTGATATAAGGAGGTATACATCTGATTTAGTTGAAAGGAGAATCCCTATCAATATCTTCAGTGAACTAGTTAATAGTCTGAATATTCTTCTACGAGATCTATATTTATTGAACGAATCAATTTGATTTTGAATTCTCATGATGTCAAATTCTAGGCCAGGCCAACCTTACGTCGATGGGATATTGATGTATGAATATGTGAGAATTCCAAAAGAGATTGTGGATGAATTGTTCGTTGATATTTGAAATTAGAATTGATATGATTTTTGGGTAAAAATTATTTCTCTTCAGTTGTCGAATTTTCCACATTTTGGTACAACAACCAAGGGAACCGAGCGATATCTTGGATTATCCGAATTCTCTCACAAAATAAGTTGTCGTATTCAAACGTTTGGAGGTAGAAGAAATTGCAGATAGTAGTTTCATTTCCGGAATCCCGAATCCTTCAGATAACGTTCAATGATGGCGTTAGGGACATACGTTGGAAAACATAAAATATGTCGCTGTTGGTTTCTTTCATCTATTTTCGCTTCGAAGTAAACTCAAAGTCTATTGTTTGTTATACGACAGCGAAATAGGATATGTTTGGGCTGTACAATTGCTCCTAGAGCTTGAATATATTCTTCTAGTTTGATCCCATGAAAATAAGAGAAAATGATCGCTTCGGATGGAAATTGACTTTATTGCTGCTGGCTGACAATATCAGAATGTGAAAACAGTGTTATATGACGAAGCATATCGGTTGATTGAAAATGAACTGGGCTGATAATGATTTTTAATCGGATAGCAAATCAGTGTCTATTGATAATTTTCATTCATTTTGACTTTTTACTTCATCTGTTCACTGGTTTTTCACATCAACACCATATTTATATACAGTATTGACAACTTTAATCAATTTCATTCGACTGAGTTCACTTATATTATTTGCATAAAAGGTATAGAATCTTCGACACACCGAAATTTTGAACGTTATTTCACTCGCCGGGACGAATCAGACCTCATGTCGAAAACATGGATAAACTGACATATAGGTGAAGAAAACGGATACTGACCTGTAAATGGACCAAGCGTGGAGGTCCTCACTGGCAGTTCCACCGGAGAAAGCCCTGGAGTCAGAATTGGAGGGAACTGAATATTTTCTCTCCATCTCGAAGCCTTGCGAACCTCCCCCTTGCGAGGGAGTGCGACTCCGCACCATTATTTCCAACTATATTTCTTCTGTAAAGAAAAACTGTGTCATTCATCCATATTTGTATTCAATGATGATGAGGTGCAAATATAAAAATGTATTCAAACACGCTGTTTGTTTATTTAGTTATAAAATCTTGGATGGATTTTGACGTCAGAAGTGGGTTATTTAAAAATGTGTATGAATTCAGTAATCATCTTTCGGGATCTGGAGTAGTGCGGCAGTCCGAAAACCATCTCTGGGGTGCGTTTTCGTTTCGAATGATGACTTTATCGGGTCGTGAATATGTTATATCTTGATACCGATTTCATATATACTATTCATCAACATGTCGAAACTTCAGAAAAAAACAGGCTGGCAACTGTAGTTATTTTATCCATCTAGGAGTCTTCTGTACAAGACAATAATATTATCGAACCTTATATGTGATCTGAATCCGGGTGATTTCATAGGATAATGCGGTTGGTTCGATTTCTCACTTGTGAACTCTCCATGTTTTCGTCTGGTGAAAAAATGAGTCATTGGTCCTACGAATTCTGCGGAGGTTGATGATCTCAAGGATTCATTGCGGAAATCGAGGACATATCTCTGAGGTGAATGTGCACATTGAATACAAACTGTTTTATTTACGTTGGCGATAAGCCGGTTTTCGAAATACTATTCTTCTTTAGAATATCTGTATGGTTCATTTTATTGAAAAATGCATCAATGCTAAGCAAACTATCAATATGCCAGTGGTGTTTTGTTATAGATTACCTACATAACATCATTTTGTTTTTTTTTGACCTCAGAACAGTAAGTGTACGTGAGTAATACATTAGCATAATTGTGTAGGTAATCAGTACATCAATGTTGAACTCATCTTCTGAAACTATTCCACTATATACTTTAACTGCCTGAGAAGAATCATCAGCCGAATGACAGAACTACATTATCACTTTATGATTTTTTTTCTGATGGAATTGATCATTTCAATTTCCATCAAATGCTCTTTACGTAATCCTCCCGAAATACCCTTTCTCTCCAGTAAATTATCAAGAGATGCCAACTATTTTTTTCTGTTACTAAAGTTGGACGAAATCTCACGAGTGCTTTTTGTGATCAAAAAATTACAGCTGAAAAGGTTGAGGCACCAGCTCCAAACTGGTTTTGAAATAATCATTTCTTCTCAGTACAGAGCAGCTGCACAATGATCACACGAAGACCATCAGTTGTGCCGATCCAACCGCTGCCATACATCTACTCCGACAGAGACAAAACCATTGTTATTGCTCGATATCCATTTTATTGGATTAATTTCCTCCGAAGAAGAAATATCGATTTTCGATATAAAGATAAATAAAAGTTCACTACCTAATTGTGCGTTCTTGTTCCAGATACATTTCCACTAACCAGAAATATAGCACATGCCTTTCAGAAATCACTGCGTTATGAAGTACCGTTGCCAAAGTAATGGAACACTTATAACAGGATATTATTAAATGAATAGCAGATATTTGAAGCAACATCGATTCGTACCTGATCAACAGATGTCGAAGTCTCCATCAAAATAAGTGATAAGATCAGTACATTAATCTCTTCAGCATAACCATTTGAAACATAATTTTTAGCAAAATATGAAAATAACCGAATGCATTTTTTACTGACAACATGCTTGAATGGAAAATTATCAGGTTTATTTTGATGCACGAGTGTAATTCGGTTCAATATTTCCGGAGTTAAAACAACGACGTTAAAAATTCAGTATTTATGCCTGTCAAGATGACAAATGTACATTTTAACAATCGTTACTATAGATACACGGCCCGAGCGGGTATTTTTCGATACCTACCGAGTATTCACCAGCCCGAAAATGTTCAAATGTAATACCAGGAGTCCTTCAAATTTAATTGATACATTTTCATTTTCCACAAAAACTTTTTTATTTGGCGAAAGTATGAAAACAAACCGATTGATAAAATCACGAGTCCGTAGGACGAGTGATTTGTATTTGGAGAGATTATTTTTTGGACAAATAGGAGGAAGAACAATTTGATATATCAGTATTTCATTTACATAAGAAGGAAAGAATAGGTGAAAATTTTACAAATTTGAAATGTAAAACAACGATGTATGCCCTCTATGATCCAGAAGATATATGATGCTCACGCAGTGAATATGATAACGACGATACCAAGAGATGGCGTCACACCTCTCATTGTACGAGGTTGATAATTGAAAATTTCTTATGAAATGAAAATCGCGACAGAAGGAACATAAAATCATTCGTTATGTCGTTGTATCAAAATCTTCATAAAACGGTTTCTTCTCATACAACAAAAAATGAATTGTATTTAATAAAAACTAATTTACGATGCAGAAAATCTCAAAGTCGTCTCCACAATTTAATATTTGAAAGATGTCAGTACGGTGATTCAGTACATGTTTCGAACCTACAGAGGTTCATCATCAGCTGAATTTACATTGAATTATGGAGATAAAAAAAATAGCAAATTCACATGGTAAAATTCAAAAGGACATAAAAAAATTTTGTAGTGACAATTGTGATTAATTTGATATAAGGGGAATTTGGGACATCCCTAACACCATAAATACATCAAAGATTGGGAGGCTTCGAGCCCTTAAAAATCAATTGTCACTACAAAAATTTTTTACGTCCTTTTGAACTTCACCATGTCAATTTCCTATTTTTTTCATCTCCATAATTCAATGTGAATTCAGCTGATGATGAACCTATGTAGGTTCGGAACATGTACTGAATCCCCGTACTGACATCTTTCAAATATAAAATTGTGGAGACGACTTTGAGTTTTTCTGCATCGTAAATCTACTACACTCCACTTTGAGATACAATGGACTTCTACCACAAAAACAAATTGTACGCCATCTTCATTTGAGTTAAGGAAACCATAAATATTTGAATCGATCGTTCGCTATATCTGTCATAAAGTTGGGGTTACGAGCTATTCACGTGTTTGAGTGTTCATTGAAATATGTTATTTTATTAGTATGCTGAAAAAGTGAATGACTATTAATAATAAGGTAACTCTTCATTCATGATAATTTACATAAATATGAGCCAGTTCAATAGAATCGATGCGGTAAACCTTATAGTTTTGACAGTTCAAAGGTAAACAACGTTTTATCGAAACAATCGAAAGGACCAGGCAGTTTTATCAGTATAATACCCAATGATTGGCTAGAATAATCATAGAATAACACGCTACTATTGGTTGAAATGCCAAAAACGTCACATTTCGACGAGTGAAAAAAAAAATCACTGTAATTGATCGAAAATGTCCCACTTCATATGGGATTTTAAACATACTATGGAAATATTCGACATTTATGGAAGCGTCATTGCGTTCTTTGTATGCAATGTCTACATGAAACACAAAATGTATTGAATTCATTCTTGCAGATAATAATTTCATCATTACTTCATTTCACACGATCGTGTTAAAAATAGTATTCAATTCACGAAGAAAACTGAAATTTTTCAAACTAGAAGTAGTTCAGACCGGCTTTTCTCTCGATAGAAAAGATTCACCCTACGCGCCTCGGTTTGTAACATAATATTTTCCTCGAATAAATTCACTAGTATAATCCTGAAAAATCAAAAATTAGCCGCTATTGTTCGAGTACCATAAACCACCATCCTTTCATCCTGAATCTCGAGATACTCTACATCATGATATATTTCTCTACTTAACGGACACTGGGTTGAGTTATTTGTCCCTAGTATACAATTCACTATCTTGCTGACATATAATTACGGCTAATGTAGTACGATTTCTCATTATGACCTGACTAAATCATTACAGCCCTGATGTAGTTTTTATAATGCAGCATCGTTATGTAGGTCAGATTGCTCTCCAATCAACCGGTAATTGCAGCAACTTCCATTATTTTGAAACAAACCACATCCGAAAGAATGTCATTAAAATGTTTCGGTCACTGAATTAGCGCTTGATTTCGTTATCATTGAAGTTCATCTCAAAATTGCTTTCAATTTCAAAGAAAACATTTTTTTTAACATCATTCAGAGAGCAAGACATAAAATGAAGCTACAATCGACAAAGCCACAAACGATATCTGTGAGCAATAAGATGGCAGGTGAAGGCAGATTTATTGTTTGGATCAGATCGCTACGAAAAATAAGTAGGTTGGCCAAAAGAAGAAAAGAAATCAACAAGTTAACTGTTTCGTATCTGCTCAAGGCTCATCATTGTAGACACATTCATACGTGAAGAAGTTTTTTTCGGAAGCTGTTTCGAAGCGAGTATTATTATTCCTCTAGCTCAATGCTGGGTATTTTTCAAACATACAGGCATGTTTGCTTCTGACAATCGTGGAGAATACCTCACAAAATAGGAAGATTCAGCTTTCCGATACTGTTGCATATCGCAATGGAATCGAATGAATCTGTATTTCATAACTATCATACCGCTTCTCTCACTCTTTGGATTGGGTAATATCTTCCACAGCGTATTTTGTTGGTACTTATACGTTCAATCGGAATCTGATCGAATTAGGAATTCTATGAATTCACGGAAAATGCACAAGGATCTCAAGTGTTTATGAGAAATCGATCGAAGATCATTTCAGTGAACTCATACATGCGGTGATCTAATATGATGTCGAAACTGATGACTTTCACATCCGTATCTGAGAGACATTTCTCTGAAAGAAGAAGTCGACCTCAGAAAGGAAACATTACTCATACACAAAAAAAATAAACTCAATATTTTACTCAGTGGGAAACCCATTGTGTCCAAATAAACATCAGTAGTTTCATACTACTGTAAAATCTGAATGATTACTTTTTTAAGTTCCTCAAACAGGAAACAAAAATATAAATAACCACAGTGGAAATGTGGAAAAATCGATACAAAAAAATATTTCCTTATGGAGTTTCGTAGAAATGTAAAAAAATGACGATCATTCTCGCACTGAACTTTTTCATGACTACGAGAAATCGTACCTCAGGAAGGTTCTTTTCATAGAAAGATTATTTCCGTCTCGGAAATACGCCCTAGAAATTTCTGCATGTGATTTCGTAAAACCGTGTCAGCTGTATCAATTCATAGTAGTCGATTGAGAAATCGAGAAGTGCATGAAACTGTATCGAATCTATGAAATATTCTTGTGATGAACACTTGTTATAGCTAGAAAACCACTTCGAAGATCTCAAAACAGGTTTTTCACGGATTCGATGAAATATTTGCTGGGAAAATGCAACCAAGCCATAACAGTTCCGTATAGCTTCTAAATGAGATACCAACTGAACCTTTATAGGCTTATTGTTTAATACCGTTTGCATGAAGTACTTACTCATTACACTGAAAAGGATTTTTCTGGGTTAGTAAGCATTTTCGTAGATGCATTCATTACTTATTTCACAATAAATATAAAACCACGCTGCGCAAATTATTTGATAAGCTCACTCGAATATTTTCAGAGCATTAACGGACCCGATGATTCATTTCTTCCATAGGTGATTCAAACTTTATGTTCACACATACCAAGTACCAAAATGCATGCCATATCGTTATCTTCCTCATGAAATTCACAAATATCTCTGAATTGGCTTTTCACGTTGATAATGTAAATTACTATGATGAATCGGCCAGCTACACCAACGCGAGAACAGTCTGAACAAATGGTGGCTGAGAGAAATTTCGATAGCAGAAAATGCTACTTCATAGCGTCAAATTGAACCTTAAATTTCATAAAAGAATATTCGATATCTTTTGATTACTAGGATAAATATTCAGTTTCTTTTTAATACAACCAAATACCTCGCATTCCGAAGATAGTGGATATCCAGGAAGTTCCTTGAGAAATACTTTGTATTTATTTATTGCTACTGAGTTCTGATGTGAACACCCTGTCATCCAATAGCTCAAACACGTTGTTACAGTCCAAATTTAATTAAAATAGCTTCACTCGAATGTAACTGATAATATCGGTAATGAAAAAAAATATTATTTAGCCTTGTGGAAAAAATGGAAGAAGTAGTAATATACTTTCCATTCGATATCGAAAATCGAAATTCCAAAGAGTGGAGAAACAATAATAGACTATTAAGGAACTAGGGTGTGTCTTTGACCTGGTTTCTCAATTCGTAATTAGTATCGGATCATATTTGCACCTAATTTTGAGGATACAAATGAAAACTAACTCGACTGCAATAATTGCTATTTCGGATCGTTAGCTATCTACCACTTATAACAATTTTTTTCGTTTCGTCCACTTTTATTTCAAAGCTCTGGTTCCCTTAGGTGAATTAATTATTCTTCTGAATGAGAATTGCAAAATTCTTTATTTTAGTAAGGAATTTGGGAGTGATTCAGAAATTTAATGCTATTGTTACTATTAACTGCGAATGATATCATTATTAGGGTTACATTCTTTTACTTTCTAGTATCCCTAATATGCCTGTAATATTTCCTATTCATAACAAACTCGTACATTTTTTCAGACAAAATTTCAACATAATCAGGTCGTATATGCAATCCAGATATATTGTAAGAATGTGATTTGTTGACGGTGCATATATCGAGTAAAAAAATTTGAATCTGTGATAAAGCCACTACTACCCTGGAAAATACCACGAAGATATGACAGGACACGAGCCAGTGCATAATTATTCAAAGAGAAATTTCTGCATATATTCTGGTGTTTTTTTACACGAAATACTTTAATCTAGCATCTGATGAAAGTTACCTTGCAACGCAATATGAAAAAATAAGAATTAATATAATATTTATAAATTCCAATATTATTTCTTATTTTTTCAGATTTTGCTAGGTTGAGAACCCGAAAAAACTAAAAGAAAAATACTTTCACCACAAAATAATGATATTCAAACAGTTTAGTGAATTAGTGATTTCAAATTTAAGAAAGGCCAAGACGAAAGTCGGTTTTGGCGGGACTCGAACCCAAGACAAAAGTGGATAATTTCAGAGGGCTAATGATCTAACCGACGTAACAAACTATAGACCTATATCTTTACTCTGCCATTTTGCCAAAATTCTCGCAGTTATTGTGACAAATAACTCAATCCGAACCACCATGCTACGGTGATAGATTAGTTGTAACTAACCTTTTTCCGTTTATTCAAGAGACACTGATAACAAAGATAGAGACCTCTCCACTTGCGCTGTGTACACCGACCATGCAAGTCTTGTAGTGAGGCTACAGAACGTCGGTATGCATGGCAGTCTTCTTAGCTTTGTCACATCATATCAATCCGACAAACACGAATACGTTCCTGTTGAGGGTTCTCGTTCTGAGTGCCTTCGAATTACACCAGGGGTGTCTCAGAGTTCCCCTCTAGGTCCGATTCTATTCAATATATTCATGAACGACATGTCTGTTTTAAAATTCATGGAAATATAGCCTGTGCTGAAGACTATCAAGATTTTAAACATGATTTGAATTATTTCTCAGATTATTGCAAAATTCATAAACTTCACCTGATTCTGAACAAATATTTCTAAATCTCCAATCGTTTCTGGTCTATACCTAAGTGGAGAATTTCGTAAGGAATCAAATCCTATTGAGGATCTGTTTTTTTTTAGATACCAAACCCAGCTCTGATAGCCACGTTGGGTGCAGAAAAGGCAAACAAATCTTGGCCTCATTCTTAGAGCAACTGAAATTTTCTTTGAACCTGATGGTTCAATTTCCTTATGTAATTCTTCAGTGAGATCGACTTTAGAGTATGCCTCTATCGTCTGGTAACCCCATTATATTGTTCACTCTGATCATATTGAGAAAATCCAAAAAAATTAATTAATATACTGAACTTCATATTCAATCAACCCCGTCACTACGTCTCATACCAAAAGAATCTCTGATACTAAAAAATTGAGAAACTTGATACGAGACGGAAGTTCCTAGATATATGTACTAGGTATTTTCAAATAATAAACAATACGCTTGATTCCTCGTTCCTCCCCAGTAGTTTCAAGCTCAACAGTACAAAGCACTTTGTCAGGAACGGACCTCTATTTGTGGCAGGTCAAAGTTCGAAGAATGTACAACTGAACTCGCCAATCATAAGATACCTGAGAACCTACAATTCTGTTGTTGATAATATTTCTAATTTGGATATTTTCTCCATCTCCATAATAAGTTTTTGAAAACTATTGAAGGAAACGATGTTTCAAATCGCCTCCATATTTCATTGAAAAATTTTAGTACTTTGACATCTATGATTTGATCGCTTACAATACATTGGAGTTCTGCCATTACTCCAATGTAACCCCTTGTACTCTCCCAGAATCATAAGTATTCAAATACTTCTCCATTAATATGTTACTCTTAGGGCCGAGGCCACATTCATATGTGTTGTTTTTGTTCTTTTTCATTCTGCCAAGATTGTATTCAATTTCATGGTATTCCTAAGTTAAGTTAATGAATGATGTTAAGAATTGACCCTTGTTATGGATACATCCAAATTCATTATATGTTAACTTGTCAATAAATGGTCAAATTTATTCTGAACTGAGTTATTACTAAACGATGGAACTGGAACCTTTGGGGTAAAAGTTGGAACATTTCCTAGATATCAATTACCCTAACACCAAACTGATATTTTTGCGCGCGTCGAGTGCAAAAACATCAGGTTGGTGTCTTTAGGAAAATGAGTTATTATTATTTTTCATTCAGATCTAAATCTCGCTCATTTCACCTTAGTGCATAGTCAACTTCGATATTCTGTTTACTTTGTTGCTTCATTTCGTGCTAGTCTGTAATTGGTTGGGTCAAACCATCTGTTGTTTACTTATGTAAATAAATGAACGTATAATTCCAAGTAATTAATGATTTAAAAATCAGATGTAAGTATTTTTACTCCGAAAAAAACATCAATTGTGACAATTCAAACTTGACTCAATAAGCTAAAAAAGATTTCAGACGTAAGTTCATTTATTCATGCTCAAATGAAACAAATTATTCCGTGTTTGTAGGTAGACAGATCAGAATTGTAAAGTTTCTCAAGATTGTCCCTGGTAACCAAGTATTTCGTTCTCTGTGCTTCATATCCTATATTGTGTGGATATGTAATCATATTCATTCCGTTGACTGGAATAGAATTCTTATACGTTCAGTGAACGATAAATAAATCAGCATATTTACGGGTGGGAGTAGGGGAATGACATTTCTTTACCGTTGTTATAGTGTCCTTACGGTAAGGATATGATACTTTCTCACAGTTCTTAGTGTTCTATAAAACCTTATACAGTTTCCACACTTCCCTATTGTGAGGAAAATTCTACCAGTTTCTTCAAAATACATATATGATGAACAGAAAAGTATCATTGTAAGAAATGACATTAGCATAATGATATGTTTTTATCAAACTAGTTGAAACTGGACGATATCTGAATTTCAACACCCTATATATCAAACAAAAAGCTGATCACCATTACTGAAATGAATGCTCCTATCTAACAGAGCCAGATTATCTGGAGTTTATTCATCGTTTCTTCCTTTTGTCCGCTTAATATTTAATTTCCTTACTCCTTCAATCTTTTAACCTCTTTCGAAATCTGTTTGATTTCATATAATCTTGTCCTGATTCTTTACTGGATTTTTCCTGTTCCCAGTTGAATCGCCTTAGTTTTTTCCATTGAATGTCGTCTATATTATCTTGATGCGTTTCATTTTTCTTCTGTAACTTTTTTGCTCATGTCATTAATGGAACACAAGTTCTGAATATCTCATTAAAATAATTCCACCTATAGTTTGTCCTTCCAGTTATTGAAACTCTTTCCAGGGACCAATTACGCTTACACCAAATTGATATCTTTGTACTCCACTAGTTGTTCTCTAGAAAAAATTCCAACTTATACACCAAAGGTTGAAATCTCATCGTTCACTTTCAGTTATTGTTAGGGCCATTCAATCCCACAAAATAAATGGTGAATTCTCATTCATCGATTTTTACGATTTCCTCATTCAACCGCTATGACAACCTTCAAAAAGGGCAATATATTGATAAAACAATATTGATAATCCTAATGAACTTTGATATCACCCCCAAGAGGCTCCCGAATGTCAACGGCGGAAAATATATTCCCCGTTGCATCATTCCTGCTGAGTTACGCATACACATTCATACACAGGTAGTAAATAAAGAGGTTGCGGAGAGACCTTGTAGAGGTTAGTGACTGGGCCAATGGCTCGAGCAACGTCTTATGTTCTCTCTTATTTTGCACTCACTTCACTAGTTATTCCTTGCCGGGTGATGTGAACTGGAAATGGTTTTATATTCTTAAGATGACTTCGCTGGATGCGGCCATGCGGAGGAGAATAATGGAAAATTTCAGTCCGATGTACTCTGACGTTCTCAAGTTATATCAAAAGAATAGCCAATATTTCGTAAAAGGCTGAAATGTTTGCTTTTTTCTGTAATTCACTAGTCTGGATTCTGTTGACACCTTTATATTGTGATCTTGAAATTTCGGAAATCATTATCGAAATCCTGCCTCATCAATAACTACCCAATTGCCATACTTTTGGTATACATAAGAAATCATAAATCATCATATCATGCTTTCAGTTCATACGAAAGGAAATACTCCTTTTTCATTAACGAGATACTAACTTTCAGTCTGAGCGGAATTCGGACAAGGCCTCATAATTTTAGGAATATACAGGGTGGCCTAGCGAAAAGGAAACAAGGCCGATACTTCATATTCATCGTTCACAGAAAAAAAAAACGCTCGGACCCGGCGATTTTTATTGCAAGGGGGACATCTTTCGCACATATTCTCAACTTCGTCTCTTCAAGCCCCCCGAGGGGTTAGCTCTAAACCTTAAATCTTGAATGGGATTAGGGTGCATGTGATACCGCATTTTGAAGATCATCGAATTTTTTTTTGGGGCTTTTTAGTTTTTTCAATTTGATGAGGCACTTCTCGAGATATTATTGTTAATATAATAACAATATTGACATTAATTCGTATCAACTTTGTTAGAATTGTTTTTATACGTTTGACTTGGTATTATTTCACTTTTCAAAACCTCGTCCTCCTGCTGCCATGCCGTAATAGAGGTTTTTTTCGAAACGATTGCGCACGTTCTGAAGAAGCATTACAGGTGTATTATTCCAACATTTATCAATAATCCGTTGACGTAAATCATTTAAAGAATCTGGTTGAGTTTATAGATGATACTCTTCAAATGACCCCATAGAAAAAATCCAAGGAGCTTAAATCTGGTAACACTGACCCCTCTTTGGCTGATTCATCTCCCAGGAAAGGTTTCATTTAGATACTGACTAACCGCAAGGAAATAGTGAGGAGGTGCCCCATCTTGCTGAAATGTCAAGTCATTCGCACTGCAATGATCATAATTCTCAAGGATTTCTCTCAACGCGGATTCGACAGTTTCTTCTAACAATTCCTAGAACATTGGTCATGATCTTAGATCAAAGCTGTACATCCTACATGATGATAAATACTGATGAAAGTGAGAAAGGCGTAACTTCAGATTCTCAGCTGATGGTTGTTGTTTCCACGAGAACTACTGCATCAAATTGAAAAAACTAAAGAGCGTCGAGAAGAGGATTCGATTACCTTCAATGAATTCCTTTGAAAAATTGAGAGTTGGAGCTAACTCCTCCGAGAGGCAAAGTGACAAAGTTGAGAATATTCGCAAAAGTTGTTTCATTTGCAATGAAAATCGACTGGTCTGAGCCTTTTTTTTTGCGAAAGATAAATAAGAAATATCGGCCTTATGACCGTTGGGCCACTCTGTGTTTAGGGTGTGGAATATATTGCTATAGAAAAAGTAATACCAGCTATCTAAGCAGTTGTCAATTATCCAATTCCGTTCGAATATTCATCAGTAAGATAATTTGAAAAGTGACAAAATGGTTAAGGCTTTCGCGGCTGAGGTTTTTAGTATAACTACTTTTTTCGGGTTCAAAGGCCGTCGTTCTTTGGAATTTATTCCTAACGTGATGATTATTCCCCGAACCCGACAGAAGTGATTAACACTCCAGACTACCTGCATCAATATGAATACGCCTTACGAAATCGAAACGTTCAGTCATCGGAAATGATGAGATTCAGTTCTTCAATCTATTGGCGGGATATTTTCACCCCTCAAACAACATTCCAGAAGGATCTTATGATAATAATTTTGTAAATAATTCGAAAATCCTATTATATAAATCACTCAAGTTATCCGTCCACGTGTATGTTTGTCCATGATCTAATAATTAATTGTTTCGCCTCAAAGACCACATGAACTATTACAGCTTTAGATAGCTTTCTGATTGGTCTAAATTGGTCGGATGAGTTATTTTCATCGGGGCTCAATACATAAAAATTATTCTTATACGAGCTGTATGGCAACCCAAAGATTCCAGTGTGCCTCTAGAAGGTGCATAATGATTTTTTTTTTTTAATATTTTGAGTGGATATATTGAATCAAAATACATATATATAATTATAAATAACTGTGTAGAATATGAAAAAATTAAATATATAACAAATTAAAAAGAAATGAATAAAAAATTAAATAAAATAAAAACTAAAACAATCTCAAATAGTGCCTTCCTGTTCATAAAACAGAACGTACGCCTCGCCACTTACGAGAGCTTTTGAGGTAATCGGTGACACATGGGAATCATTGTATTCGTGCCACGTTCCTAAGTAAGGATGTCGGCAGTAAGCCGTGTAGTGGCCGCTGTACGTAGTGCCGCTATGGTTGGAGATCGCGTAGAGGTTGTAGTGGCAAGGGACGACATTGGCTGCCGCGTAGTTGCTCATGTCTAGACTTTTCAACGGGAAATCGATGATGATATTCAATTTTTCATTGAACCATTCCGTTGGAGAAAAACGTTTGAGATGGATCACCAAAACCCGGGGAAACTTGTATATCGACAAAGACTTCGTGCACTTCCGTCTTTCCTTACACTTGGAACACGTCGGCTGCTCATCTCCATCCAACGTCTCTTCTCTGGTAAAATAATCCAAGCAGTGAGATAATCTGAGTTGATCGGTTCTGTGTGGGATAGATAGTGACAGGTCCCAAAACGGGTCGAAGGTTACGGAACAGTACCCGCAATAAGTACATTTTAACGTAGATTTCAATTGGCCGACGAAGTTATCTACTATATTCGAATTGTCCATGCGCAAAGTAGCTTTTGATGTTCAATTCAGTTTTCCAGACGAAATTCAATTCATTCAAATCCGAAAAAAATATTGATCTTGAGGTGTTGTATCTATTTTTCACTAGAACTTCTGACAAAATGATGTAATTCATGAGAATGTTATTCAAATATGAATTCGAATATCATTTGATGATTTATTCATATTTAGGAATTTCTCGAGGATATACTAATGGAATTAAAGATGATTTGTTTAGTAATATCATCACCAATATGAAACACTCAATTGCTAACCCACATGACGAAATACACTAAGAATTTCTTTCAGAATCGTATCCGCTAACACAATTGAAAACCTTGAAATGTTTGTACCAATAACGCTTGTTTCACAGCTAATAAATATAAGCGATTAGTAGGTGTTCCATCGTATTTATACGAAGTGGGTATCGTTCTGCGAATCATAATAATTCAGATCTTCAAATTAATTCTCATGAGAGGAGAGTGACATACTTTTGAAATTTCCATCGAACATCTGACCCAAAGACGAGACGAATCATGAACATCTCTCGAAGAGCAAAATAGTGTAAACCAGATGTATATCATGAACAGACAGCTTAGTGGTCCTGAATGATCAGAACACATGCCAATAGGAATAGCACAATAGAATGAAATTACATTCAAATTATATCAAGGGAGAGTCCTGACATAAAAAAATTGAACGAATTTGATTATAACATGCTGTCTGATGAGGAAAGTTGTATCTTTAGCTTGTTTGATGTGAAACGCACGTGGCTACTTTACTTGAAAGAAATGTTTTGTAACATCTCAGATCTTCGACCAACTGAATCGCTTCTTCTTTATAACGTCCATCATCAGTCCTACAGTAGTGCACGAAGATATTTTTCACGACTATGTATGAAAGCATAAACCCGCAACAGACAAAAAAAAACTGCTTGGCTCAATTCCACCATGGAAAATAAAAATTCCTCAGGAAAATGGCGGAATCTATACAAGACCTTACAACAGCGGCAGCGGAGTAAACTCAATTCATCAAAGCCACTGTACAAGAGGCTTACTTCCTACAGATAGATGAAATAAGAAAAGAAGTGCCAGTACTCAATACATCTTCAACAGGGTGGCCGATTCTAATACGAAAATCGGAGAATTGGCAACCAAAGTTAAACAGCATGAAATATAAAAACAATATTCTCATTTTCGGTATAGACATTGATAATGGATGAAATCTATTAGAAGATATTATAACTTACTGGGCACATAAATTGAGCGCGAGGATTTCAACAACATCGGCAAGTAGGGTTTGCAAGGAGATACCATCATTCTTAAATTTGTGGCTTTCTTGAAAAAAAAAGATTCATATAAGAACATTCACTGATATCCAATGATACATCCTATGAAGATCGAAAAAAATATAAAATCTCAGTACGACATTTGAAAATCGCTAAATCACAAAAACTATCTGCTATAATGAATGGTTTTTCTTTAGAGATTCTTCACATATAAATAGATATACACGAAAAAACCCTTTGCTAAGGGTCATTAGCTTTGTGAGATCCCCCTTCCTCAGGATATAAACTACAGCTTGTCCAATCCATCTTGGCACAGAAATGATAACGTATGTGACCAGCAATCTCTGTAAAGAATACTAAGATGAAAAAACACCTATTATATGTGTTCACTGTGTTGAAATTCATTCCTAGAAGGCTTTTGTTCTTTCTTCGTGGTCTACACTACCAGTGTGCAACTGTAAATGTATCTGAGTTTGTGCCAAGATAGATTGGATAAGCTATACCTCTAGTTTATTTCCTCGGCACATAAATAACTATTACAGGAAGCCACATTCAACGTAATGATCATTGTCGATTTTGGAAAACTACAACGAATAAAAATAATTCGTATGTGAATAATAATTTATAATTGATTTATAAAATCAACAAACAACTCAAGCTGCATGATACGTTGTGGGGCTATTACTGTTTCGTACCATGCTGCGAAATATGATAATCCGTTATAATATCCAGCCTTTGTTGAGTACTATTTAAACAGTTGTCGGTTAAAATATCTTCATTGGTCACCGAAGAATCTGGGCATACCATATGGTATATTCAATGAGTGTGCATATAGTTGCGTAAATGAACTGAATGGCACCTAGTCGAATAACTGCGTTCCAACTGGTCATGATATCATTGATAATTGTGTTTTGCCTCTGACAGATGATTCGATAGTAATGATTGAGAACTCATTTCATCATAGCTAGGCACGATCATGTGTGGCTCATCTTCATATCAAACAAGAGATTGGTTATAAATATTTAGCTGAAACATTGAAGTAGAGAATACATTCGTTGGTTCCGGTTGATATTGTAGTACGACTCATCATTGAGTGGATTGAGGTATTTTTGGAAAAAAGACTCGTTACTTCGTGATTTGATGATTTACTGAAATAAGGTAGTTCTCCGATACTCAACACGAATATTTCTTACACACAATTGTGATGGAATATGAATTACTCTCTTACATATTATTATCTTTGTTCCTAAAATATCTTCATAATTATGTTTTTTATGTTGGTAACATGGAAGAACGGCCCTATGTCGAATGTCGCCAACGTATCCGCATTTGATATACTGAAATATTTCTGAACTCAATAAAGACGCTATTATCATTATTACTAATAATCTGAATGAGATTATTATTAATATCAATCATATATCACCGTATCCAACGGGACTTGCATTGTTATACTGTTCTATTGATCGATATCGATCATAATATTGAACCTTCAAGGAACATGGTATGGAGTAAAATCAACTCAGTTCGATTTTATTGAAGGTTTGTCAATATTTTGAAGTCTACATTATCATTGGCACGTGTGGGATGTATATTGTCTGAATGATAATAGATATTGTCAATTAACGAAATATATGTATTTTCGAAACCCAATAATTCACTTGCAGTTGGTACATAATCTATAATCAGTCACCCCGATAAACACTCCTTTAGGTAGCAAAAGATATCCTATGGGTATCCATAATACGAACGTATATCCATGGACAGGAAATGGAACTCCATTTGACATCTACAATTGGGAATATTCTAGGTGGACAAACAATGGATATCCAGTGGATATCCATGAGGGGCATATTTTGAAAATGGACATATCCATTATTGATATCCACTGGATATCCATCAGAAGACCTTCCGTCAAAAATAAATATGGAATATCAAATAGGTACGATTATTTTCATTCATCATTTTCATCAATCAACATTTCCGCTTTAACATTTTGAATTGGGATATTGTTACCGTAGGCCTTGCCTTGGAGTCGTAAAAGACGCAACGCGTAATTGAGAGAAATTGCCGAAAGTAGGAACCTAACAAAATATCTTTCAGTTTACCGATCGTAAATGAGATGTCTGGATATTAAGATATACCGGAAGCGATTTTCTGAGTGAAAAATTCATTAATATAGGTTCAAAAACCGAAGAAGGCGTCAGTGGAATAATAGCCATTTTCAATTCGCTTCTCATATAACTTGAGGTTGTTCGTAGATGAAACTTTGATGAATTTGTTCTAAAATTGTTCTCTAAAATTGTTCGTTTCCGTTAATCAGCTGACGAACGTCAACCCTCAGAAGTCGAAACTTGTGCGAGCAATGGATCAACGAGGCCTCACCTTTTAACGTGCGATTACTCAGCACGGTGGCCCGGCGAGGATTCGAACCCCGGCCTTCCGCTCGAAAGGCAGATATGCTAACCACTACACTACCGATGTTCGAACGTACTGCAAGTTCGTGTTCGTATGACCTATTCGATACTCGTCGGTTCGTCTGTCCTATGTATGATCTCGTACAGACGGAATCACAAAAAATATAATATATAAAATTCCTTGCCATGAATCACAAAGATTTCCCAATCCCTGGAAACCATTACTGTCGAATTGAAATAATCCTTCAATTGTATCTTCTGATCCGATGCCTTCTATGGTTATAAATCCCATATCTCCATCCTCACAACCTCAGTCTTCACATCGTAATGATGAGAGTTGGGAATTAGAAAGTGGGAGCCGGAACATCCTCCATGTATATGCATATGTATATACAGTAGTGTGCAAAAAATGGGTGTTTTTTCTATCACTTGCACAATGAAAATGGATTCACTGTTGTGAAATTATATCATCTCTGTCGATGAGAGAATATTTTTTTCGCCCATTTCATCTAGCCCACTTAACAACAGTTCGAATTAACCGCGTGAGGAAATATTAAAAGAATAAAAAATGAATGATTTACGACATTGTCAAAATAATTCACTTCTGTTTTTGAATTTATTGGCATCTGGAATAATGATCAAGTAACTAATAAAATTTGCGATTCAAGCTACGACGTTCCTGAGAGAAATGATATTTCCATGAGTTTGGGTAACTATTCTATTTCTCTATAAACAATGATGTAATATGGCGAGGGAGTTGGCGCTGTGGTTCCGCGTCAGCCTGTGGCTCTAGAGGTCCCGGATTCACTTTCCCAACGGGGCAGAGGTTTTTCTTTATAAGAATTTCTCTGTCGTGTTGGCGAATGACTCCTGCCACGTTTCATGGTTGACGGGTCCGCGAATAACCATACTGCTCCTGAGTAAGGCGTAGGGCATAGGGAGTTAGTAACAAGCCTGATACACACACACACACCTACTAATAGCAATAAACTTGACTTTGGGTCATATGTCTAGAACGATGCCCATTAAACCTAGTATCAACAACAATGATGTAATATGTTATCAAATGACACATGCTAAAAATACTTCAATAGCGATTAAGTTGCTAGCCCGAATGAAAAGACATATGCGCAAAGGAAATACTCAATGCACACAGTTTGACTTCAACCTTTATCCATCGTGTCTTTTGTCACGTTTTGGACAGAAATATTGATTGAATCTCAATAATTCTGCATAACCTACTGAGTGCAATCAATCAATTTTCTCAGTCGAGAGGGAAACAGAAATACCCTGACCCAAGGAAAAGAGGTTAGTGATTCGAGTTTACTAGAAGAAGGTATATGTATAAAGGATATCGTCATATGCAAAACTGGTCACGGAACTAGCTGTCATTTCCAGCAGAAATGGAAGTGATTCTAGAATTATGATTCCTTTGGACTGCATTCACAGGTGGAGTTTCTGATGGAACCCGTCGGCAACCATATAGATATATCACAGAATCGTATCGGTTTATCACTAAACATTTTTCAACAAATCACACAACTGAGAAAACAACGAATCGCTGATTTCAAACTCAATCGATCTCAATTGAAATTTCAAATACTCTTGTTAACGTTTATTTAGAAAATTATTGATGAAAAGCTGCCGAATGTGCTAGAGATACATGTTGCTGGTTGAATCCGGTGACGGAGTCCCTGATACCGATCAATAATAATTATTCCTGACTGTTCATCATTGATGTGTCAGCGGCCGTACGACATTATTGCTATTGATCCCTGGTTTTCATTGGTTTCGTACATGTAGTGAATACAACTGAAAAACTGTTGCACGTCATCAATGACGACATGAAATCAACCCAGTGGCACCAATCAATGGACGAAAATGCATGGAATTATTTGCATTCAAATTTGGCGCCTCTTGTTTTCAGGAATTTAGTTGGCAGCACTTGCGATGTTGCCGCACTTCATTTGAAAGTTGAGAGATATCAATTGACAATTGTTATTTACAAGTGACAGTTCTGTGTTTACGTCTTTTTGGTATTGCAAATTGGACATTGTAATCAAAAACTGTGTATTTCGATCATCATATAGCAAGTATCAGTCCCAAGCATCTCGTGGAAATGCCTAAGCATGTAAATGAGATATGCGAAGAGTCGGTGGCATCATTCATTGGTTATTTTGAAAGAGAACGAGAAAATAGTGACCCGTTGCTTCATCTTCTGATAGAGAGGCAAATCAAGAATAACACGTAACATAGTAAATTGTATCCGTAATCTACCGTCAGATATTCACTTCTAGAGTAGCAGCTGACTTCAAGTCAAGTATGTATATAGAATAAAGATACCGAAGCTATTGATACGCATCGGATGCGTAAAACCAAGAGGATTACGAATGTTGCAGTACTGGATATACGTTTTATTCGTAGCAAATTCATAGCATGTATGAAAGCAGTGAGTATTTGGTTTTTGAAAACACGAAAATCCCGATTCTTAGAAAAAGGCCCCTATCAAAAAAACTACGAACGAATCGAGAAAGAACTATTACATGGATTAACTTCTATATTTTAATGAATAATACACACGAAGTTAGGTGTTTTTTGATTTTACCCCTTTCATAATGAAAAAATCACTTTTTCTATTATCTACTTTTTCTATTATATACAACTCTTTCAACATGGATCTGATATTTCAAGTCCTCATTTTTGGCTCACTGAAGTTGGAAACGAAGGAAAAAACTGAATTGATCATGCACGATACATATTGAAACATTACCCAACAAAAACTGACCTCTCGCATATATGTGTGATTATGAATATGAGAGAAGTTAATTATTGCTTGTATGCTTGTTTACTTCGTTCCATTCGAATTATTGAGTGGCATTCGTTTTTCCTAATTACCTACCTACCTTGCTAACGAAATGATGGGGGCAATTTTTTATTATTTTGCGAGATCCAGTCAGGTGACACGCTTATTACCTTCCAGACAAAAAATACCTACCTGTACCCTTTTTCTTCTCAGGTACGAGCATTTGACAAGTGTAATCGTCAATGAATTGTGCATGTATAATTGATTACCCAGTCATTTGTTTCATACAATGGACAAACGCTAACTAGGTATAACCTTGAAATTCGTTGTTTACAATAATTCGAATGCAAAGTAGTTGCATATTTGTTCGATATATCATCGTTTTCGTTACTTCATTCATATTCATTCAATGAATCCAACAATTCATTACGCAAAACTATTCAAATAAGGCTGGATCATTTTCATCTTGGATATATCAGTCAAAATATATTTGGAAGTGATAAATCCGATGCGTTACCCATTCAGAATCATGAGAGTGGAATATTCTGATTTGTAATGGTTTTGTTTTTGTGGCAAATGAAAGTTTGGTACTACTTCGTTACATTCTGGTACATTACTGCACAGGAGATGTATGTTTTATGAGAAACAAGAGCTTTCCAACCTAACCTGGTCTGTGCTTTTGCGAAGACGGATATTGGGAGAAAGTCATGAAGAAGTTGAATGATGAACTTATTCAAAATTCCAGAGGAATATTTTCCTCGATGAAAATTTTCTGGTTATTGTATAGGTATCTCACATGATATATTGCCACTTGAAGAAAGTGCCTGAATTGTGGGAAGGGTGATGTCCTTAATATCGTTGGAGCTTGAAAATATGTGTTCCCACAAATTTTCGATGGGGAAAATCGAGAATATTCGATATCACCATCTATTTCGTAGATATTTCGTATAGGTAGTATGTTTTCATTAAGATACCTTTTACTTTCGAAATGAAACCAGGCCAGAAGAATACTATAATCTGAAAAATGTTAAGATAAGAAGAAAAATGAATACGGATAAATTTCCACATGCATGAGCAATAACTATAATATATTCATGAGATTTTTAGGGAGCCTTCTGCCTTCAGACAGATAAACTTATCATTTCGTCCTTTCGTTACGCATACTTCCCCATCTTTCGGTACAAGTATGTATTTCTATTCCCGGCATTTATCTATACTATGAATAACCAAATTGTGGTGTGAAAGCTTGTTTCAAAATTGTGGAGTCTCAATAGTAAAGTCAAGTGTATAGGGGGCAACTCCCGTTCGTGAAAATCATGAAACCTAGGGAATCGTTAGCAAGAACCGGTAGCACATTTTCTTTAAAATCTACAATTCGGATGTCATAGGTCGCTGCGGATGACTCATCTCAGTGACAGATTTCTTCTTGAAGTTAAAACAAATCAGGATCTGCAAAAAATAAACACGTGCAACTTCACCTTTGAAGGACTTCAATCAAATTATTGTTGAATTCGACGAACACTGATTCTATGTTCAACATGAAGTTTCACGCAATGCGTATTTTTTTGCAGAGGACGATTAGTCAATTATCTTTCCCTTCATAGGCAGACTCTGAAAAATTGGCCAAAAAATCTGTCAGTGCCGCCTGGTCTATAAGCACATACACTGAAACAGCGACTACCGTTAATTAACATTACAATTGTTAGAGTGGCCCTAAGAGAAATAATACTGCCGGATAAGCAAGATAATCGAATTACTTCATTCATTATCGAACTCATATCTTCCTCAATGAAGCAGATAAAGAAAGTTTGAGACTATAGTTTTGAAGATTGGCAAAGTATTTGATAAATTATCTGTGACGTGAATTGTACTATAGAATATTCTTCACAACGAGAAATATCAATGAACTCTCTTCAAAGAGAATAATTAACTAACATTGTTCGCGAAACCCTCCTTGAGTGCAAGTGATATTTGTTTGGTATTAGGGTAATTTATCTTAATGAAACCTTTCATCTTCCACGGCAAAAATTTCAATCCTAGCTAATGTAAATGAATTCATTTGTCGACACTGGCATGTGGGTTCATGAGCGTGTGAAATACTGTTCGCCTCAGTCAGTATTGAACCTGTATTCCAACATTCTTTCATTTCAATTGTGCGTTGCCAAAATGGAAATTTATTCAATGGTTGAAGACTAAACTTATTGTTGTTGCACCTTTCGCTCGACCTAACCACTATTTGAACGTGTGAATGTAGGTTTTTGGGTGTGTTTCATGACTGAAAAATTCCACACTGACTCTTGAGCGTCCAAATTCCAATTCACTCGGAATTCATCATATCTACGATTTGGTGTGTGCGACAAGGTGTGTACATGGAGCCCTGATATCTCAAAAATTCCTTTATGTATTCAGACCACTATTATTATTGAATGTTTTTGGAAAAGAGATTCGTTTGTCTATGAACCAACTTATCAATTGAATTGAATAATACTCCAGATTCAGAATTTCCAAAATTCTTCCATCGCAGAGAACTTCAAAACTAAAGGGGGTGTTAATTATTAAAGTAATCAACTTCTTTTGTGTTTTGTAATAGAAATGGTCATTCCATGGTTAAAAGTAGAATAGTTGAAAAACATGACTTTCCATTTTTTTTTTTGTTATAGGGTTTTCAACATACCGAATTGATATAAGAAATCTATACAAGTATTATAGAAGGGTAGACTTCTGAATATATTCCTCAAAGTTGTCCCTCGATTGTCTGAAAAGATAAAACGAATCGGTTACAGGTATGATGTTAAAAAAAATTTCGAAACAACAAATACTTTACGTTCAATACTGACACATACTAAACCAAATAAAAATTGTATTTATGAAATTCCTTGTTCGTGCGGTCAGAAAACGTCAAGACCTTTAGAAGTGTGATAGAGTGAACACAGGATGTACATCGGGAAGAGACAGATAGGTATCAGATCACACTCTCATAGACATTGGAGGTCACAGACTGGAATTAAATGACACTAAATGATGGTAAAAGAGAACAATGTCAGGAAATGAAAATTTAAGGAATCTGCTTTCATCATGCTGACTGAGGAAAATTGCACCTTAACGAGTTTCTTCGATGAAAGTTCTCTTCATGACGATCACATATATCTGACTACTCCTCCTGAAAGACAAAATGTTAGGGCAGATTCAATATTTTTGAAGAATTTGTCGAAAACAAATTTTGGGGAAGAGGAATGTGTATTTTGAGATGGAAACGGATTTGGCTTCCGAAACCTCAACTATGGGTATGTTTATATAAACATCAGTTCTCTTATTTTTTCGATAGGCTTTGAGTTATACGAGAAATTGATTACTTACTGGACGTGTTCTATCCAGAATGAACTGTTTTTCAATTAACGCATCAACTTTTCCGGGTAGATCAAAAGTCTACCCTGGTACACTTGTGTAGATCCGATATCAATTGAAAACCACCATCTGGCTGTTTCTCGTAAGTGGTTGTATCTGTCATACTGCGTTAGCGATCTCATTTTTCAATATCTTGTCATATGCCATTTCAGTACCAATATATGCCATTTATCCAAATTTCAACCCAACTTCCTTCATAACGTTTTGATGTACGCACGTGAGAAAATATGATATAAAATAATTTTTGTATGAGTAATGAATATCAATTTGAACTGTTTTGACCTTTATTATGTTAATTGGTTCATCGTTTCACAATTGTGTTTTTCTGTGCTCATATTTCATTTACATTTCAATCATCACATCAATAGCAATCATACTTACTAACACAGTAAGTAGTGCTGTTGTTTCAACATCCTCTTCATGTATTGGACAAAATGTTTATTATTTGTAAATATCGAAAATAAAGTGTTGGAATAGTACACTTTTTGCTTAGTGCTTCACCCAATAACTCCTTTGTACCTTGACTAGTCAATAGTTGAAAAAGAGTATCAATTTTTGTGTTATGCTCATTCAGTTCATCATGAATCGATTCCTAAAATATCATTCTGAAATATATGTTTTTCAGTATATGGATTCCGTCGAATGAACTTAATCGAGATTAGGACAAGCGCAAATAAGTTAAACAATGACGTAACTACCAAAACTTAGATGAAAGACAACATATTCCATTACTGGAAGTAAATAGATTGGCATATTGCTAGAAAAGTTCCCTTCTGTTTATTTCTTAAAATGGTACACCGCCCAAAATACAAACGCTTGTATCTGACACTCGTGTTATATTGGGAAATTCAAAATCCAATTCTACAGTGAAAAGAAAGTGTTTATACTTGGTGCATTGCATGCATCAAAAGAATGTTAACGAGCATGTTACCAATGAGTTTCTTCCAACTTTCATCTGTATCTGTGTGTTCTATATACGGCAGATCAATGAGGTAGAAAAATCAATTTATCGAAAGTGGTCTCGTTTCCTCGTTTCATCTCATAATATTTCACGTATAATACGACATTTATTATAGTGAGATAACACTGAGGTTGAGATTAGGCAGGAGGCTTCTACCGTCCAATCATTAGTATGGCTAATAATAAGTCGAGCAAATTGCCTTTTTTTGTCATTCACTCGTTCATTTGAATAGGTGATTAATACGCTATTTTAGAAAGTGCAGTACTTTATCTGGTTGCGTGAATGTATGTCATTGTTGAATGTGTAATATGAGATAAAAATGCTTCCATTTCTTTTCAACGAAACAGGTAGTTGCAGAATTGGAGTTGAAATTTTATCGACATTGGCCAATACATGTTTTTGAACATATAGGTTAATATCCACATAAATATAAGTTGCTGTATAATTGAAAATGAATATGACAGTGTTCGAAAAAACTCAAGAAGAAAGATGGTAAACAGAGAAAAATAAATTACACTCGTATTTTTCGAAATTGAAGTTGTCGTTAGATTTTCGAAATGTTATAAACTCTTTCGTTCTATATGATTTCCTGGAAAACATTACATATTCCACGGAAGTTACTCAAATGAAACCACCGGTAACCCAAATCATACATTATAATTTCCTCTTTGAAAAAGAGAACCATGTGATTTTTGGAAATGAAACAGAAATGAATGAATAATACTCGTTCAATCATACATAGAATATAAACGGAACATAACACTTTGGCCTATGAAAGTCAGTATACATTACTGGAGCAATTGTGAAATAAAAACCGAGAAAGTTATAAAATCCTCTGGAAAAATGACAATAAATCAATTTGGACGTGATATATATATATATTTATTTATTTATTATTTATACCAGAAGCGCATCCAATTTACATATTTCAAATGGAAAGTTGATATTTTTTTGGAAGTAACGATTGAGTATTGAAAATGTGTATGGATTCCTTCTACACATCAACTGGTAAATAAAAACAAAATATTACTTTCACGGTCAGGCGTTGACCTTCATGCGTAGCTGCTTACCGCTCTGTAATTTCAATTCCTTCCTTCAAGTGCTTCTCATTCATTTAACTCTAATGCACAGCCATTAATGGTTATTTTTTCTATACCTGAGACTTCTTTGTGCATTTTTATATTATGATACTGCCCATTACGACTGCCTAGAATCGGAAAAAGCAGAGAAAACTATTTTGATAACAACACATTCTCTATCTGACACAAAAATTTGTTAACCGAGAAAAAAAAATTAGTTTATGATTCCTTTTTTTTCAGTTTCAACAGGCCATATGGCGGTTTATTCGTTGGTTCATTCAACGGAGAAAACTCAATTCACAACTCCATGAGGAGAATAATAGCTCAAAGAATAGTCTGTTAGATCATTCAGGACTAGCAACAATGGCAATGGTTGGGAAATTTATCATTGATGAAGAAGCACAGATCCGAAACATCGTTCTTGGAAGTGATTTTCAGGATTTTGCGCATGGGGAGCAAGGGTTTGCATGATCATTCACATATATCAGATAATTCGTGAGTGGCGAGAGAGATTAGGTCCAGATGACAATGCCATAAGAAATTAGTCAAAATAGTGTGAGTTTATACTATAAATTGTGACATCTCTACATTAACACTTTTGAATATATATTTTCATAAATACTGATGCAAAACTAGCAGTATCAAATACAAAAACATCAAATTTTCGAGTGTAGTTCCATTGTTTGTACAGAAGAAGGTTTTCCTGAAATCACAGGACACTGCCGCAACAACTTTAGAATCCAAGCTCATATGATTCTGAAACCTGGTTGACATGTATCTCAAGTACAATCGTATGATCGGAAATAAATCGATGGTGGCCGAGCGGTCTACGGCTCCGTTTTGTATTCGAATTGCCCTTCCGCTGGTGCAATAGACAAATGTCAATCCTGGCAGGTCTGATATTTTGATCGAATAAGGCAACCGACCTAAAAGTACTATAAATTTTTCTGGATTTCCCTATGGTGCAAATAGCAAATGCGCTACAGTAAAAATCAATAAGACGACCACAGCGCCTCAGCACTCAAGAACATAACATGGATATCAGGAATTGGCAGCTTGGTTGTTCCAAATTATCAGAACACATCATCACTGTTGACATAAATCTGTCTAAAGTTTAGCTGAGTTCGGTTGATATAAATCGCATCTAGTTACCCTTTCAGGAAGACAGAATATCATAACAGATGGCAGATTCATGACATTTTTCCACGAAGCAAGATTGAAAAAAGTGCATTTGAATTGGTTCCTACAACGGAACAGAAACGTCAATAAAAATTATGGGTTTTATAAAGATCAGTTGTATTTTATTTTAATTCTATTTTCAGGCAATTTTGAATCATACGTAAAGTTCCTAACCGATCTTGGCCTAATCCCCATCCAGAAGAAATAATTTTTATTAGTTCACAAACTTCTCGAGATGGACTGGCAGCCTGCCCTATTCCACTTCTATAGATTCAAACATATTGATGATAAATAAGTGTTTTTCGTCAGATTTTCTCAATTTCCATAAACTCACCCAATTCGAAAATTCATTCAGTCGTGGTGAATGAATACCTTTTCGAATCGACACAAAGATTTTTTCTCAACAAGATTTTAAATATCAAATTTGCGATGATGTCATTCACATCAACACAACGAATGGCTGATTGTTTCCTCATCAGCAGAAACCAAATTTTTCACAGTGGTTCTTGAGGTGAAAACTAGGGAAATATTTACTCTTCACAGGAATATCTCTCAGGAATATTTCGATTCATTTTGATAGGAAACATTCAAAACCACTCACAAGAAAAATGATAATACATCAAACCCATTTTTTCATCAGAAAACATCTCCGATCGTCAGACAATAACAGATTCTTACATCAAACCATATCAGTCATGAATATTACTTACAAATTATGTTACCGTTGTTTGTTATTGTTATAACGATTCGACCTAATACACAGATCCATTTGTGGAAGTCTGAGAAGCTCCCAAAACGGTATTTCCATTGAAATTTCAAAACGTGTGTAATTTATATAACTGTTATTCGAAGGAAATTCAGAATTGGTGTCTGCTGCTAATTACATTTGTTCAACAGAGTGGGTCATTCCAAAATGTAATGGTAGAATTAATGCAGTTCGTGAGCCTTGTGTATATATATTATATGTCCAGGCATAGGTCCATCATTTTTGATAAATGATTTTATTTGATGAGAAGAAAAGTGGAAAAGTTGATGAGTATTCTTGAAAGAATGCGAAATGAGATATGGCCTTTGATGACTTCTCTTCGTGATTCGTGAATTTCCATTAATTGGTAGTTCTTCAGATATAGAAACAATCATTCCACATTTGTTCAATTGCAGCTTATTTTCCATAGAAACAGCAATGTCTCACAGAAACACTGTGTTTCTGATTGAGCAACACCAATGGGATCGAGAGATTTCAATACATGGGTAAAACAGTTTTTTTAGGTTACTGTTTCGTTAATCTGAACACTTTCTTCTCAAGTCCCTGTGAAATATATCGATAATATGTATGTTGACGCATAAAATTATAATTTCGAAACAGTAATTATTTGATTGAAAAATATTGAAATAATAGTTTACCCATAAAGATTCAATCAGGAATTGATGGGTGTCAATGAATCATTTGAAATGGAATAAACATTATAAAATCCTTCAGCTTACCAATCATAGTCGATTTCAAGCAAATTGAACATTGTTTTGTTCTGACATATAGCCAAACAATGGAACTATACACAATAGACTCACTAATATTCGAAGTTATCGAAGAAGTCCGTGAGACACTTCCATGTACAACACTGTTTGGTTGAAATGTAAAGGTTAACAAGTACCAACGCGGTACTGTATGCACTCACGAACTGAAAAGCCGATGTACTTTAACAAAACTTGGCTCCCGACGTATTGAAGAATTCACTGCCAACTTCAAAATAATACGTTTTCCCAGGCATGGTACCGTAAGCATGGTTAACGTCGAGCGGAAGATAATATTGAGGCACGCGTTGTGACATCATTCGAACATGAATATGAAACTGATACTGAGTAACAAATTATACTTACGACAGAAAAAAGTTTCACGAGTTGACAAACATATTTTAGTAATCACATTCACAGGAAAAAAAAATCAAACATATGAGTAGCAAAGATAGCATGTAAAATCGTGAGGTCAGAAAACACTGTGTGATGGTGTATATAGTTTCAATCGAACCATAATATCCATATACAATAAAAGTCCTCCAGAACTTTTTTTTGCCGTTAATTGGGTGGAGCCATGAATGCATAGTTGTGAATTTAGGCCAATATACACGCATACTATACTCTGGTAGTCTATGCTTCATGTACACTTTCGAGATACACTGAAGATATAGAAGTATATCGAATGAAATCAGCTGATCAATTGAAAATCATCATCAGTAATTTCCAGGAAACACAGTAGGGAGCACTTTTCCAAAAGAGGAACGAAATATCAGAATATATTTCTGAATGCGGTTCAGTACAGTTCACCCTAAAGCTGATGTGGGATGAAATTTTAGTCGAACTGGTGATGCAGTGGTTTTGGCATCACAACTAATGAACTGGATCTCATGACAATTTGTCACATAGCATGATGCGGCATACATTAGATAACGGATATGCAGTTTGAAGAGAGATGGGAAGGGTAGAATGATAACTTTACGCTTGAATTACTATATCCTTCCTCACCTCTCTTTATCTACATATGAGAAGGAATGCTTTGGATTTATAATAAGAGTACTTAATTTTGCTTATTCCTCAGCCCTCTCTTTCTCTGTTTAGAAGCCAGCCCATTAGTTATAATGTCAATGGTACCCTGAGACAAAATGCCTGAAATACCAAATGTCCTCCTTTTCACAGAACTAAGGTCAAGATATTTCAATTTCATGGTTAAAAATCACTTGAACTTCCGAAAATCAGTTTTTACAGAATGACTCCTCAGAAAAAGCAATAGAAGTTATGAGTGGATAGGAAAGCTGAAGGATCTTTGAAAATACGTGTCGTTAGAGCATCATACTATTGTTTTCAGCATATTCACAAAAATAGTAGGTAATTGAAGAATAAAGAAGAACATGTCTCTGAATTCGTCTTATCGATTGTTTTGTTAATGTGTAGGTATTTTTTCAAGATATGAAATTCAGGGATAGATCTTTGACATCTCTTATTCCCTCTCATTTGTCCTACCATCGAGATCGTTTATTTTCAACCCTGTAAATAGTTCGGTGATATTTGATCTCATCCAAGGAATGTCTAAGGGACGTACCAAGAATCAATTTCCCGAAGATGACACTTCATTTCATAAAGGACAAAATAGATTACCGATGAGTCCGAGTTGAGTCACATATTGATTAGGTCTTAATCAGAATATCCCCCAGACATAGCACGCAGTAGGACAAAACTGCTTTCCTCTTCTCACCTAGCTGGTAGAGTCAACTGGAGTCAGTCAGTTTTGCTTACCTGTTGAATAAACTGTGCAGGTAAATTCTATCTATAATGTCGTAGTGAACCTGTTATATTGACCACTTTGTTGTGGTAAATTCACTTGTTGTATCAGTTCGTGAAATATATCCCAGTTTCGTGGAAATCGACTAACTATGATTTCCAGCGATTACCTATTGGAATTGTGCAATGTGTTCTACTCGGGGCAGGTAAATATCGCAATAACATCCCATTGTTATCAAAAATATGTATATTAATATGATTAAAAGAATTGTAAATAATGGAAAAGTTGAGTACATGATGAAATGTTCAAAAACATTGTATGGTATACCCTCCCAATAGACCGGAGTGCCCGCCCTCCCCGCACCAATTGAATGTGTTGTTCAGCAAGGTTCATTTCTAGACAGACCAAAGTTTTTATTTACATCAATGATTTGGCAGGTCATGGAATATCTGATATAATTTGAGCCTTTTTGCGAATAATATAACATTTTTCTTTAATGTTACAATATTCACCACTGAACTGGTAGAGAAAACTAACCGAAAGGTTCTTTTCCATTAAGGCGTGAAACAATCATTCTTGATGTATCAGAAATAAACTCTTGTGAGAGATTCAAGTAGGAAGATGAATATTCCACACGACTCCCTCAAATAAAATGACTAGTACATTCTACATGTAGATATTTGTGTGGATAATACCCTTTACGATTTTCATGGTTAACTATTGTATTATATTCATTTGTTTCTCATACTGTCAACACTTGAAAAGACCCATTGCGACAATGGAATATATATTTGAATCGATGAAGAAAAAACAACACACACCACCATCATTTATTTTTAGTATGTTTCAAATGCGATCACAATTGGAAAGAAATGCCAAATCATAATTGAATCTGACAACGAATGTGTCTTTTTGTTCTTTCCCAGTCTGTGAACAGTGGAAAGAAAGATCATAAGATTGAATTTATCTCTCACGAATGGTCTTGAAAAATGTGTGAATGTAGAGCCAATCTATTATTCATAGATGAATAAATCTATACTCATATAATCAACTGCGACTCAATGCCAAAGTTGTAACATATTCACCCTCATGATGCTAATTTTGCTGTTTTCAAGGTGGAACCCGGATCTTGTATGCAGAGAGTTGCAGGAAGTATCAAAACTGGAATTATTCTCAAAGATGTGTCAATGGCAGTACACTCTGGAGAAGTTTTGGCCGTACTCGGTTCGAAAGGTATAAGTTTCTGTCATCCGAGGGCTTCAATGATGCACGTGAAAAATGACGAAAAATTTTCTGTTCCGTGTGTTTTCATCTTCGTTGCAGAATTTTCATTATGAATCACGTATATGATTCCAGAAACTCACTAACAACCAATAAGAAATCACATGTTGCTAGGTTACTGAAACGTATTGGTGTCACTTGTTGAACAAATGATGAGATTGGAACCTTTGGTGTGGAACTCGAAACTTTTTGTAGATATCAATTACGGTAACGCCAAACTGATATTATTCGCACTAGACGCGCGTTTGGATAACAAGGTTAGCATCTCCAGGAAGAATTCCACACCAAATCTAAAGACAAGAATTAGGTATTTATTTAATAAACAATCTGAGGCAGTGCAAAAACTACCTGCAAAGCTTTCTGGTCCGATATGGAATGCGTCTAATACTGTTCTGATAGATTTCTCCTCAAAAAACTAAAAAGCGGGCTGGAAAAATCCAAGTTATCAAAATTCCACCTAGTAACTTTTTTCGAAAAGTTCATAGACATTTTCGTCCTTCCTCGAGAGCAATGCTCTGAGATGGGCAGGATGTCTGCTTCAGAGTTCACAACTAGCTGGTAGGATGTGAAGTTTTTTTGCGAAATGGAAATGAGTTTTGAGAAGTACTTTGGTGATGGATCATCTCACGTAGTTCTCTTCTCACCATTATGGAAAATAACTATGATATTTTGATTGATCTATATATTCAATTTTCAGGAAGTGGTAAGAAAGCCCTCCTAGATGTGATTTCACGTAGAGCCCAAGGACCAGTCCGAGGACAGATCATTTTGAATAACCATCCGATGAGTTTATGTTTATTTCAACAGAGGTGCGCATATGTAACACATAAATGCGATTTTGTTCCTGGTCTTACAGTGGAACAAACGTTGTATTATACCCCTACCAAAGTAAGTGTTATAAAAATCGGGAAAATAATTGATCTAACTCTGGTCAAATGCTTTTTTTCATATAATGAACGTGTATTCATTTGTTCATAGAGAGTCCGAGTATCGGTTAGAGGAGATGATTAAACCATGCTGATATTCAAAAAACCTGTATTCGTAAAGTCTCACCAATTACTTTCTGAACCACAACTTGTTGTATTCGTGACCATCAGTGACAAGTATTCCTAAAAGGCTACTGATTCATGAATTGCAGAGGTTGTCACATTGAACAATACCTAATATCACACATTTTTAATCTGATAAGCAAGTATGAGATCTTCTCTACGAGGTGAAAAACTGTTGTTATTAACCCATCCTTACAACTGAAAAGGAATGGCACGAATACCAAGAGTTATGTGTTTTTTTGTTGAACTCTTCGAACGAATAATTTATATGAAGCTTCACCAGCTCCCGAAGAAGTAAACACGGCTCAACATCACGGTTTCGTGGCTGGCAAAGTGAAGCTTTTACAAGGTAAATCATGACCATCTACCGAGAAATAAACACATTCAAGTGTGGTATGATATAAAATTGGAAGATTGGAAAATTCCTTCCTAGTTTAGAAGTACCTCCAGAGTCCAAAGTGACACCCTTTATATTTCGTCATTTTATTGATGGTTTTTCTTATCTGCTCGAATTTTCAGTACATTCGAGTGAACTATGAGAAAACATACAAACAAAAAGCGAGTCTGTGCACTTACAAAAATCTTGCTGTACATTAACGATTACTCGTAAAGAATATAATATTGCAATATGGACTGAATGGAAGAGTATCAGAACAACACCAACAATTGGAAATCAGGGACCTTGGCATAATATATGATTATAAGTTTGCTCCTTCAAATTAATAAATGGGGTCCAAAGCGCCAGTTTTATATGGTAAGCCCTAGATAATCGGGTAACAATCTGTTGGGCGAAGTTAGTATGAAATGATCAGAGCCTCAACATAATTAAAGACAATATTCATCGCGACAGGAGCAGCTATTATAAAATTCCATCAAAATCAGGAATTAGTACATGTGAGTCATTGACCATGCAAGTCTTGGGATGTGATCACCCCCTTTCAACTCTTCGGTCAATCCTCCCTTATCACTTGCTCGTATGATTTATGTTAGTAGTTGTATCACACTTTTCTAAGAGATTATAAATATCCATCTGAAAATTTGTTATAGTTCTCTGGTTATTTGAAGAGATCCAAAGTCAAACAAGTCATGGCTGATCTGGCTCTGTCCCACGTCGCCAACAAATGCAACGAAGATTTAACAAAAAGTGAATATAGGAGACTTACGATTGGTGTGCAGTTGATAAAAGATCCAGGTGAGAATGCATGAGAGTTCTACTTCAATTCAAGTATTGATAAATTCGGCCACACAAATTATCGTGTCCTAATCAGTGTAATCCTACCAAAGTATCCTACATAAATGCGAATTTTAATTCAAAAATTAATTCGAAAAATTTTGCGGTATGTTTCATTTTTGTAGTCTTCTTCTATTCACTGCATTCGACTGAATTAGCTTTCCTTTTTCAACTTGCAAACTACTTTATCTTTTCAATACTTTCACTCGCTTCAACATTGTAACTTCAAAAAGATTCACGCGATATAAGAAAAACCTTCAAATCATGTTCGGTTACTTCACATTCGTTTCATTCTTCTTTTGTTAAATCACATTCTATTTATATATAAAAATGATCTAGGTGGTTTTCGATTCTCATTAGAATAGAAGTGGGCGAATGAAAGAAATTCATCAGAAATATAAAGGAAAGATAACTTCGAAGTTCCATGATGGCATAAAAATATTGCCGGATAATTTTCGGCAAAACAGAAGATTGAACTTTCACGTGAACAACTCAATGCTCAAGTTTATTTTTCTGTAGATCTGAAAGATAACTTTCTGAAACGTTTGGGATCGAGTGAAAATATGATTCCTATCCAAACCAATCTACAAAAAAACTAAAAATAATTTCGAATCAACACAGTCCAATTGATAATAGATTGGATGAAATTCCAGAAATGAATACACTCGAATGATGATTCTTGAGTACACTCTATAACAATGTGTAATAATCCTCTGAAAATCCTTATTACTCAGATTCTGTAACTCCATCTGTATACGAAATTATTTGGAGATTGAAGAAAATATTGCATTTTGTATCATTTCACTAAATACTAGTTTGAATAAGAAATTTCCTTATATTTTCCATTCTTAATGATGAACGTCATATCGGTATCATGCCAATCATTCCTGCCTTTAATTGGTGATATACAACACGTTTTTCCCATCGAAAAAATACTGCAAATAACCCACCTGAAACCAATTTCAATCAAAATTATAGTGATATTAATTTCTAGCCATAGATGGCATATTGTTCACGTGATTTGTTCTAAATTCAACTCTTCGAAATTTGAGAATAATGTTTACATTTTTCACTCAACTTGGTACAACATAAATGAATGTACATTTGATATTGTTCAATACCATATTCATCAGGAGAGGCTTTCTCCTCTTCTAAGCTTTGTAACACCATCATATTTCGAATATTCATGATTTCTTCCACAAATGAAACGCCTTCAACGTTTTGAAGTATATATTCCATTATGATTTGAGCCCAGGCGACACCATATGGATAAAAAATTCGGGAATTCGGTGTGGCTGAAGCTTGCATCACCCGAAACTTTCGAGATGATTTTGTGACATTCAAGTCTTGGTAATAGTATTTGGGTTCCTATTTGGATAGTTCTTTGTTTAATCGAGAACGTTTTCTGCTCTTTTGCGCAATTCTTTTGGACAGAAGAAAATTATATCTAGAGTTACATTGCTTCTTAACCTGAACTTGGCAATTGCAACTTATAATTCTATTGATTGTATCATACTCGATGGAGGTTGAGCGAATGAAAAATTTCGTCTCAATGAAACATATTTTCCATCTGCTGGCCCCAGGAAAACTGTCAGCCAATTCATCAACAATGTAAACAGCTGTTAGGCAGCAGCCCTATGACAGAAGTGTCATCGGTTGATTCTTCCTCATTTTCGTTATGTTGTAAAATATGATCTGAACAGAAGAGTCCATGGGCCCCACTCAATCATATGGCTAGTTTTAGAAATACAGGGTGTCGAACTAGAAAAGTGGCTATTTCTTTGAAGTGGCATTTCTCATAGAAAAACAGCTTGGAATGCAATGTTTGAGAGACAAATGTTGCTTACCCTTGAAGAAATAAATAACATTTGTCTGAATTTTGATAAAAGATATTGTTACATACGAGGTAAGTCTAGCATAACTCAAAATGAAATGAGGGACCAAACCAAGTAATATACCAAAATTTCCCTCGTTTGAATATATGAAGATTGTCCAGTTCAAATTTTGTACTGGGTGAATCAAAAAGTCGCAGTTTCTCTGACGACATTGGTCAACGCTAAAGCGATATTGAGAATATATCACGTGTTTATATATCTCGGCAATTCAACAAGACGAATTCAGAGATTCTCTTGTTGTTCATTATCGGAAATCAATAGCAGATCATCATAACAGATCATGGGAGTCAAGACTGTCCAAATCCAGTCGTATAATATGCCAAATCAGAATCTGAGATTACATCACCTAGTTATTCAATTGTTTCTGTTCAGATATCAACTTATATCACGGCCTCATTTCATTAGATGAAATAGAAAAACTGATTTGACAAATTTTTCAATAAGACTTTGTCTCAGAGAAGATTTTTCATCACATGATCATTATCACGTGGCCTACACAAAACCATGTTATAAATGATCGTTTTTATCGAACCAAAATCATGTTTTCAGTGGTTTTATTGCTGGACGAGCCAACCTGGGACTTGGATCCATTAAACACCTACTTGGTCGTATCAATTCTATCTAACGCCGCCAAGAAATACGGCACGGCAATCATCCTGACAATGGAGAAACCCCGATCGGATGTATTTCCATTTTTGGAACGGGTTCTGTACTTATGCCTCGGAGACGTCGTATACACCGGTGGTACGAGGCAAATGTTGGAGTATTTCAACGCTATCGGCTTTCCTTGTCCGCAACTAGAAAATCCTCTTATGTATTATCGTGAGTATGCTGTTGTGCTGTTGTTTATTTTTGTCTGTGTTTTGTCATTTCTACAAAACCAGATGCGCCTTGCCGGTTATCTTTTGTTTTCAATTTTCATACGTATATCCATTCACCAAACTTTTACTGAATTGATTTCTGATGGCTGACAACTATTTTACCTGTTTCATTGGGGTTGTCTCATATCACAACTGTTCGAAGGATCGAAATATATAGTGCAACCATTACTGAGAAATCATCACAAGTGACGCTACAATGAGTTGATGATCAACAAACGACCGTAAGAATTCTTTTCCTAATTATTAATACTTTGAGCGCCTACAAAAGTAAAATTCTTTTTCCCAAGATAAACATTATATGATTTGATTTTTGCAAATCAATATCATTCAAAAAAGTTCGGAAATATACCTACAGTCCCAATCTTTCGATTATTGTTCGATACATCAGTGTCGCCAGATGAAACTAAATGCGTATTTTTACGGGAGGGGGGTTTCAATAGGGTATGAGTCCAACTGAGGCCAAAATGGGTTGACTACGCCCACTGACAAAAAAAGTTGTTTGCATTCACATACCCACATTGATATAGCTCAATCTAGTATCGGTAAGAGAACTAATTTGGTATGAGTCCCAACTTGCATTTTCAGATATTCAGGTCAAATGAGAAAATTAATTTTATTCAACCCTAGATATTTATGATGTTTACATATATAAATTCTATAACTGCCTCTTAAGATTTTTTTCAATAATAAATTAATACAATTTTCTACTTGTTGACACTTATTCAATTATAAAAACGAATTTACATTATAATTTTCCTGGTCTCCTGTGGAAGCGGCGTTTTTTACATATAACCTCCCCCCTCTTATCCTGACGTTTTCAGGAAACTGTAAATTTCAACCTATCATGAATATCATACAGATTTCGAATGAATACTTGGAGATTCATTTTCTAATTTGGATTCAGACAACTGTAATTTTGACGAATACAGCTAATTTTTTTTATTGGATTTTTCTAGATAGCACATGGAAAACAATAGGGAAAATTTGTTATTCGTATTGGCAGCGTATGTTAATTCCCATTGAGAATTCAGATGCTACTACTAAAATATACAATGAGTCAGTCATATGGCTAACTTTTTATCGAATTGATATAAAATAAAGAATGATTGACTCTGTATTCTTCAGTTCAGTCATTGAAGATTTGACAGATCACGATATTTTTCCACAATTTCGCTTCCAAATCCAACCGAATGCAGAGTAACTGAACATCATCCACAGTGTTTTTTTGGTTGTTGACTTTGTATGATCCACAGTACTGATAGAACAGCAGTTCGTCTCCAAATTTCACTCGAGCATCCTGACGGTGATTCGTATTCACAGATCCAAAAAAAGCTGGAGTTACCCCAGACAATTTCAAAGGTTGATGATTAATATCAATATTATCATCATTTCTTGTTTCAACGTTGAGTTGTTATTCAGTAATTTTGTAAAGAATATGGAGGAATTTTCGTTATTTCACGAAAATTAATAGCCAATTAGCAAATACCGATGGAAATAGTCAGATCTGGTGATACACTTATAAATCTGGCAATACTGCTTCATGCAAAAAAGTAAATAAAATATCAGGATTGTCGGTAAGCTAAGTACTCGGGTCTTCCACCGAGGGGGTTACTGTATCTTCCATATCTTACAGACAGACTGACTGACAACACAGCAATATATAGATTAGGATAAACTAGGATAATCAACCCCAAATTATGCAAATATAACTGTGATGTGATATAAAAAAAAACTTAGTGAAAATGTCTCGACAATGATTAATCGAACGATTATCGACTCATGTAGATGAAACGTTTTGTGTATTTTTTTCTAGAAAAATTGTGATCTGTCATAATATATTCTCGCGTATTATTCCGAACCTTCCACTACTCAACTCGAAAGTATGCAGTTTATCATTAAAAATTCTCAAAAAAAGCCTCATGATATTCTGTAGGAGATGAAATTGGTCTACATTAGCAAGCCCATTATTCGCCATTAGCACGGAAAAGACAGATAAAAAACATTGAAATTGCAGAGTGCTCGTGTTACATCTGAAAAATTATCCAATCGCAATATGAATTTTAATTCGAGAATGCCAAATTGAAACAAAACAATGTTCGGAAGGAAGATAGTTTGAAAGGCAAGATAATTTTTATTGGAATGCAGCGTGAAAATTCATATTTCATGCGTTAATGGCAGCAATGACCATTGGCATAGTTCGAATTTCCTTTTTTGTATCGAATGAGAGTACTTCCTCTTCAAAATCAGAATATCCATAATATTAGTGTGAATTACACAGCCGTATGCCATACTAGGATCTTATTGAATTACAGTCGGTGTCGTTATAGTTGGTGACAAAGATTCTTGTTGGATTCTAGTTGGAAACGAAACGAAATTCTCAATTTTTGTCTTCATTCAACCTCAATTCAAATGAGATGACTGTGTACAAAATAAAATAAAATCTCTTATTCAATACCGTCGGTGTGGCCAAGCGGTCTACGGCGCGGTCCGGGTATTCAATTTGGCTTTTCCAATTTCGGTTCAATTTGCAATCGGGGCAGAATTTTTCTGAGGGGCTCGGTGCGATAGTCAACTGTACGTTGCCTAGATACCAATCTTAGTGAGTGGTATATCTGGATTAAACACACCAACCGAACCGTGCACTGTGGGTGTTTCTGGGTTTCCCTACAGTTGAAATAGCAAATGCGCTACATTGAAAATCAGTAAGACGCCCCAGAGCGCTTTGGCACTCTTTATGATCAGAAGACCCTTACCCGCACAAGGCCTTGCCTTTTGGGCACACTTGTAAAAGTGTTCACCAAAGGAAAAATATAATAATTCTCTTGGCGAAGTTGAAAGTGAACTCATTCATTTTTTAACGAATCATTCATTTCCAAAAAGTTAACAGAACAGGCTTGAGGAATACGTTAAAATTCATTTTAATTTCGATTTGGTTTGGAAAAAATAAACAAGCTAGCGAAATGGTCCAGGACCATTTAGGGAAATTCTCAACCGATTTGTCAGCCCCCGCATATCTCTCGAAGGCCTATCTTTTTTTTGTTGATAGGTAATTTCTATGAATATAATATAACTCCACTTATGAGTTTACCTGATTATTGTCATAACTGGATCGATTCATAGTGTACCGGATTCAGAAATATTATTTAGTTAAGCGCATAACCTTTACGACAAAACCTCTTACTTATTTAAACAAATTTCTGTCTGTCTATTGATCTCTCCTTTTTCCCTATCATTCATTCTATCCCCCCCCTTCCTCTTTAGATTTTTGAAAATCTATTTTTCTCTTTCTACGCCAATTTTTGATTCATTTCTTTTTCTGTTCATATTGTATATGTGCCACTTCTCATTATCGAAATATTTCCATAGTTTGTCTCTCAACTGTTGATCGGAGATCAAGGGAAAGATTCATGGAAAGTAATCATCAAATAGCAGCACTGGTGGAAAAATTCAAAATCGAGGGCGGCATCTTCAGGAAGACATCCACCATCAATGCTCCCAGTCATAATCTTGAACACGGAATCCATGGTAATAAAGTTCCACTTCTTCTTGGAAAACCAGGCTCTTTTTCGACTGGATGGAACATCTATTTGTAAGTCCTCATTGACTCTTATATAAATCCCAGATATTTCATTCAGAGGATACATTGAAGAATCAATTAGGCCGCTTTTTTCGGTATGCCAGGAAATATTAGGTCATCATCCGAATCATCCATAGGCCTTGATTATCTCTTTATGTCTCTGTCACCAATGAAATACTCACTTACACAACATAGCTATGAACACGTTTTTATGGCCTGAGGGCGAAAAACTCACAGATCTCACAGGTGATGATACTTATGATGGTACATGCACACTGTAGTGGCATACTAGTCCGTTAGCTCTCCTACAATAAACATTTCTTCAAGAAATTCAAAGGGGAAATCTCATATTTGACTTATTTTTAGTTCATGAAAGCAAGTCGTATCGTTGCTAGGGCTAACTTGAAACTCCAAAATGCAGGAAAGTGTTGTTGTCTCTATGGCCCTCACAAATATTACATTGATTTTCTATAGTTCTGCATTGTTTCACCTAAATATCAGTTCCAGATATATTTTTCAGTTCAACCCACTTGATTTTCAGGAGACTTTTAGCTTCTACAATGAGTTTCAAAAAAGCTGGACTTCAACAGATGTTCCTGCGAATATTACTCTTACCTCTATTCTTTTTCTTCCTATGGATATTTTATAGAGAAATGAAGGTAATAGTAGTACTCATAAGAATAAATATCAACATTGATTCTTTTCGAACAATTTTAGGACTTTCAACATACATTCATTACAAGGAGTGGACTGATCCTGAATTGTTTGTGTGGTGTTTATTTTCTGGGGATCGTAAATACAATATTGTTGTGTGAGTATATTCAATTGTAACTCATCTCACGACGATCTTATTCATCATAAATGTAATAATCTTATAATAGGTACCGTAGAGTTATTATTAAAATTACTGAATTAACTCAGGAAACCTTTACAGTTCATATATTTCAACGTTAGTATATTGATTGATTCGAGAAGAAAATTTGTTCATGATTGATCTAGTACATGATGCATTCATTCATGGTTGAAAATAATAACATTAGTTGAACTTCCCCTTCAGTATCAGTATCAAAGGAGAAAAAAAAAACACTATGATGTTGAGGGAGTGTGTGAAATTTCATATCACTCAGCATGTTTCAGTTTCCTACATAAAAGAACGTGAAAAGTAGGTTGCGATTGTATAAAAACGACAGTGTTTTGAATGAGTAAATGAATATGATCAGATATTTTTTCTCCCCATGCTATTTGCGAAACAATTTTCTGAGAATAATATTTTAATTTCGCTTTCAGATCCCATTTATCGGACAAGATATTTTCAAGAATCTCAAGAAGGCCTTTACGGCGGAACCTTGTTTTTACTAACCTACAACCTCGTTTCCATACCATTCTCATTTATATCGACAGCTATAGCAACTGCAATTATATATCCGTAAGTCAAAAATTTAATGGATTGAGATTCATTAAATACAAAGAAAACATGCGATGAATCATCTTCGAATAGTTTCATCGTAGTGAACAACAGTATTCAACACTCGCCAATCCTATACCTATCACATCAAATATACTTACACATTTTATCACCATTCTCATCGAGTTCGAATGAAGTGATTTTGTCTAGATGAAGTAATAGTAAGCAGTAGATATATTTTCTGAACTTGAACCAGCCTCTGAAATACACTGTATGCAACAGTTCATATTATTTTTCAGATTAATCGGCAGCTTCGATACACCTTCTGAATATATCTACTTCAGTCTTGTTCTTTGGGCCTGTTACATCTTTTCAGAACAACAAACGATGGCCATCATGATGATAGTGAAGAATGGCCATACTGCAGCAATCACAAGTATTTATATCACTGGGATATGTATAACACTTGGTAGCGGAATTTTGAGGTGAGCGACTATGGCAACTTTCGAAAGTTTCGAATGGAAATGACTTCTCCACTGCTCTCTTCGTTGAATTAGTATGTCAGGCCATTCACATTGGTATAAGAAAGACCTCTAATATCGGAACTATCGCATTAGTATTGCTCCATTCGAAAATCATCACCTTCATCAAGGTCAACGATCGCCATTATCATCATTCAATACATCAGCCTGAATACGCCTCCATCGAGCCATGGCCTTTTAGAAAAATCTTCGAAAAGGTTCACACGTTTCTTTATTTTTCGAATGGAAGATTATGTTAGACAACTCACATCCAGGTCCCCAGTGACGAAAAAAGAATCTAGAAACCGTTTGACGAATTAAGAGATGAATGAGATGAGTGAGAAAATATTATTTGTCCAAATACCTCCACTACGTTTATAATTTTTTTTTGAAAAAAAGTTTTATGAGCAGGTGCAAAAACAGTTTCGTTTCATGCAGTTGAATTTTTGTAATGACGTTCTTTATGTCGAGTACAAAATCTTATTTATTTCGAATATAATAAGATTTATCACGAACTATCTAGGTAGAAATAAGAAAAGTATTGAACAAGATCTGTTCAATATCATTAATTATCGTATTGTAGCCAACGACTCATCATACCCGTTTTCCCCAAGCCACTGCTGTATATTAGACCAATATTAGTTTATTGTCATGGAAACCACTGCTTAGTATTGGTAATATTATATTGATGAAAAATGAGACACTCAGCGATATTAGAACAATATATAAAAATAGTATGAAGATATATCGTTATGCCTATATTGGTGCAAAGTGCAATATTGTGAGTAACATCGGCAAAAAATTATTCATTGAATTAATGTCACTTCATTGATCTTCAGTTTTTATATTCGAAACTCATCCTCCGCTATTTATCTTTAGGACTTCTCAGCTCCATTCATAGGTATGTACTAACCGAATACTCACCTGTCGATTTCTATTCAGGAGTTATACATGCATTATTATGCCAATATGTTCTCTAAAGTGATGATTCAATATTCAAATATTGAAATTCCAACTTTGAGAATTGAGCATAAAAAAGACTAGCAAACAGTGTTGAAATCCCTATATCATTGACCAATATTATTCGATATAAACTGATACAGTGATATTGATATTACATCAATCAATCAATATTGCTCCTTTCAATGTTGAGTTCAAATTCATCATCACAATATTGAAATATAGTTTTTTCAATATAATTCCATATCAGTTCAACATCGATTTAGCCACTGACGACCAATCCGAAGTCGAGGTTCAGTCAATATGACATTACCGACTCAAATTTAACTCTCAGGTAAAGTTTTCAATGCTCCAAGAACTAGCATCAAATGGTAGCAAACACTCTCCGTTCATATGTGTATATCATTCAAGGACGTGAGGATAATTTCCGAACATGAGGAAAAAGTCTATTGGAAACAGGTACTTCCCTGCCTCTGTGAAGAGAAGGGCGAATGTTATAGAAATCACTTTTTCTTGCACAGTTTCAAACGAATAGAGAGAAGTTGACAAAAATTATTTCATTCATCGGGATAACATTTGATTCTCGACCATAGACCCTCTGTGCTCTTCAGTGGGCATATGGAAGAAATAGACATTTTTTTCTCCTTATACACTATTTTTTTTTGTTTGATTTGAGTTTCGAGTGCTTGGTATAGGAATTGTACAAAAAAGTGTTTTATTTGTGATTTGGTGCTTGTAGTGACATATAGGCAGGAAGTTAGCTGTTTCAGATAGACTCCGCACACATACCATCGAGGAGTGTTTGCTAAATATTCGAAAGTACTTCTTGAAAAAAATTTGTATTCTTTTTGCAGAAACTCCCTCAAAACTTTCCTATCGCCACAAAAATAATTATGTTTACAACTCTCATACTAGGACACACTGTCTTATTTTATTTATTTATTTATTTATCCAATTTATTTAAGAACAATTTACAATAAGGAATTAGTAACAAATTGTTGCCCAGAGCCAAAAGCTATGTGGGCACTTTGAGTGAAACGTAACATGTGAAACGAATAAAATAAAATTGAGACATATTAAAAGAAATTGTTAAATATCAAATTTTTAAGTTTGAACTTGAATGGCTTCATTCTTAGAGTCTTGATATCTTGAGGAAGTTTATTGTAGAGTTTAAGTCCATCACATAAAATTGACTTTTGTCCCATGGAAGTCTTGGCCAATGTTGTCCTCATGTGGTTCAGGATTCTTGTTTTGTGATCATGGATGTTCCTGTTATAGGTCAATTGTAAATTTGAATGGATATTTTAATTCGTCAAGAACCATCAACGTTGCATAGGTAATGTGAAATGATGGAAAAAACCAGAGACTTTCTTCGAATACAGAATGTATAAAATTGCACGTCATCTCAATCGATATTGATATTTCACGTTTAACACACGATCCTTATTAAAAAAATATAAATCAAAACTAATTGTAATATTTAGAGTGATAGTCGTCAGTATGTCTCCAGTTTCGACGATTCTACTGAAAACTATAACGACTCGCTTGATCTCTGTACAAATTCGTAATTTCCAATTCATCCTATTCAGTTTCGATTCAACTATCACTCTTTTCCAGGTCCATCAAAAGTCTTCAAGATTGGCTCTTTTACTTGACATATGCGACCCAGCCCCGCTATGCGTCTGCTTTTCTCAACCGCAAAGTATTTACCAACCCTTCACTCAATCAAGCCCTTCCTTACGATGAACAACATAACTGTACCAGCATGAATTTGATAGAAACATCATTACTCAGCGGAGTCACTAATCCTTACTGTAGATATGCCAGCGGTCAAGCATTTTTAACAGAAAGGTATAGCAGGGATCCAACAGATGTCATTTTCAGCGGAATATTAGAAGAAGATTTCAACATTGGCATCACTTTCGCTTTCGCTCTGGGAATGGTTATATTCAACATGTTTTTGTATCTCATTCCAATGCCTGCTTTCGTGAAGGCAAAATTTAGGGAGTGATTTTACAGAAATATGTATAAGAATTTACGTATGTTACGGCGTTATTACTCGAAACATAATGTAGATTAGGTCTACTACTGATTAAGATTGATTTGTGGGAGGAAGAAAGAAGGATGATTGCACCTATCATAATGAAAAAACAGGGACTTCTGGGTACAATGTCAAGAAAATAGTGAATCGATGACCAGTTTAGAAATGTCAAAATTATTTTTTCACATGACCGGATAATATTTCAAGAAAATCCCTTGATGCACAATGCAGAATATTTGTTGTATGAAACATATCATGATAATGAAATAATTTACTGAATATCGAAAGGGAGAAAAATATTTAACTATAATATAAAACCTTAAAGTGCATTCAAACAGCAAAAATGGTATTGAAATCGAAAATCATTAGAAGTGATTCGATACAAACGTTGAAGATTAATAAAAGGGAAGCAAGCACTTCCGTTATTCCGTTTCATTATAAGGGAAAGAAAGGGATATAGGTACATCTTGCAGTACCATTTTTCAGATCGAAGAAAATGACATTGATATTCACATTTGATTCAGTGTATAACAACAGAAAGGGTTCAGTTCATTATAATTGTATTTCAGGTGTATTTCCATTCTGAAGAGAATTGTACGCGAAAATACGTTTGAATATAACTAGAACATTCTGAAACTATTTGCAATCGGCATATTTGTGAAATATCTTTAGATACAGCTTGAACTTTGAATTTCAACTAATTCAGAACGGGAGTATGATCTCAACTGCTTTGCAAGAAGGTATACTGGAAATGATTCTTCCAAGGAACTTTTCGAATCGAACGTCTTTTATATCTGTATTCTGCATTCCTCGATGACAAAACTGAATACATGTCATCTTATATTGATTATAAAGTAAATAGGTACATCATTTCTTGAGTTTTTTTCGTCACATATTGCTCGATTTATGGCAATTCTAATGATGAATTACAATCCTCTGGAAACTTCCTGTTTACATTCTCCTCACCAGTTTTGACGTTGATGTTTTTAATTTTGTGTTATGATGTTGGTATAATTTTTCAACAAACTCGCTTACTTCTTCAAATGCATATCCTTCTTGTTTCAACTCATTATGAACCATGGATCGATCATCAGGTGCCTATGCAACTTAGAAGTTTTGATAAGCTATTCCATAAAAAATATTCCATAAGTATCAAAAAAATATGAAACAAGTCAAAGACGATATTAAATCCTCAATCATTTTGTCAATATGTTCTGTTCAATTATCCATTTCATCGATCGTTATGCTTATGTGTATATTATTAGCCAAGTGAGATATAGCGTACTAGTTACAGCTGTACAAATAGAGTTTTAAGACTACTGAATATCGGTGCTTTCCTTTTCTTCACAGAGGTACACCTATGCTTCTCCCTTCAGAATAAGATACATATTGTGATATTCGGAGGAGAACTGATAAAAAAATCCACGAAAGACACGAACGAAGTGAAAAATGGAATGTTTTTTCCTTTCTGGAATCTTTAACGTTTTCTGTGATTAGATGGAAACGTATGACCTATAAGCTTCTTCTGGAAAGCTGATGATATGTATGGAGATAGGATATATAATATTCAAGAATAGATCGAAACAACTGATGAACAGTGACTGCACGATATAGGAAATTTTTCAATATTTGATTTCTCAGGCATCTGCCGGAATGCGTGAGTCAATCTTTGTATATGTTATCGTATATGACGAGCGTCAAAAAATGGTGCAGTTTGTGCAGTCTCATAGATTATACCAATTATAGTTATTCAAGGTACTAGTGTCTTATGTTGAAAATAAGTCACGCGAGAAAGATTTATACCACGAGGCTGTCAGGCTTAGGAAATTATCAAGAGACTTAGAAAATACATTACACGAGTGGTACACAATGTTTTTTTTCCAACACATGACAGTTATGACTGGCATTTCTAATATCATTCTATACATCTTCAGTCATGTGTTGGATAAAATAGCTCATATATGAATAAGATAGAGGTAAAAAATCTGCAATGAACGGATGAGCAGTTATGTTGAGACATAACGAATATATACATGTTAATTATGTTTTTGAGTAATATGGGGTCTTGGTTTTGACAATTTTGAAGAAGATATATGCCATATGTAACCGACTCTCTCTTATAGTGCATATCGAGCCAATCTCAGTAACGTCGAATACCAAACATGAGACTCAAACAAGAGATTTGAATTCTCTGATTATTTTTTGTCCTCGATATCTGAACAAGGACCAAAAACACTATACCAGTGATCGAAATGGAACAGTAAAATAATAGGATTTCATATAATTTTTTTGGTTTCCATATCTTGGTAATATATTTGCCCATGAATCACATTTACACTCGAATGAGCAAACTGCTTTTTTATCGTTGAAATTCAATTCATTAAAAATCAGAATTCATAAGAGGAATACTATCATTGCCAATTGTTCTCATACTGATTGTTTTCATATGTCGAAACAATTTTCGCGAAAGAGGATAGAAATTGATTCAGTTGGATTCATTTTCAATAAATGATCTTCAAAAATCTTAAAGGGAATCTAAAGTCATTTATGTGGTGTTGCACCGAGTAGGAGCAGTAATATTCTTGAAAATGGCAACTGAGATGTTGTCGAAACGTCGAAACTCAATACCGACAAACCAACGGATAAATTCTCAGAATAACAACTTCGCAACCATTCGTGAAAAGCTTTATTGTTATATATATATATATATATATATATATATATATATATATATATATATATATAACCTGAATATTACAGGTTCCTCAAGTATTCAGATGCTTTCCAAGTTTTCTATCACAGGAAATCCTCTGTAGATCGAGGTAATCTTTGGTTAAATGGTAATACTGATTCAACTTCCGCTAAATTCGTTCCCAGGAAGTAATAACTTCTTGAGCGGTCTGAAAACACTACCTATTCCTAGAGAAACTAATTTTCTAGTAGTATCTCTGGGAAGCAGTGAATGACAAGGGAAAATGGGACACTGTACGGAATAGTGTCTCTATCTGTTAGTCAAAAAGAAAAAGAACATATCTGTGCTAATTCTGCAATCTACAAGATATTCGTCCCGATGTCACCAAACTTGCATGCATGATAAAGCTGAAAACAACTAGCGGAAGTGGGTGATTTCCTTTCTGAAATCCCAGATGACTATGTGCTTGAAGATTTCACTACTTGAATTCCTTCAATTAATAATACAATCCCTCTTCATTCCTTACTGCAATCGATTCAGTTGGATTTTATTGTCACAAATTCAACGGATTGTGAAATTATTTCGAGTTGCGTATTGAATTATATTCCCTGATGACTGTTGGTGAGGTGTCATGATCTTGTGTTCTATCGCCAGGATGATAAGAGTCTACCAAAATTCTATCCATAGCCATTCGGTTTATGTATGTCAGATGTTGGGTTATCTAACTCATATCATCAAATACTGTTTTTTGTGGAAAAAAAAAAAATTTATGGTTGAAAAATTAGTTTTGGTGACGTTTCGAACTTTGTTGTTGTTGTTGTACGTCATCGCAACTCCACATAAAAAGGAAAAGGGATTAGGAAATAATATACATGTCAACAACAAAAATTGCAAATCGATTTTTTCAACACTAGGAATAAATAACGGACTAACGACAATAATATCTCACAAGTTCAGACACATTCACAATGAATATAATCTGTAGGAGATTATAGCGGGGGTAAATTTTTTCTCGAACGCACTCTTAGGAAATCCGGTGCAGCAAATTGAAGAAAGCCTTAGTCAAACCTTCTGATGTTGATCATGTGGGTCATCTGCATGATAAGTCGTTTTCCTAGTATAGGTTGAACTTTCCTAATATTGGGGTTCGCGAAATCGAAACTGTTGTTGTCTTCTATGTGTTCAACGTGGAGATTTGTTGGCTGTTGAGTTGCTGATATGGTTATGTGATATGGTATTTTCAGATCTGCTTAGATACTCACGATATCTTGGTGACCGTTCCACAATATCTGGTCAACTGAAAGTCAGATACAAACCATAGATGGAGAGATATATAAACAAGAGCTGTTCAAGCAATCAGCTAAATAGAGTGGTTATCCTTTGAGTGATGAGGAATATTTCCATACTTTCCTTCCATTGCTTCTTAGGAATATGTTCATTCCGATCTCACTTTTACTTTCAAGTATTTTATCAAATTCAAGAAATTAAGAGAAGCATGTACTTATATCAGAACAGGATGGAGTTTTCAGCATTCTCAGATCCTTGTCCATGACTGAATTAGTACAATAGGTTTGTGTGAAACGAATATTCAGATATAAACAACTGGCTACGCAACTGTCATGAGTGTGGGTATGTCGATATTAACAATCTAATCAGAATATATAGCGGCATAGAATATAGATAAAGTTTAATCAAGCCTTTGTGAAGTAGGTAACTGATGTACAGCTCATCCAATCCATCTTGGCACAAACTCAGATACTTTTCCAGTTGCCCACTGGTAGTGACGATAGAAAAAACACCTCATAGGTATACATTTCAACAAAGTGAACACAGGTATTTTTTTATCTTAGTGTTATTCACAGAGATTGTTGGGAACATACGTTATCAATTCTGTGCCAAGATGGATTGGACAAGCTGTACTTTTTTTTCTGGGATATATTGAATCAATGTTATTTTTGACATTTTCGAAAAACGAATTGAAATTTGGATGAGCCGTCTGCCAACCAACCAATCAGAAACATCTCATATACATGATATGCCTAAATACCCCCCGTGTTGGGACTCGAAAACCACTCTTAAGAGATAGCCTACTACACTGTGAGTGATTTGGTGGGAGATTATCTCTGGGTAACTTTGTTCTCCATATATTTGATTCGATTTACAAGTAAGAATTTTATGCTCACAGACATCGACACTGTGGACAACGAACACCTTTGCAATGACGAGGAAATTGATATTACAGATTGAGAGTTGAAATTTTATAAATAATAAAGAGGAAATTTAAACCCTGATATGCATGATGATTTTCCTTATAACTAACTGATATTTCCATCACCAATGTTGAATCTTCTGTACATAAATATATTCAATAATGATAATTTCCTTCTGAATTATTTTCAAAGCGGCCTGCCGTGATTTTTGAAAGGCCAAAACCGCTTGTCATTTTGAAATTCTGATCAAAAGAATGATATAAATGAGATATACAAACAGCAGCATTACTGAATTATTAGCAAATCCATTTGAAGAAGTTATACCTACCGAAAAACAGTTGAAAGTTCAGAAAACATGCGACAACGACAAAATTACGTCGATAGGAGAACCGAATATCATAAAAGTACCTTTCAACTGGGGAGTCAATATTGGAAATTTGAAACTGGGAAACAGGAAAAAACAATGAAAGGCAATCCAATGGTAATTCCCGAAATCGTGATGGATGCAATCAACCCGGAAGCCTGAACCATTTCACCTACAAACAATCGACATAAGCAAGATTCATGAATTTCAGGACGATGAAAGCCTCCATCAAATACAAGCGATCCACCTTGCCGCCTGAAGCTTCGCGAGCACCTCTATCACTCTGATGATCATCGTTGCCGACTTCATAACCTGAAAACTCTATCAGAAAAGGATCGTTCACACCAAGGAAAAGAGAGAAACTACCACGATGGAAAACAAACCAGCATCTCTATTGTTTTCGTTTCAGGGATGGAAGAGTTATTAAATCAAGTCCACTGACTAAACTTCACATAGGAACAAACACTCAACATTACGATATTTCCTGAATCAAATATCCGTACCCTCAACATAACAGGATTTATTTCAAATGAACATCAGTTGTTACAATTTCATCTGAATATTACATTATTTATTCCATTTTCTCATGGATACCGACTTGCATCACTCTGCATATCATAATATATTATATTTTCATTGAATGATTAACTCCACATAACAGCGCTTTCAAATTAATATATCGAATTGATATAATACACTTTCTCTCTGCAGAATAAATCAATTTTGTATGCGATTCCCACCATACAATAACTGCAAACAAATTACGCAACGAACGCTCCCGAGCACGTATCAAGCATGAAGAAAATGATAACAGCTCAACCTCAAAAACCTTCGCAAACTTCGGCAATAAATCTCTCGATGATATTGATGTTGGGTGGCGTAATTCTCGTTTCGGACTTCATTTCACCCTAGTCTTCAGGACAATTGACAATGAAAATAAACATCAAACTGAAATTAGGCTACACCATCACAACCGCAACATTGTTCTGAAATACATATGCTATTGGCTACTCAAAACACCCGTGAAAACACGCACCTAAAATTTTTGAATTTTTGTGGCAAACATGTTTCGTAATCATTCGAATTTTCTTTCCGAGCCCATATTTTCGAACCCCCATAGGTCTCCTCAGTGAAACTCAGTTGGATTTGCGAACATAAAACATTCCAAACAGTCTGTTTTTCACGAATTGAAAGTATGAATCTGGTGCAGATGGTGTAAACCTCTGAGAAACGCCATCTGCTGGATTACGACCAGAGAATCAAACTAATGTGAGAATGTAGGCTTTCACGGCCAGTGTTAATACATCTGGTTTTTCGGGCTTGAGGGCCGTGTAGTGGAATTTTTACTTCCGGAGCTTTCGGGTACATCTGCGGCAGCCATCTTCAGCGGCGTGGTCTTAGTTGGACTCCTCTATGTGAGTTTACTACGACTGTTTGCAAATCTGGAATTGACTCGTTATTATTTCTCGGTCCGCCAGTGTTCTGTTGGTCGTCCGATTCCCTGGTTCTATCCGGCTTCGTCTTGGCTGTTCTTAGAACTGGATACCAAATTTTGTTCAAATTTAGTCCTTCTTCCTTTCTGTTGAAGTTATCCTTGTGCTTATGTATCTCAATCGCTTCCCGGTATAATTGAAGTTTTGTCGAATTGTATGCTGTGGTCATTCAGAAGGGCGTGCTCAGCTACAGCTGATTTGTCAGTTTGTCCCAACCGACAATTTCTACTATGCTCACTGATTCGAGTCTTAAAACTGTGTTTGGTGGTCCCTATATATACTTTTCCACACGAGCATGGAATTCTGTATACCCCAGCATTGGATAACGGATCTCTTGGATCTTTAGCTGACCTCAGTTGTTCCTCTATTTTCTTCGTTGGTCTGTATATTGTCTTTATATTGTGCTTTTTCAATATCTTTCCAATGCGATCCGTGGTACCTCTTAGATAGGGCAAAAAATCGGTTCCTGAGAGTGGAGTCACAGTCCTCGTTTGTGGGAGTGAATTTGTGGTTGGCTTGGGTCGTATTGCTCTGTCTATCTCTCCGTTTTGGTATCACTACACCAAGTAGAGCAATCAGTGTATCAGTTCGGTTGAAAATCAAAGACAAACCAAACATATCAACATAAGATATAATTATTTAAGGAAATAAGTGGTTCGGACTTTCACTGTCTATATTATAACCTACTCTATCGAAACTTGTCGCAGAAAGCTCATTTATTTATTTATTTATTCTTTATACAGAAGGAATACAAACGGGACTCACCCAAAAACAATATTCACAGATATGTTATTTCACAATATTATAATCTATATCTATGTATGATTTGTAACAATGTTACGAAATTGAGTGCATGGACTGAATACAAACAATATAAAAAAAAATTAAAAATGCATCTATGGAATAATTACACACAAATACCAATCAAATCTGAGTAGCAAGAAAATGTTTTTTCAAGGTGTAGGAAAACTTCGAGAATGAGAAAGAGAAAATATCAATAGAGATGGAATTTGACAGCGTATTGTATGATATGTTGCACCTATGCATAGGAGAGTTCAAAAAATAGTATGTTTGTGATTGTTCATAACGGAATGGATGCTGATGCCTAGTAATATACATAGGAGTATTAGGGTAAATGTTACTAAGGATAGCAGGCGAATCAACTAAATCATTTATGACTTTAAAGAGGAACTTCACATCTGTAATTTCCCTTCTATTCGCTAGTGTTAATATGTTCAGTTCATTTCGAACGTTGATACGGTTATTGGGGTGCAGTGGAAAACATTTTTTATTGATATAGTCTATGAAGATATTCTGTACCTTCTCAAGTTGGTTTATATAAATGTCGTACCTATAGGGTTCCATATTACCGAGCCATAACTCAAAACACTTTTGACATATGACATATAGAGAGTACGGAGAGTCTGTACGTTCTTGAATTCCCGACAAGTTCTCATTATGAAACCTAACATTTTATGAGCCTTTTTAGAAACGTAGAATATATGTTTATCGAAAAGCATTTTAGAATCAAATATTATACCTAATTCCTTTATTCCTGTGACAGTTTGTAAGGGATGAGAAGATATTTGATATGAGTGATTCAGACCGCTTTTCCCGCGTCCAAAGATGAACATAACACGGTGGAATAATCAAATAATTAACTCTCAAACTTTGAAAGTGAATGTGCAGGAGTTTATCCGATTAGGAACTTGTTTCACCAAGTTACTTGACTGGAGTTTTCATCGATTTCCTTCTGCTCATTCATTTTCAGTTATTCAACAACATCATTCGTGATGATGGTATTTAAAAGTTTTCTACGTCACTATGTGTTTCATTTACTTTTGTGTTTGATTTTTCACATGCATATTTTCGATGATATATACTCTTCCTTTCGACCTACAACCCACCAAGATTTCTATCGATATTTGAAAAATGAGGTTGCCATACTCCCAAAAAAGTAACAGATATTCTTTTTTTCAACGGCTTCAACACAAAACTGCTCTATCTTAAGGAGGTTCGATACTTACAGACATATGCACAGAACCGAATGAAACTTGGTATACAAGTTACTACCCAATGAATATAGATTAATGTACGATTTTTTTTTACGTTTCTTACCGAATGATTTTTTGAGCAAATGGTTGTTGGAATCCGGTATTTCAACATGAGCTCTTATGGAAGAAGTCCAATTTCTCATACATTTTTCGTGATTGCAGATTGAAAAATGCAGGGAACAAAATAAATTTAGCATGTGTGGATAGCCCAACAATCAACGATCATTTTCCACCCAATTTGATTTCACCTTATCGATCATTTTGAAGGATAATTAATGAAATTATGAGAAAAGTGTACGTGGTTCGAAAGTGTTGGCAACAGCGCTACGCACAAATCCAACAGCTGCTCGGCGGCGCGAATAACCACGGCCGGCGCTAGGGGTGAGGAAAATGGAGAAACACCAATATGTGAAATATATTATTATACTTCATATGATTGTGGGAATAATAATGATGAATCGGGACATCCGAAATGTTTTTCAGTTTTTATAGAATTACAAAGCGAGGCGCCTCTATTAGAACATTATTTCTTTCATTATCGGTCAGGCGCTGGACCTATTGCAGCTACACCCTGCACCTGTTTCATTGCGTCACTGCCGATTTTTGTTATCATCAAACATTAAGTTCGAGTTCAAGATGCGCTGTAGTCTTTCAAAATTCAGAAACCACACATAGAGCACAAAAAGTTTGGATTGATCCAAATGCGCAATCACCTATACAATGGGATTATGGCAAATATTCAATGGAGAACCACTACTTCCAGAGATAATACCCCGACGGTCATTTAATAACAACTGATGAATGTTCAGAGTATCTGTGCAAAGTTTCTACAGACCTCACTTTGCAAATGCTTTGACCTTGACAATTGAGACAGAGAAATTACCTGTATACTGGTTTTGGGGTCTTTGACCATCGTCAGAACAGGAAAGATTCTCATAGACGATGATAATCGTCTGTGTTCTTCCGGAAATAATAATAAAACCAGTTAGAGAAAATGGGCACGCAATGGGCGCAGCCCATTACACAGTTCCATCTCATAACCAGATGCACACTCATCAGTTGTATTTCAATAGCCATCGGAATATCATCTCGGAAAATAGTTGTTTTCTGTTGCACATTTGCTATTTTGCCATAATCATATTTTATTGTTGTTCTTCCGGAATTCTCTGAGTTTATTTTGTGTTTTCAAGGTCCACAACCATTTATTTTTTGTCAATAATTTTTTTTTTCGTAACGCAATGCTAATTTCTCCTCTGCGAATAACATAACCTTTCTGTGAGTTCTCTTCTGACTTGAGACGCAGCTTTGTAAATAGAAATTGTCGACATCAATCAACATTAATGGGATGTGAATATTTTTTAGAAAGAAGAAAATGTAATTGAAACAAGTGATAGGTTCAAACTTTTTATTGATAAATACTTCGTAACGGATTTTCGTATTCTTCTCCACTTTTTACTGTTGTCACTTTCAGGCCTTCTTGACAGCGTATGCAGAAAATAGATACTAGACCATGATGAATCAGTTTCTCCTTCGATATTTTGCATTTGCTGGGCCATGTATTTCAACGAGACAATCCTGTTGCCTCTTACATTTGACATGGGAACATCTGTCATTTTTCCACATCTACTTTTACCATTCATGACACGTTGTTGCATTGCGCGGTGCACTTTTCCTTTAATAAATTTGCCTTTCCAGCGAAAACTATTTTTATTATTTTCAGACATATTCATTTACTACGCGATACGCGAATAATCGTTTTTGGATCATAACACTGACGCTACAAAAAAGCCGCATCAGCTCTCAGACCGGACGCAGGACAGCGTTGCCAGATATTTTCTCGCCAGCTCGCGCTCTGTTACTCTGTCCTTCTTTTTCACCCCCCACCAAGTCCCGACTATCGAACCTCCTTAACTGTTCTTGCTAGAACAATGCATTGTATATCATCAAGTTCATTTCTTCACCTGATAACACAATGACTTCAATATGTAACAGTTGTAGTTATTATTACACAATAAATCAGATCTCACATGGAATGTCAAATTTCAAGCAATGACAGTTCTATTTACTTTTTTGATTGTACCTCAGTGAAAATTTTGAATGAAAACAAATTTGAAGTTCTTGACAATTATTGTTAAATCATTTCCCTACTATCTGTTATAGCCGCAGAAAAAGTATAGTGTATAAGTCAAATAGCATGCTGGGTTTTCACTCGTATGGTTTGCAGCGACTTCAATTCCTAGCTCGTCAACAATATAATATTTCAATATAGACAAAGTCAAAGACATTTTCCACTAATTCGTACGTATATTGCGATTTTTTTTCTGTTTTTCTGCTCAATTCCGAAAATCTGCAACTGCAATCTCTTGAGAGGGCTACTGGCTAATTCAATGCAGAAACCGGCAATAAATATCATCAGTGCCCAGAAAAATCCTCGACGGTTATTCTGATAAGATATTACCCATAACAATATCGCTTTCGAAGGGTGTAACCGGTTTAGCTATATATTTGAGTTTATGAACTGGCAATTCAAAGCGTTGAGCATATATTATCACATATGACAACTTCGCATAATGAACACATTGAAATGAGTGCAATACAAATTGATAAGCTCATCAACTACCATAATCCAAAAAAAACGAAACATTCAAAATGAAGGTTAAAGACGGCTCTCCTTTTCAACTTATGATTCCTATCGCGACCAATGAAAGGTATCGCAACTTACGACTAGTCTCATATATTTCCAAGAATTAATTGTTTTCGATTACGCTCGAGTTGAATATTTCCCTCATATATAAAATGTCCCATAAGATCAATGCAATTATCGAAAACTTACAGCGATAATTGCATTGTATCAAGTCACCATAACAACACATTTGAAACCATATCGCTAGAAGTCAGTAAACAACACGAATAAATATCAGATAGACCTCAAAAATAGAAAAACATTTCGCGTTTCGATAAGTGCTCCATACAATCTATAGAGGCAAGTATAAATAAATAAAAAATAACATTTCTTCGAGAATTTATTTATTCGTGAAATATTCGTGCATAAAAATGACCAGATAATTTTGCATTCGAGCGTGATATCTTATACAAATTGCATTCGGTTATTTTCATATTTTGTATCTTTCGCCAAAATTTCTAGATATCACGCTTTCTTGCGAAATTATCGGTAATTTTCATGCACTCGTGCAATTATAACCGATAATCTCCACATGGCAATATTTTTACCGTAATTCATAAACTGGGAATCCCTGGGACGATCGTGATTTTGAACAATATCATTAACACGATAGTAACAAAAGAAAATAACCGACACATCAAACTATAATTTTCTGTGACAAAACGAGGCTATTTTTCAGAAAGAAATCCCCTATTACTCGCTGAGCTGTTTATCACTTCCACCCATATAAATCAAGAATGGTCCAGACGCAGCACTTCAGAAAGTTCAGTTGTGTAAGAGTTGAGGAAATTGCCGTCTGTCTGTCCAGCTCGATGACCGATGTCTCTTCCGGTCAACAATTCGAAAGTTATGAAGATCATCGCTGTTAGAACTACTGTGAGTTATTTTCATGGAGGGTGAGATTTATTTTGATTTATTCCTGCGAGCACTGGAAAAAGGTATTGAATCAACCACAATGAGAAAAGTGACGAGGTTGTTTCAGTGATGAAAAGGATATTTAGATGAATATCTATTTTACTACGTTACATAGTTCCACATTTGTGGCAATGACACCAAACTTTGTAATGTTTGAAAGGGAGATATCACTACGCGGTGCGATAGTCATCCACATAAATGAAAAGTTTAGTTTTTGAATTTATAATTTTTGAATCATCGATGGATAGAGTCTCGAAGTTTTTATTCTTGCCATGATTCTAGGAACCGGATGTTATATGTGAAAATTTGGCAACATTAAACAATTTTCTTGAAATAGGCGTCTACTGGGATATTTCGAGAAGCATAGCGTTCTTACTTTGCTTTACGTTCGGTGTGAATACCTACAGAATTTGTCGAGGGTGACATACATCTGAGCAACCACCGAAAACAATTGAACTTTTCCTTACGAAGGTTACGTTTGTTAGTGTTGTATTTTGCTGAAATTCCTTCCACTGTAGAATTTTTATAACATAGAACACGATATGGAAAATGACCCATATCTACAATAAAAATTTTGAGAGTTGGCTCTTGAATGAAGTCCTAAAATTCATCATGGAATACGGGTTATCGCAATGCTCTTCAATTTCTCTCATCACTAACTCAGAACGACCCGCATAAAAAACAACATGTTCCAATACTTTTCACTTTTCCAGTAGCAAAAGTGGTGCAAATCTTACTCAAATTAGAAAATATCAAGAAATGTCAATGTTATTTCATCACTATTGTCAGAAAATTCAATTCGAAACAAAAATGAGGAGTTCACTTTCTAGAAAAATAACCTGTTGCGGGGTCATGAGTATTTTCTTTGAAAAAAACGAGAAATTTGATTTCTCTCAGATGATCCCGCCCTCGAATTGACTCAAGATGAACTGACAGAATCATTATTTATTGTATAAATGGATGTATATTCATCTACCTCATACTCAATTTTCAATGCACACCATCCTTCTTCATTTCATTCATTTGTTCCACTTTATATTCAGTTCGTTATGAGCTATTTGCTTGTAGAGATGAATTAACGATACTTTGGAGTCACTCTCTAAAAGTTATCACTTTCCTGTCCGTCGAAACGCTTGATACGTCGTGAAAAACAAATATATATTTGTTCTTTACAAATACCCTCGATATCGAAATACTTTTGGTTATTTTGGTGAACTATGGTCCTATCAACTGAAGAATCATCATAGTCGAGGAATATCCCTGAAAATGTACAATTCCATGAATTTTCTACTTCCAGCCTTGCCCAGAATATTTATGTTTCATGATTTCATCTTGCAGATTCCATAGTTTTCCTCAATTTTCTCAACGATTTTCCAGTTTCTTTTCTCGATAATTGTCACATTTTCAAGTGATCTAGAATGGTTCCGTGAAACTCACAATTGTAATTCATATCTGCAGATTTTGTTATGTCATATGATGGATGACACATTTTTATGTCCTTTCCGCCGCCCTTCGAAATATCAAAGTCGTCTTGTCTCCAGATTATAAGCACCCATATTGTTGCCCTCAATATTGGAATAGTTCTTCTGTTATAAACTTATACGGTATCTGTTGCATGTTGGTCAGAAAGTTAGCGATCTATCCGTGGACTACTTTGCTTCGTGAATGGTTGGGAAACCGCCATAAATTGAACGGTGACAGATTTATTGCGCTGCACTAGTTCTCGAAGTTGCATCAATTGAAACTTGTCGAACTCTGGAAGTAATTAATTACGATTTCGCCCACTTATCCATATTCTTGCTTTTTCCGAGGAATACGAATCGATATCTATATATGATACCGGTACACAAATATTCAATCTGTTATTAGTTAGATTAGGTTTCGAAAGAATCGGAGAAATTGTAATGTTTCAGTTGGTATAAATATATTTGCAAATAGACGGATTGAGCTTCATCAGTCACCACATAAACACATATCCAATGGAAAATACTACTATAAATAAACTAGCCATTTTGGAATGATGTTAAGGCATTTATTCGAGAGCAGGATATTGAAATTTCAATGAAATGACTCAAAATAAACAGCAACGAAGAGCGATTTTCAATAATATAGAAATCACTGATCAACCCGTCGAAATATATTACTTCAACATCACCATCAACTATTGATTATATAACGAAATTGTGATTCGAAAAACGTTTTTTGTCTTTTTTTTCTGGATTCGGCATGAAAATCGTTCTCTTGAAAAAGGGAACGAAACTTCTATGAAGAAACTATTATCCGAATAGAAACAAATGTATCCAGAGCCGATGAATTCGTGGACAAATAGAAAAATTATTTTCATTGAAAGCAACTACTTTCCTTTCTATATGGCGCGCCAGATGATGAATCAAACAGAAGTCATTTCCCACTCTATTTCTATATGTACATACTTAACTGTTTGTGTATGAGTCAACCGTCTGCGGATGGTACACGTATATGGAAGTTTGATTTTCATTTCGAATTCGTTCGAAATAAAAAAGGTTTTTCATCACTTCATAATGAAACCTTATGAAATCTGTAGGAATATTTGCATATCGTACTCATATGGTTTATTCATCACAGAAAAATAGAAGGACGGCAGTTCAATATAAAGCAACTCACCTGAATGTTTTTCGTCCAAAATATCGATAAAACATCCAACTATGTAGGGTGTTCCTCATCAACATGCTTATATTCGAGAAGGTTATTTCGGGGTAAATTTTTATTGTATATGAACATATGTCCTAGAAGTCTCATTCGTTGCATCACAGGGTGGTACACTTTCGAGAAAAAACTATTTTCACGAGAAAAAATAAAAATATCTTAGAACAAAACTCTACGATTTTTTAATGAAGAAATAAATTAATTAATTCAGTCTCTCCTCCAAAACATTGAATTGGACTGGCTAATTGTCGATGAAAATCTATTTTCAACACGACATTCTACGATTAATCTCACTGATAATGGATCGACAAAACGGCGCCACGTATATCGCTATACACCAAATTCCTAAAACAGAATGAGAAAAAATTCTCTCACCTCCGAAAATGAATGGTCCTCGGTGCACATTTTTTCTACTTCTCTAATTTACAGTGCAACTGACTCGGATATTACTCAACTATCCAAGTTCTCTAGATGTGTGATAATCTGAATCTCCCTGGTGTGTGTTACTCTGAATTATTTCATTAGATTCAGTTCATTCACATGGCTCTCATTGCTAACCTACGATTCAGATTCTTGCGGTTTCCATAATGATGAAGCAAGTCTTGTTGGAAATTTGACAGGTATTTACTTTGTGTTCAAATCCGAATGTGTTATCGAAATATTCAACTATATGAAAAAAAAAAGATTTCACACAATATTTCAGAATATGCATTCTGACAGTATAATGAACTTCTACTTTCCACCCTAATGAACAAAAATATATTCACACATACGAATAGCACCTGAAAGTATATCTTATATGGTTTAGTATGTCACCTCATATATCATCTGTTGATAGAGGAATCAATAATGCTTTTTTCATTCCATAAGGGTTGCAAAACATGTCAATAAAAACCCGCCTGCTCACGAAAGTTTTCTTTATTGGCCTGTCAGGAAATGATAGACATGTCTTCCATAAAGTTTGTGTTAGGCGAAAACAATATGTGGACTCGTGATAAGGAGACGAAAACGATATGATGACGTAATTATCGTGGGTGGGTCAAACTATAAAATACGTGTTATCGTATAAGAAAGAAATAGCTCATATTCGAATTTCGGGTGGATCCATTCATATGAATTTTTGAACATATATATTCAGCTGGAAACCAATTTCTGATATTGATTTATTCAGATGGTTATCTCGAAAAAATATTTTTAGGATCAGTTTTCCCAAACATACTCACTCGATACTTGACACCAGTTGAATCATTTTAGGATCAACCAATAATAATGATAATAGAATTATATATTTAGGTTGGATGGAAGAGCAAGTTCCCGCTGAGCCACTTGTGGTTCAGTTGGAAATTGAATCCTGCCTTTTGATAGGATATCTGTGCATGAGCTTCTGTACACTACTTTTGTCGCTTACCTATCAATAAAAACCATTATTATTATTATTATTATAATATTGTTATAATAGACTCCGTGTTCCTTGAGTGACAAAATCTTTTCTATATAAATTGTCAGAAAAGAAGCAACACAACTGTTTAAACTTATAAGACTACAACTACGCAAGGGCATAAATTCCTCGAAGTTATGAAATCATTTTTCTTTTCCTCCCTTCACCCTGTCTTATTTCTCATTCATATAGCGTAGAACTATTCAACGACATCTGAACATTATTTTTGCTGTTATTTGGGTCTTCGTTGTGAATGTAATCCAATATTTCATGTGGAAGGCCACGCACACCTCTAATATTTTCCGAAAAGATTTTCTGAGAGGTTGACATAAAAATACTTCGCAGTTCACAAGAATAACATTTCCATTGATGCTGTACGAACAATTATATAATATGCGTACTCTGAATTGGGGATTATGAAAAGATAGAAAGAAGTGTTCTGCCCTAGTCGTTCCTTTTGAACATTTCCTGATAATCTGCAAGAAAACAGGGTAAGTTTCTTTCCGAAATGGAGATTTCAGGGATGGATTTTGGTCATTCTTGAACTCAAACAATTTCTTTTCGATCACCATTCGCAATATTCACGGATCTCTATTTTCGGTTTGGTTCTCGGTGTAAGGACATTTAGGCGAGCGGTCTTCGAAGATACAAAAAAAATCGGCAAAAAATGTCAAAACAGGCTGGCGAACAACGACGATAAGCTGAGGAACAACGAAGAAATGAAAGTAGAGACAGGTTCCTAAGAATATTCCACAAATTGAATGAAATCAGAGTCAGTAGAAAAGAACTCAAAGAAACGAAAGGAGAGCTTTAAGAAGAAGTCGAAAAAATGAAAGAGACACTTCAGGAACGAGTCGAGGACGCAAAAGAAGATCTCCTGAGGCTGAAGAAACGAAGGACCTTCTATGTCGAATCAACCAAGTCATCCTTGCCTTCGGAGGACAGAAAGCGTGGACATATACTACTACTATACTATGTCGCTGACTATTGCTCTTTCTAACCAAGGCATAATCAAACCCTCCACGTTCATAGGCGAAACTGACTTGAATATTTGCAAGAGGCAATTTGAGGCGGCTGCAATGGCTGGAATGAAGATGAGGAAGCGGCAGCCCTCATGCTGGCCTTGAGGGAGAAAGGCGTTCAAAACACGCAAAAATGCAAGTACTAGTATTAATTTTCCACGAAAATTTTGGTTGACGTAGGAAAGGAACATTGCACTCCTAATCGAGCAAAGAACGGCAAACACTGCTTTCATTTGCTATTCAGAAAAATTGCATAATAAATCCTTCATATTTCGATGCTCGGAAGCATATCACGAAAAATGCTTTGTCGAAACCATACACTGTCTGATCAGTACTTCTCATTCCGATATCCCTGTAGAAAAAAATATCATTTTGTCCAGGGTATGGATATTGATGCGATTGTTTTGTAGGCTTTTGTTCCAAGGAGAAGTGGCACGAAGAAGACGATATTACCAATTTGGTCTCTGAGAATGTTTCTCGTAGTATGAATCAGTTATATAGAATTCTTTTCACAGAACTAGTTCGGACTCGTATTTCTATCATTTTCAAACACTGCACATAGTAGTAAGCAGGATAAGAGTAGCCAAAATATTTCAGAAACTGATCGAATTTGCCGAACCGATTTGCATGTAACTGTCATTTCTATTTCACAATTACTACATTGCCAAACTCCTACCAATAATGTCATGCGTGGCAGTTATTGAGACGCCAATGTGACGTCATACTTGGCAGCATTTCGAATTCATCGTGAAGATGTGTGAGGTGATTTCGTTTTTCGAAAATAAATGATGGTAATGAATGAGAAGAACAAAAATGTGTATCATGAATCATTAAATCATCCATTGCCAATCGAATCAATATTTCCGACACAATATATAATATACTCGATAATATCCCATGGCCATACTAGAGAGCAGAATTACAGAGAGGAGATGACCTACGAACACGTCGCTGAAGATGGCTGCCGCAGATGCAGCCGAAAGCTCCGAAACTGAAAATTCCGGAACACGGCCCTCAAGCCCGAAAAACTTGCGATGTATCAACCCAACCGTGAGAGCCTACATTCTTTCATCGCTTAGTATGTTCTGAAAATTCGGCACGCCGACTTTGCTGATGTCTAGTGTGATATCGGCCTCCAAAAAATCCATGTATGACCGACTGTTGATATATCTACACATCCATTATGGAAATGTGGTTGAGGACGTCAATATTGAAAGTCAAATTGTCACCAGAACATAAACGCACCACATCGGAATCAAGGAGATAAAGAAAGAATGATTGGCTAAGTATATCTAATAATATTTTTCAAAACTCAATTTGTGTTGTGGACTACATATGTAAACTCTTCACTTTATCCTAATTAAAAAACATAACATTCGTCAGTAACAGTGTTTCCGTAAAGCTAACTAGTTCAGGGCGTAGTTCTGAGACAAATATCTATGAAAATTCAAAACCAGGATGACCATTCGTTTGTTATCATATTATATAATTGGAATAGTTGCATGAAAATCGAATGAAAGTTGATGAAATCTCACACTCTTGTTTTGTTATTTCGATATTTTGGGTGAATATTCCATTAGGACCCAATATTTATATATTTCGAATTTCATACCAAGTTATCTCACGACTCGAGTGAAATTTTGAGTTCGTTCCTAGCTCTCCGATATAATATCGCGTCTTTCCAGATGAAGTAGTTGAAAATTACTTTCGACTGATGGTCCCCGTGTAATTCAGACGAAGGTTGGAATTGACCTGGTTTATTGTGGACTGGATTATCCATAACTTTCAGTACTGTGACATCAAACTTGCACGATGAGATAGTCAGCCCATATTCTCGAACAGACATGTGATTTTTCCGCCGATCTCTTTCCATTCAAATATTCTCCAGGTCATAGGTGAATGAACAGATAAAATGCAGACATTTTCATCCTACCCCCTCCTCGTTGGTGGTATAACGCTGTTCATTTGCAGTCGTGAAGACGTAATGCTTTTCCAATAAACTCCTGATTTATATTCTATGCATGATAAATAGATTGCATGAGCTTTAAATCCCGCCAAGAATTCAAATATTCAAATGAGAGTCACATAGTGTGTGCTCTTCGACAACAAAAACGAAATTCAACGAGAAATCCCTTGGTGTATCTGTTGGAAATTTGTATTCAACCCTTTTCCTCTGGAGCTATTTCTGGAAAGGAATATTCACCTATATGGTTTTCGTTGACATCTTTGTTCATGGATTTTCTTGTATGTGGCCTGAAATGAGTCGTTTTCAATTCTTCGTTTGATTCTATATGAAGTTGAATACAATCAATCATTCATGTGAGAGAACAACAGAATTGCGCTTTCCAGAATGATTCCGTTTATATGACAATCTAGTTCGTTTTTCATTTATTCTGCAGTTAGTTGCGCCGCTCTTATGTTTCTTTCATTACACGACTGCTGAGACTTGAAAACAAGTGGTGACTGCGCTATACCTTGATTGGGATGTGAAAGCTACCAGAATATGCGTAATTGTGAGCTTGAATGTGGTTGATAATGTTCCTTGCTGAATGGTAATGGTTCGGACTTTCATTATCTATATTATTGACTCTATTGGAACCTGTTGCTGAGAACGAAAGGATGAAAATACAAATCAAGTTAGAATATCAAATCAAAATCAAATTTTTGGTCAATAGTGAAACTAAGGATTGATTGATCAGAGAAAATAATGTTGTAACAAAAAAATCAAGATATCGAATATGAAATATGAATCAAAAAATTTCAAATGAAGAAATAAATGAAATAATATTGCGACAAGAGAATTGAGGTATATTGGATGTAGAATACTGTCAACAAATGTAAATAAAAAAGTTTCAGGTTGAGTGGGTTCACGTAATTGTTCCAATCCTGAGATTCTTCAATAGATCTACCAAACTTGTGACATATATCGACGTAATGCAATCGATAATCGATGGGGGATTGTTTGTTTCGACGAAAAATAACTTTTAATAAGTATGCCGGGAATGATGACCGACGTCTTTGGTGAAAAAGATCTCCGTCGATATAAAATTGATCTATCTGTGCTATTTTTACGATTTCGGAATCCAATTTCAGTTTTGCAAAGTTATCTCACTGAATTTTCAGTAATATTGTGATGGAAAACATCGTTACAAAAATCATGATCTCAGTCAACCATACAGGAATAATTTATTTTCTTATCTACTGCACATGGATATGAATCACATGAAATATTCGATAAGTACCTTTTCCTGTATGATATTATAGACCTCTTTTTGAAGGCAATTGGGCAAGATTTTTAACAGAGATTGCAATCAAATTGTCGGTTGCCTTCCCATTCCCACTTTCTTCAAATATATACACAGAATCAATTGAAATGCTTAACTTTCATACCCTTGTTCTTCTGATTCTCCTATTCATTCCCTCTACAATTTTTGATGGGCTATTGCCACCACTGGATTGAAATTTTTCAGAAACGGACCAAATGCATGAGGAAGTCTGCTCTTCAATTATTTATCTTTCAACTACCTACCCGATACTCGAATCTTTATACAACTATCCCTTCTGAATAAATTGTGAGCTAGTATCATTTGTAGTTATCTCCGAACAGATCGGATTCGTTTGTCATTCACCTTGTAGGTATATGAAGGCATTGCTCCGATATCCATTCCCAGTGATAGAGGTCTGTTTATCCAATTTGCGTTCACGGCCTTCGATATCCACCTAGGTTATTATGCAAATATCACGACAGGGTATAATCATATTCTATCGAGATACGTGTTGTCAACCCCCTGGGATTGATATCTAGAGGTGTGTTTCTCGATTAACATTTGATGATTTAATCCTCGTTAGCTTTTCAGTTTATCGTCTATCATTACTGAAAAAGCGAATGACCTGCGTACGTCAAAACTCATAGCCTGAATGGTCGGAGCCGAAAAATTGTCTGAAATGGCAAAGAATGTTTTTTTATTCTCTCGCACTACAGAGGCTTTTTTCAATAAAATCACTACTGTTCAAGCGAATAGTTGAAAGTTCGATGGAAACAAGTGACCAGTACTAGTCATTTTTCAAAAAATATCACATAAGCTGTACAATTCTTAGTACTAATGGGTTTACAAAACCAAGATACGTGTTCTGGTATAAAATTGCTTCCTCCAAAAGAATAAAACACGTGTCTCGGTTTTGTAAAACCCGCTGTCAGTGGAAATCGTACAGGATACTGTGCTAATTTTGTGAAATATGGGTTTCCATCAAGTATCGGCCAGTTCTATTTAACTCGTTTTTGTTTCAAGCAATAACTACTCGACAAGTAAGTTATTTCAATGAAATCACAAGTACACGAGTGACAAGTAACAAGTTCCTCTATGACTCGTGACGAGAACTGGTAGTTTCTTTTTCAAAAAAGTACTTAGTGACGACTTGTACAAGTTTTGAGATGTACCTGAAAGGTCACACAGAAGTAGATATTTCATATGACTATGAGTTGCAGAGAGAAAATTTTGATTCAAGTTTCGAGTGATTGGTGTACGAATTCAGCAATAAAACGTGATTAAGCACCCATCGCGCAATCAATACAGCTTGGGGAGTAGCTGTTTCAGGAATACTCTCTTTGTGAACGACGCAAACGTCTGATAATGATTTAGACAGACGATCCAACAGAGATTGTTTGCTCAATATTTCATTTTATAGAAGTTCTGTCTTATTTTCGCATCGATATGGAGAAGAAAAAACCAAAACTCGCTCACTAAGAGTGTTGATCAGATACCTTTTCTGGTTGTGGGAAGTAATCACTTTTGTTATTCTCACTTCGACCTCTGTATTTTTTGCATTCGCTGATTTAACTTTCCATGCTGTGTTTTGTTCGCGGTGGTATAGTGGTAAACACGTCCGCATTATCGAGCGGAAGATCGGGGTTCAATATCATGCCGAATCACCGTGCTGGAAATCACACGTTGGTAGGTGAGACCACGTTTTTCCATTGCTTGCACACAAGTTTCTACTTGTAAGGGTTGACGTTCATCAGCTGTTTGATGGAATAAAACATTTCTGAAGCAACTAACCCTTACCTTAACGAATATGTTCGTGGTACGATCCAGTTTGCTGGTGAAGGAGGTATGGAAGTTATTATTTTTCTATCAGTAAAGTCGAATCATCTGATGTCTATGATACTTTTCTCACTACCACCGTAGAACAATTGGATACTCTATGCCCGCGGTAATCAAGTAATCATTCGCAGTATTGATTGAATATAGCATAGATAGGCATTTTTCACCTTCGGGCCATCATCAATCATGGATTTATGGATTTTAGGCATGCAACATCTCACTCGAAAACAATTACAATATGGATTGATATTGCGAAAAAGATATTGCAATATGAATATTTGTTTAATATTAATAATGGGGCACGGCCCAGCTCTTCAGGTTGACTGACTCATTCGATATCTGAAGTTGAGCAGCGTCGAGCGCGGTTAGTACTTGAATCGGCGACCTAATGCAGAGAAAGACCACAACGAACTTCAGCAAAATAGCAATATAGGCAATATATCAATGAAAACAAGATGTAATGGGGATATATGCCGTCGTTCGGAGGGGACGTAAAGACTGCGGCTCCAAGTTCATGGATGTTGGGCTTGTAAAAGATCTCTACCTTTGGTTGGAACAACAGAGGGTTCGGAAAAGTTTCCGGTTGGAGGAAGTGTGCTCACCGGCTTCGGTGATTGGCATTGGTAGCGGAAATAGGCCTCATTAAATGGAGAATTAAAAAAATATATTGATAATGAATTCCAACTGTACATTGTTAAAAGCAATATGGGTTTCACAGCTGATATCAGTTCAACAATATGGAGATTACAATATTGATTGGTGTGCAATCTATTCAAAATGATGGATTCCACAGATCAACTTCACAGGGAATGTTTGTAATTTTTTTTCATAGAAGTGATAATTTCATTTTTCTGATTCGGAGAAGAAAGCTAAAAAATTATTCATCGAACTTCATTCTCTCCACAAAAATACCCAAGTTTCTGATAATACTTGAATATTGGATTCTCACTGAAATAAGAAGTTTACAATCGTGACTTTCGAATCACAACCTATGAGTGATATTCAAAATCCAGTAGTGATAACATATCTGATATATCAATATTGGTAATGCATAATCGATTATAAATATTCACCAAAGAAAATCATTCAGAAACTGAAATGATGAAATCAGGTGGATTTCAACATCAGAAAATAACTCAACGAGTAATTTTTGCACAGTGAGTTCCATATACTGATCCTCCTTCGCATAGAACAATGATTTTCAAAATAAATGTATGCTGTTACCAGAACTTCATTCAGTTCTTCTCATGGCAAACTATCATTTCATTATTTTTCGCAATGTCATATTCCTCAAATATAACTCAAAGCAGACACAAATAAACCATGTTACTCCTTCATCGTCCAAGTTGTCTCTGTGGCGTGATTTGTTTATTAGGAAAACTTCAAAGCGAGGACGTCTTTCAGCTCTGTTTGTGTGTTTAAATCCTTACGTCTGTGACCATAATCAAAAACTGTTTGTTCGTGAGTGTCAACAAATTCGTTTTCAACTGAAAAGATTCATAATATTCGATTATGAATGTCAACGTCCCAGGCCAAAGCTCGAGTAAACAATCATTCAGGATCCCTGAGAGATGAAAATGCTCGAATTTCCAACAACCATCAAAATGGAACACATTTTCAAAGTAAATTCGGAGAGGTGATAGATGTACAAAAATCGTCAAATATCACAGAAGGAGCCGATGCAAAAATTCTTCGAATTGAATCAGGGGACAAGCTGAAAATTCTAAGTGGGCGGTCTGAAAAGACAAGTCCAACGGAAATCGTGGTGGACGGACCCCAAAAACACTAAGGGTGGACGAAAAGCCATGTGTGGTGTAACAACAAAACACGATAAGTACTTCGGAAACGATGTTCCGAAGGATAATGTCGGAAGGGCAATGCTATATCTCATTGATGACCTCTGCAACCAGCGCGAAGCAGAAATCAACAGGATGAAGGAGAATTAACAACCCCCGGAAATTATCGAAGGGGAAGGTGTGGTTCAGAAAGCATGGTAAATGAAAATCCCCAGACAGTAAAGGGAGGTAAAGCTGCCATAAAGAGAAGGGACAACCATCACCATAAACTGAATTGGCGCTGGAATTCGAAATCAAAGGAAAAAACTCGAAATGAGGGATGAAGAACCTGAGAGAGATCCTAGGAACTCTTTTCCCCAGGAGATCAAAAACGCCTGACTACCTGCTAGCCACTGAAAACCGACTCAAGAAGAGGATGCTCAGAATGCATAATTGGTCGATTCAACTCAGGAAATCTCAGGAGAAAAAACCAGATCCCGTAAGTGCACCAATTAAAGAAGTGGAAATAGACAATTTCCCGCAAAACGACGGTAATGATTTGTAATGATTTCAACAAGCAATTGAACCCAGCACAACAAAACAAGTAAGCTGATACTTTCGAAGCCTTCAGATCCGACCATGAGAAGGATTGAAAATTGAGAACCAAATCGAAATAGTGTCACGAGCAGTGACGCTTATGATCAAGAACAAGTGGGAGGCGGAAACAAGAGAAAATGCCAAAACTTCCACACCAATCGGAAGGGGCGACGAACAGAATGACAGCAACATCGAATCAGTTGGAATCGATGAAGAAGGCTCCTTAAAGTCTATAACCGCAAGAAAACAAACCTTGCTTCCCAAAACACCCCTCGCCGAAACTGCAGGTAGTTCAAATTCCAAACTTGAAGAGCATGATATCTTCGGGTAAGCAATAAGGATGGAAAAGCTGAAAATGAAAATGAGAAAGCTGGAAATCACAGAGGTCATGCTGAAAAACCCAGCAGGGGAGGAGGGGATATTTCACCGATCAGACAGAAGAAGATGCCAAGTCAACATCCTACCATCTCGATAAGTACTGGTAACCGCTCCAACTTCTTATAGGGGAGAGAGAATCTAATTCCCAGAAGCAGACGACTGTGGAGACGAATGATCGTATAGGCAAAGATGGTAGCAAAGGTTAGAGAAAGACCGAAGACCAAAATGTAGCCGATTATGGTCTCAGGTCAATGCCCGTAGGTCAGGAAATCAAAACAAAATTCAACCGTCACAGCACTTTTTTCTATACATATTACGAGCAAGATCATATCAAGCTCAGTTCAGCTTTGGAAAAAGGTAAGAAGCACTCTCACGCGTACTCTAGACCTGGAAAAAAAACTTTTAAACCAGGGATGAGAGAATTGCAACTTGTGTCGTTCAGTATTTCAGGACAGGAATCTGCTTATTTACAAGCAATAATTGGGGCAGCTTTGTTGTTCGTATGTCCAATATTCTGCAGTCTTAAGAAAACTCCCATGTTGAGACTTGAGAATGCAGAATAAACTGCTCGATACACTACTCTGGTAGAACTACTAGAAACAGCTTATATAGAACCCATCACAGAGTACCTTGAACGTATCTCGTATATGTTCTTTCTACAGAAAAGCACTCTGACGGGAGATATCAACGGGCATTAGAGCTTTCCATGAACAGCCAGAACACACGGGCTGCTTATAGACCTGTTTCAGGAACCCATCTTACGATCTGGTGAGCAAGTGCTACAAGCAGTGTTTTCATGTGCTTTTCCGTCGAGTTCGAATGCATCAATCATGCTTCTCCGTAACGATTACCCTCTCAATTGTTTCATTAGTTTCAGTATATCCATAGCCTCTGTAATATCCTTTGGGTAGAAGAGAGGGCCATATTCGATTATCGACAAATTCTAAGAGATAGAATTTTTACGGTTATCTTCATGACAACGCATACGGTATTGCTAAGGTGCAGCCAATCAAATCAGTCCTACCTTTGTGATAGCGTATTCGCTAAATAAAAAAGTGGTAAAAAATTGGACACTTGGGTCCTCATTAGCAAATAATTGGTTGAATAATTGACTCTCTGTTACCACCACCAAGCGCTCTCAACTGCCGCGCTAGATAGTTATGTGGGTGCGTGGGGGATTAGGAGGTCCATGCAAGCGTCGAAAGGCGACAGGGCGGACTGTTGACCTCTTTTCCCCCTCCAGCCGTTTCCCGTTGACTGGGAAATCTCGAAATAGCGGAAAGAGGTGGTGGAGAAGTCTTTTTCAGAATGTTATGTACTTTAAAAGATTTGTACTAAGGAAATGCAATGTAGTTAGAATGAAAGGAATGAAAGTCTGTAACTTGATTTCATTTTTTTATGAGATCGGCCAACCATCAGAATTTCTTATTGGCAATGTGCCTATGCCATCTTATGATAAAATCCGACACGGCCCAGGACTAGTATTTGATTCAATTATCAATTATCCCTGTGGAGAATACTTTCAGGATTGTAAAGTTTCATACCAAACAATATTTGATAAAACCGGAATATGTATGTGTAAAAAAATTGTTATGAATCAAAATATCGGTGCCAGCTCTCATCATCAACACCGTTGTTTGAACAAATAGATTTCACGAACATATGTTTCTATCATGAAGGCTTTAGGATTGGTCTGAAAAGTTAGCCATTTATTTTCTCAATGGCTAATTACAAACAATACTATTTTTATATCAGTGCTTCTGGCAGACGTTGATTATTTGCTATACTTATTATTATGTGGCTCATAGCCTAAACACTTGAAAACAAGGTGTTAGTTTCAACGAATCACAAACTGAAAACATAAATAAATTACATCCAAATTTGAAATATGAAGCACTGATGCTCACTGATTTCTTTGTATAAATAAACATTATGTCGAAAATTTTCTATTTAGATCATTATATTGTAGATAATGTTCTTCAATTAGCTCGACAGCACACATGTTATAAAAAAACTGAATCTGTGAAAAGTTGTACATTTTCAATATTTCATCAGTCAGTCATAGTTTAGAATAACTTGCATTGAGCACTAGAACGTATAGAATGGTCGTATCGTACATACCGGAGATGTATATACAGATCAGGTGTGACGTACAATTGATGTGCGGTATTGATTCGGACTTGTCTATACTATTAACTCAATTGAAATCTGTTCCGAAAATAATCTTCGAAGTAATTCAAATCAAATATGGCAATCAAATCCGAATAAAAAGGTTTGAATGGATTTGGAATATAAAAGTCAAAAAAATCAAATGACTGCGGACGATTGAGGATACCAGCGATTGAAACGTCGTGAATACACTCAACGAAACTTGGTTTCAAGATATGATTATATCACTTCAGATTCTCTCCATTAGAAATGTTTTGTCTTCGATACTTGGTAATGAATATCTCATTTCCTTGTCACAATGTTATTTTCTTTGATAAATCAAACCGTTAATTTCATTCTTTGACCAAAAAATCCATTCGAACCTTTTTTTTTGGATTTTATTGCCATAATTGAAAAAATTTCTAATCAGTTTTTCCTTTGCAACAGGTTTCAATACAGTTGATGACGTAGAGACTGGAAGTCCAAACCAATACCACTCAGCAAATAATATTGCCAACCACACAAATAAATGAAAAACGCAGAAACGTACATTGATTGGTCCTTGAATGTGAAACCAATATATCTATACGTACCCACAGCAAGTATGGCGTGTGCAACATATAATTTATCACATGATATCAAATGAATGGAAAAATCAAAAAACTATTGAAATAAATTTGGCAGCGTCATTCACCTGTTACCTGAAGTCGAAAAATTCCAGTCCGCTTGAATCAACACTATGATAACTCATTTCGTGCTCACAAAGTATAGAAAACCAAGTGAAGAAAAACACCTCTCAACATAAATCCTACTTCACGAACGTATACCGTGATAACTCATCCACCACGAATCGCTTTGTATCATCATAACGAACAAAAATGTCATTACCGTAATGGATGCTGAGAGCTGTATTTCTAGTAGGCAATCTGCCAAGAGTGTAACAGGTGACAAGATATAGGTTAAAGTCTGTGAAGTACTGAATATTTTTTGCTCGGAAATGTATGTCGAAACAACACATCGTCAATCTCGTTGGACGTTTTTCTTAGCTTCTGGCAAGTAGAACATTTCAGAAAGTTACACCACAACTCCAACTCATCGCAGTATGGAAGATTGAGAATGTTCGAAACAGATGATTTGAACAACCTCTGAGTTCGATTCCGTCTCAAATATGGTCTTTAATAGTCGAGTACACATCGTCACATATCAGGTTGGTATTCTGTCGATGTGTACTACCTAATCGTTAATACGAAAAATGAGCAGGATCAAAATGAGGATCTTCATCATGAAGAATATTCAAAGACTGATAAAATAATATTATTTTGGTAAACTTATATCATTTTCACAAATTCACGAGTCAGAGTGGGTGTGAGTGTGGATGAGTATTCAATTTTGCTTCTGTTTACTTGGATATTTCTATTGGTTTGGTGTACGATTCTGATCTGGATTTATTCTCCAGATATCAATCGAAGCATTTACTATCTGGTTATTGAATCAAGTTCCTGAATTTTGCAAGCCATTTATGGCAAAAACTTTGTTCTCATTGAGTATCATAGTCAATCTGGAATCACAACAAATTCTGGGCCCTTTTTTATCACTGGTCGTTTTTCTCGGCTATCGGCGGAGCACCATGGGTTCAAATATCATTTAGTTTGACATTACGAATCTGAGTTCAGATTATATATTGATCTTGATTCAACAAATAACAAAAAGTATAAACGATGAGATTGGAACCTTTGGTGTTTGAGTTGAAACTTCCCCTGGAGATCAATTACCCTAACACCAAACTGATATTTTTGCACTCGACGCGCGTTTCGCTAACAAGGTTAGCATCTTCAGGAGAAGAAAATTGATATGTTTTGAAATAGTATTAATTTTCTTCTCCTGAACATGCTAACCTTTTTAGCAAAACGTGCGTCGAGTGCAAAAATATCAGTTTGGTGTTAGGTTAATTGATCTCTAGGAAAAGTTTCAACAAAAAGAATCTTGGCCTTGAACCATAGAAATGAAAACGTCGGTGCTGGTGTATCTGATTCGCTTAACCAAAATCTCTTGATTCAGAGGAAACTGGGAAGAAACATCATAGTAGTTTTTGGTCTTGAAATCTCGAGTGATCCTTTACTGCGAGGGTCTCCAGAACAGTTGAACGAACTCCTCGCTTTGAACATTGTGGAAGCTGATGTTAATAATATATACGTAGCTGGAAAAACATCGAAACACCCTGGTATTCTAGAATTTGTACCTCATCTGGAGAAATCTCTGATATTCGCTAATATTCATAAACTGAAGGGCAGTCAAATTGTTATCGCGAATGGGGATAGGAAACAACACAAAATTCTGATGTTTCACCTGAAACTAGTACGTGAACAGAAACGACAAGCAACGTTAAAAGGACATCTACTGATTATCTGCGCAAAATCTGGAGGAACTCGTGAACAAAACAGCTCCCAATTTTATATTATCATTGAGTTTGGAGGAGGCTGGGGGAAGTTCAGCTGGCTCAATGTATTCATTCCAAGATGGAAAAGTGGATGGCAGGCCATGAGTCCCCGAGTCATCGACAAATGCTTCGCAACGACTACATTTATGAGGTTCACACATTTATGCTCCTAAACAAAGAGCCATTGCTACTGAATAGGTTTGAGCTATGATGATGGAAGTACCCGTATTCCTGACTCTTTAGTAGATATTGCTTGAAGCTTGACAGTGCTTGATATCTCAAGGAGGTATTTCTGATGTTCCACCATCAATGATTGATCCTGATACATATTAATGCAACTCAATACTTTCATTCATATGAGACTATTGAGTGATGAGTTGTATGGGATAAACAATGGTCATTTATTACCATTAACAGCAGTTCAGTTACGAATTGACAGCTCAGGAAAGCATGTAGTGCTAAGTCTGGAGTACGGCGATTTCCAATACCTCCATTAACAAACGGAAGTGACGTTTGTATCCACTTATCATGTGTCATTT